>MUZC01001542.1:448590-481072 GCA_002072015.1 Radix auricularia
TCACACATCATTTCAAGATGTGCATTTCACACATCATTTCAAGATGTGCATGTCCCATATCATTTCAAGATGTGGATTTAACACATCATTTAAAGATAGACATTTTTCATAAAAATGATGCTGTTTTCTGAATTGAAGAGGTTTATGAATGTATATTTAGATTGTGTTTTGGCATGCCATGCCCCACATGACTTTGTTAGAGCAGGTCTTTGTGTACTGAGGAAATGTTTACATTTCATGTCATTCTCTTAGTCTCTTCTTTTAAACTGTATCATAAGTGATATTTTTACTTGACTCCAGGTTTGATGAGACTCTAATTATTATCTCCCTTGTGTTTGAATTCATCAACAATATTATCTTCAGATAACTTTTCTTAAATTTGAAAATTATTATTTATTTATTTATCCCATCACTGTGTCTGTTTAAATATTATTATTATTAGTTATTTATCCCATCACTGTGTCTGAATATTATTATTATTTATTTATCCCATCACTGTGTCTGAATATTATTATTATTTATTTATCCCATCAGTGTGTCTGAATATTATTATTATTTATTTATCCCATCAGTGTGTCTGAATATTATTATTAGTTATTTATCCCATCACTGTGTCTGAATATTATTATTAGTTATTTATCCCATCAATGTGTGTCTTTTGAATATTATTATTAGTTATTTATCCCATCACTGTGTCTGTTTTACAGGATGAACTGTTCCAACAGCCAGGCAGAAATTCTGAGATACAATTTATCAGAGACTGTCTGGATACAGGAAAGCCCGGGACCATTCGTATCCTTCTTACCTAGAACAAAATTAATTCTTGTTTCAGATGGGTCTCTTTAAAGATTCATGTATTTTTGTAATATCCAGCTGGCTTGTTATAAGAAAGACTTGATTAGCCCCATGTTAGTGCCCCATTTAAGTGCCCCATGTTAGTGCCCCATGTTAGTGCTCCATGTTAGTGCTCCATGTTAGTGCCCCATGTTAGTGCCCCATGTTAGTGCCTCATGCTAGTGCCCCATGTTAGTGCCCCATGTTAGTGTCCCATTTGAGTGCCCCATTTGAGTGTCCCATGTTATTGCTCCATGTTAGTGTCCCATGTTAGTGCCCCATTGAGTGCCCCATGTTAGTGCCCCATGCTAGTGCCCCATGTTAGTGCCCATGTTCCTTAACTCTGGACCAGCCGACAGCTTGAGTGTCCATTCTGTGGCTGAATCGTTGTTGTTGTTCCTTGAATGCCTCGCTCAACCTGTCATTCCATTTGAGTTTTACTCCAGGTGTCTTTCAACGTCCAACAATCTTCTTCTCAGCAAACAGGTAACATTGACATCAGCAGACAGGTAACATTGACATCAGCAGACAGGTAACATTGACATCAGCAGACAGGTAACATTGACATCAGCAAACAGGTAACATTGACATCAGCAAACAGGTAACATTGACATCAGCAGACAGGTAACATTGACATCAGGAAACAGGTAACATTGACATCAGGAAACAGGTAACATTGACATCAGCAGGCAGGTAACATTGACATCAGGAAACAGGTAACATTGACATCAGGAAACAGGTAACATTGGCATCAGGAAACAGGTAACATTGACATCAGGAAACAGGTAACATTGACATCAGGAAACAGGTAACATTGACATCAGCAAACAGGTAACATTGACATTATTTTCAAATGCAAAATTCTTAACTGTAGGACATGTTGGAGCATGATATGACATTTCATGTCCCTTTGTCCAATCAGATTTCAAAACTCTCTAAATATTAAGCATCCTATTGACTGCCTCACATTCCTACATTGAACAACGCTAGGTGACTGACTTTGTCATTTTACCACTTGTTACTCAGAGTTTGTGGTTAAGTGACTTGGTATTTATGAGTGGTTGATAACATTTAGTTTAATCTATGAGTAGTTTCGATGCCATGAAAATTTATGTTAATTCCATTTAAAAATTGTATTTTCTGAGTGTTGTCATGTGTTTCTCCCTACTTGAACTTTGACCTAGTTTTCTCTCTACTCTGCAGCTTGTGTCCAGTCTCCCAGACTGCCATAAAAATACTTTCCTCTACATCTGTGCATTCCTGCGCGAGCTGCTTCTCCATGCAAACAAGAATGGACTGGAAATCAAGTTTTTGGGTAGGATTAAAAGCAATTTGTTTTTTTTTATTAACAAAACGGTCCCTAATTATTGTGTTTTTACAGCTTTATAAACTCAGTTTAGGTTAAAAAAAAACAAATAGCATTAATTTTATTTCAAAGGCTGTTTGCATTGAGCAGATTCACATGATTGATCAATTAGGATATTCAAATTTTTAACTCTTAAAGTCACAGAAGGGTTTTCAAAAAACTTCCGCCTCAGACCCGTAAGGATTTCCCGTATTACGATCAACCGGTTATGAAATTAATAAATTTGCGTAAAATCCATTTATAATAATATTGTCATACTGACTTCATTTTTTAGGCTAAGAATGGTTATTTTACGCATCCTAAAGACTGTACCGAGCTTAAAACAATATTTACCTGTAGTTTAGTACTATTATTTTAATAACAAATTATAGCAAAAGCGTATCTTCAACAAAAAAAACGTTAAAAACTACCAAAAAAACATCGTGAATCAAGCGATAACACTAGCACAGGCAACGGCCGCAATTGCCGGAAGTCGAATACATCATTTTTCAAGCATTGCAGAGTTTTTACTTTCCGAGATCTCATTCAAAACGAGAGTGGTATCTAGGGACGCATTACGGCGCTTTACGGATAGCAGGAAGAGACGCATTACAACGCTTTGCGACTTTAAGAGTTAAGGTAATAAAAGACTGACGTCGTTTAGTCAGATCCTCTATGTTTACGCTGGGAAAGTGAGCCAGCAATCATTCACTTTTTTCTCCACTAAAACTATCACAAGTTTATATCTTAATGTAAGCAGGAACCAAGTAAATAATAAAGCTGAGATAATAAATCTGAGATTCCTCCAACTATGTTTCAGCGACCATGTTTGGTGAGTGCATGCTGAGACCTCAGAAACAGTTATTTGTGTCCCCATCGGCACGGGACGCTGTGGTCAGAGAAAGGAAATTAAAGCTTCACGAAGAGGAGGCCAAAAAGGCAGCTTTCATGTATCATTTCCTGAGCCACGACATCGAGCTTTTATAAATAACAAAAATATCTGATTTGTGGCGTATGGTGATGTGCCATTGAGATGACCTTGTTTTAGATAGACGATGATGTGCCATTATTTCCTGTGGAAGGTCTGGGATCCGGGATTGTTGTGTAATCAAGTGACTTCATGCTTAGGCTTTTGTTATAGAGCTTTATTTATTGACTGGGCTGTACAAAATAAAAAGTCTTTTCTGGTTGTTGTAGTAGAAATAAACCACATATTATTTCAGTCTGCTTTGATATGGGCCATATTGGCTCAAGTAGAATTTTTTGGACAACATGGCTTACTTATATTTTTTACATGTTAAATATCAGGTTTCTCAACAATTTTTAACTGCACAATTTTATCTAGTGGTTATTGAATGCCTAAATATTATATTGATTGTTGTCAACTGCAATAAACTGAAAGTGTTTGTCCACAGAAATGGTCAGTTTTCCCTCACTATGAATTCGCCTGATGTTATCTGTTACATAATCCCTATATGCTCATATATGTCATCTTAAATTGATTTTATAAGAATTTGTATCATATTTTTTTTTAAATGTTTGCTCTGTTGTGATCGACTATTTGCCTATTTGAAAATAAGTTGTTTAAATAAATCAACTGTTTCTAGTTGATGAACAAAATGATTATCTGGTGAGATGACGTAATGCTGCCATGATTTGTTTATTATGAATGTAGCAATGAAAACTCATGTGTCATGTCTGTGTGAGAGAGTCTGTGACTGTTCCCTAAAGCCACCATGGAGTCTTATATTGGCCACCACTGGGATTATTGCAAGTAGTTTCACCTCCAACTCATCACCCTTAGACGCTTGAGTTGGTCAACATGAAGGAACAAATGTGTCATTGATATTATGTAGTTGAATTCTCATTTTAAAATAATTTAAAAAAAAAAAATTTTTCTTTATTATCCCATAAATTGACTTGTTATAACAAGTAGGCTTATCACAGGGAATTGTTTGAGCTTTTTTTCTTGGTAACTCTTTTAACTCTTAGATGTTCAAGTGTAGTTTAAAGTCACTGCTACCATCTCAGTTCAGTTTGGGTAATGCAATGAATCCACTCATGGTAACACCTATTGCAATCCCTGCCCTCCATTATGTAGTTTAAAGTCACTGCTACCATCTCAGTTCAGTTTGGGTAATGCAATGAATCCACTCATGGTAACACTATTGCAATCCCTGCCCTCCATTATGTAGTTTAAAGTCACTGCTACCATCTCAGTTCAGTTTGGGTAATGCAATGAATCCACTCATGGTAACACCTATTGCAATCCCTCCCTTCCATTATGTAGTTTAAAGTCACTGCTACCATCTCAGTTCAGTTTGGGTAATGCAATGAATCCACTCATGGTAACACATATTGCAATCCCTCCCTTCCATTAATACATAACCACATAAAAAGGCTTTTTTTAAAAAAAAAAAAACTTGCCAACATTGTTTCTGCCAGCATATCATTGAATGGAGATAGTTGTATTTCATGAAATGTTTGTTAAAGAACACAATTTTGATGCTGGTATTTTAATGTAAAGCCCTATCAAACAAATCTCCTTTTAGCCCTTTTACTTGTGTTGTATTTGTTTAACTAGCTTATTACTTGAGCCAACTGTGGGACGTGGTGGTCGAGAGGTAGCGCTCTCGACTGTCATACCGATGGTCACGGGTTCGAATCCACATGATTTGTTCTCGCGGCCTGAGGAGTCCCCGAGTCACCCAGCTCCGAATGGGTACCTAACTAGACAATAGTTAGGCGGCTGGGGTAATGCGTGGAACCCCTATAGCCGTGGCCTGTGACCGCTGCATCACTTGCCAACAGATCATCTCTCATGGTCTGTGGACGCAATTATCTTCTGCATAGAAGGAGCGTCTGTATATCTTAAGATAACTGGCTTTTATATAATTTATATGTTAAATAAATGTAGCTGAACCAGGACAGAAAAGGAATTTTATGGCCACGCCCCTGTCACTGTCAGAACGTACCCCAAAAAATAATTCTACAAAATATTTATTATTGTTGATTGAAAGTGTGTAAGAGTGAGTATTTTGGTGCTTGGCTAAACTGACATGGGTTGGTTTCTGAAGAAATCATTTTATCAGCTTTGCTATGATAATAATAGTTTATTGTTTTAGCTGTTGATTTGATTGAGGTCATGTGACCTATGTTTTAAATGTTTTTAAAGATGCTGACTTGTGATACATTGACTTGTGTAGTTTACCAGAATTGTTTCTAGACTCGGTTACATTAGGTTAGCTCATTTATTATTTCAGTTAAAACATACCTTTATAAAACAGAAAGCTCTCAAGGTTTGTGGTCAAACATTAGCTTGGACATATAAGCAAACACCTGGATATATTATTTATTATAATCAATTTTTGCTAGGTCGGACATATAAACAAAAACACCCCATATATTTTTTTATCATAATCATTTTTTTGACAGCTGCTAATCACATTGAGTAGGACATCATTTGTGGGACGTGGTGGTCGAGAGGTAGCGCTCTCGACTGTCATACCGATGGTCACGAGTTCAAATCCATACGAAAGTGTGAGGATTTGTTCTCGGGGCCTGAGGAGTCCCCGAGTCACCCAGCTCCGAATGGGTACCTAACTAGACAATAGTTAGGCGGCTGGGGTAATGCGTGGAACCCCTATAGCCGTGGCCTGTGACCGCTACATCACTTGCCAACAGATCATCTCTCATGGTCTGTGGACGCAATTATCTTCTGCATAGAAGGAGCGTCTGTATATCTAAGATAAGATAAATAAAAAGTTGCTCTTTGTATCAAGTAGTTAGCTTTGTACTATTATAAAGGACATCCTCTAGGGTAGGTGTGTACAATTATAAAGGACATATCCTTTAGGGTAGGTGATTTAGTTTGACTTAGGCAGCCCCCAGTGAATGTAATGTGGTGTCATCTCTGTTGATTGTTTTTAAATTGCCAAGTGTATTGGTGTGTTAAAAAAGGTTAATGGGCATATTGAAGAATTGAAATTTAGATGAATAAAATTGGATGTTTTAATAAATGTCTTGAGTATTTTTTAGTTAAAAGTTCAAGAGAAGCTATAAATGGTGTATTTTTGTGTAAAATTTAAAAATAATCTATAAATAGAGTTTGGTATTGAAAATTTTAAAAAAGAATCTATAAATAGAGTTTGGTGTTGAAAATTTTAAAAAAAGAATCTATAAATAGAGTTTGGCATCAAATATAAAAAAAGAATCTATAAATATTTAAAAGATAATTATGTATATATATATATATATAAATACATTTTTTACTTGAGGTTATAAGTGTCAAACTTTGTTAATTCCCATACAGGTTATTTATGACGTTACATGCAATGATTTGAAATAGTGCAACAACTTATTCATTAACTTCTGGTTTTAAAATAGTGTTGATGTACTCTGCGCATGGCTGCGAGGTAGGGCGTCAAGCTATCATTCAAATTAACTCCTGGATTAGGTGTTACTGTTTATGGCTGTTAGGTAGGGCATCAAGCTATCATTCAAATTAACTCCTGGATTAGGTGTTACTATTTATGGCTGTTAGGTAGGGCATCAAGCTATCATTCAAATTAACTCCTGGATTAGGTGTTACTATTTACGGCTGTGAGGTAGGGGGTCAAGCTATCATTCAAATTAACTCCTGGATTAGGTGTTACTATTTATGGCTGTTAGGTAGGGGGTCAAGCTATCATTCAAATTAACTCCTGGATTAGGTGTTACTGTACAGGGCTGTTAGGTAGGGCGTCAAGCTATCATTCAAATTAACTCCTGGATTAGGTGTTACTATTTATGGCTGTTAGGTAGGGTATCAAGCTATCATTCAAATTAACTCCTGGATTAGGTGTTACTATTTATGGCTGTTAGGTAGGGGGGTCAAGCTATCATTCAAATTAACTCCGGGGTTAGGTGTTTCTGTTTACGGCTGTTAGGTAGGGGGTCAAGCTATCATTCAAATTAACTCCTGGATTAGGTGTTACTGTTTATGGCTGTGAGGTAGGGGGTCAAGCTATCATTCAAATTAACTCCGGGGTTAGGTGTTTCTGTTTACGGCTGTTAGGTAGGGGGTCAGGCTATCATTCAAATTATCTCCTGGATTAGGTGTTACTGTTTATGGCTGTGAGGTAGGGCGTCAAGCTATCATTCAAATTAACTCCTGGATGACATCTATTGTGTAATCACGTAGATGACATTGTGTAATCATATAGATGACATCTATTGTGTAATCACATAGATGACATCTATTGTGTAATGACATATCCCAGCAGGTATTGACTTATGTCTTGTACACCAGCACAGCACGAATTGACTGTGTGGATGTTGCGTTAGTTTTCTTGAGACCAACTCTAACAAATTTAGACAACTTCATTGCCATAAACACAATCCCTGACACAAACTTGTTGTCATTTCTGCCTTCTCATTGTTTGACATCATGACTGATTCTATCATTCTGTCAACATGTACCATGTGACCTGTACTTGTAGATATTCTTGTCCACACATACTACTCATGACTCACGCTTGCGTCATCAGTTCCCATTGTTAATCTATGATGTTTTAAAGTGTGTGGTTTTAAGGTTAAGCTCTGTATTTAAAATTGAACAATTATAATATCTCTTAAACGTTTAACCCCACATTTCAAACACACAGAACATTTTTATTGTGTGTAATACCATCGCCAGAGAAAATGTATCCAACCTCTGGCTTGCCTACTGTGACCGTCTGGTTGCCTACTGTGACCCTCTGGCATGCCTACTGTGACCCTCTGGCCTGCCTACTGTGACCCTCTGGCCTGCCTACTGTGACGATTACTTGGCTTGGGAAAGATATTGTTACTGATCATTCTGAAAGTACATTCCACTTCTGTGATCAATTTGTTAAATTTCCTTCTCGTACACTGGTGGCTTGTTGTACGAGTTCCCTTACACTGGTGGCTTGTTGTACGAGTTCCCTTACACTGGTGGCTTGTTGTAAGACTTCCCTTACACTGGTGGCTTGTTGTAAGACTTCCCTTTCCCTTACACTGGTGGCTTGTTGTAAGACTTCCCTTACACTTACACTGGTGGCTTGTTGCAAGACTTCCCTTACACTGGTGGCTTGTTGTAAGACTTCCCTTACACTGGTGGCTTGTTGTAAGACTTCCCTTACACTTACACTGGTGGCTTGTTGTAAGACTTCCCTTACACTTACACTGGTGGCTTGTTGTAAGACTTCCCTTACACTTACACCGGTGGCTTGTTGTAAGACTTCCCTTACACTGGTGGCTTGTTGTAAGACTTCCCTTACACTTACACTGGTGGCTTGTTGTAAGATTTCCCTTACACTGGTGGCTTGTTGTAAGACTTCCCTTACACTGGTGGCTTGTTGTAAGACTTCCCTTACACTGGTGGCTTGTTGTAAGACTTCCCTTACACTTACACTGGTGGCTTGGTGTAAGACTTCCCTTACACTGGTGGCTTGTTGTAAGACTTCCCTTACACTGTTGGCTTGTTGTAAGACTTCCCTTACACTTACACTGGTGGCTTGTTGTAAGACTTCCCTTACACTGGTGGCTTGTTGTAAGACTTCCCTTACACTTACACTGATGACTTGTTGTAAGACTTCCCTTACACTTACACTGGTGGCTTGTTGTAAGACTTCCCTTACACTGGTGGCTTGTTGTAAGACTTCCCTTACACTGGTGGCTTGTTGTAAGACTTCCCTTACACTTAACACTGGTGGCTTGTTGTAAGACTTCCCTTACACTTACACTGGTGGCTTGTTGTAAGACTTCCCTTACACTTACACTGGTGGCTTGTTGTAAGACTTCCCTTACACTGTGGCCTTAACTTGCTAGATTATGAGGAATTATTTTGTGAAGGTTAACTATAAATCAGCGCGGTGGCTAAATTTTAATGTCAAGCTGAAATCTGTGCACACGACTCAGGAAATCGGCCTATCGAACTGGTTGGAAATATTCATTGTCATTCTAGGTGGACAAACTTAGGTAAGCAAAACTGGCATGTAAGGAGCATTTTTCGGTGATCCCCCCTTTTGTTTACTGTAGCCCATGGAAGATAAGTGGCATCTAGTGGTTCACGTCTGTACACCATATAAATTCTCCACATTTAGGTCAAGTTTAATCAACTCTGTGGATATGTTTTTTATAGTTGCTGATACGATGAGTGGTGTTTTCCTCACAAAGATTCTCACATTTTTAACGGGCTACCTTCGTTTGCATTAGTTGCAGTTAAGATAATTGGGATGATTATTAAACTGTAATGTACTTACTTCTCAGTATATCAAATGCAAATAAAAATAAAGGGGGAAAACTGCAACTGACAAGATCGATGTAGAACCTGTTAAACATGACTGTTGTATAGAGCCAGTATTTTGCTTTCACTAAAAACAAACTCGGAAAGAAAACGTCACACACTAAACGTGTTGTAGAATATCAGCGCAGATTTGGGGAATTCTAAATCTTGACTATTTTGTATTTGTCTGGAGGGGTTAATTTATTAACAAGAGAGTTATGTTTATAATGGGTTATTCGTTCTTCCTTTTAAACTCCTACATAGATTCACACGGGTAAATTCTATTCAGGATAGAAAAGGATTTGAAAACTTCAAAGTTTCTCTCCCCAGACATTCCATGTGTTAATCAACCTTAAAACCAACCGAATTTTTTCCACCTCTTTTAATCACGTGTCACATTAAATTCGTCTGTCATTTCTACATTAATTTCTACCTATTAGTCGTAGAATTAAACTGTCAACGAAGGCGTGTCACGATCAAGAGAGCTGGCCCTTAAGTCTTCTACTAACATATTGTACATAGGATTATATTAACTAGCCTACTGTCTCATTCAATGTTGTAGGAAGTGAATTATGGATTTAATCACGTTGGTCATCTCCATAGGTTATATTATATTGAAAGGTCATCTCAATAGGTTATATTGACTGGTCATCTCAAACAGTCATATTGAATGGTCATCTCAATAGGTTATATTGACTGGTCATCTCAAACGGTTATATTGAATGGTCATCTCAATAGGTTATATTGACTGGTCATCTCAATAGGTTATCTTGACTGGTCATCTATGTAGGTTATCTTGACTGGTCATCTATGTAGGTTATCTTGACTGGTCATCTCCATAGATTATATTGACTGGTCATCTATGTAGGTTATCTTGACTTGTAATCTATGTAGGTTATATTGACTGGTCATCTCCAAACGTTCTATTGACTGGTCATCTCAATATGTTATGTTGACTGGTCATCTCCATAGGTTATATTGAATGGTCATCTCAATAGGTTATATTGACTGGTCATCTCCATAGGTTTTCTTGACTGGTCATCTATGTAGGTTATCTTGACTGGCCATCTCCATGGGTTATATTGAATGGTCATCTCAATAGGTTATATTGACTGGTCATCTCTATAGGTTATATTGAATGGTCATCTCAATAGGTTATATTGACTGGTCATCTCTATAGGTTATCTTGACTGGTCATCTCCATAGATTATATTGACTGGTCATCTCTATATGTTATATTGACTGGTCATCTCTATAGGTTATATTGACTGGTCATCTCAATAGATTATATTGACTGGTCATCTCTATAGGTTACATTGACTGGTCATCTCAATAGGTTATATTGACTGGTCATCTCTATAGGTTATATTGAATGGTCCTCTCAATAGGTTATATTGACTGGTCATCTCCAAACGTTCTATTGACTGGTCATCTCAATAAGTTATGTTGACTGGTCATCTCAATAGGTTATATTGACTGGTCATCTCAATAGGTTATATTGAATGGTCCTCTCAATAGGTTATATTGACTGGTCATCTCCAAACGTTCTATTGACTGGTCATCTCAATAAGTTATATTGACTGGTCATCTCAATAGGTTATATTGACTGGTCATCTCTATAGGTTATATTGACTGGTCATCTCAATAGGTTATATGACTGGTCATCTCAATAGGTTATATTGAATGGCCATCTCAATAGGTTATATTGAATGGCCATCTCAATAGATTATATTTACTGGTCATCTCAATAGGTTATATTGAATGGTCATCTCAATAGGTTATATTGACTGGTCATCTCCATAGGTTATCTTGACTGGTCATCTATGTAGGTTATCTTGACTGGTCATCTCCATAGATTATATAGAATGGTCATCTGCCAAACGTTCTATTGACTGGTCATCTCAATATGTTATATTGACTGGACATCTTCACAGGTTATATTGACTTGTCATTCAAAGTCAACGAGATTGTGTTTTACAATGCCCCACAGTGATGTCATCAACACATGTTGTCACCATTGTGATATCTCTCTATGACTCACCAAGAAACTATTTTCTCTGTTAGCACGGAAGGAACAGCTTAATTGAATTTTTTTTATTAAAAACTATATTTTGATTGAAGTAGATGGATGTTTAAAGCCACCAACCATCAATCTTAGCTGGGAATCCATTGAAAGCCTCTTCACAAAAAAACTTTTTCTTTTATCAAGACTTTGAAATAAATTACTTTTTTAATGGCCCAAATTTTGCCCTTATTTCTCTAAGTCAGTGACAAGTGACAAGTCTATAAGATATGTAAGGTAATATTAAGCTAAGTAAGCCTATTGTAAGCTCTATTAGTTTTAGTATTAGCCATTGTGAATAATCACATTGTAAAATTAATATTGGCGGCGATGTTTGAAAGGTCTACTGAATAACAGATGATGATATGATGATAGTTGCAACCTTCAAATGGTCCTAATCAACCTTCAGATGGTCCTAATCAACCTTCAGATGGTCCTAATCAACCTTCAGATGGTCCTAATCAACCTTCACATGGTCCTAATCAGCCTTCAGATGGTCCTAATCAACCTTCAGATGGTCCTAATCAACCTTCAGATGGTCCGTCCTAATCAACCTTCAGATGGTCCTTATCAACCTTCAGATGGTCCTAATCAACCTTCAGATGGTCCTAATCAACCTTCAGATGGTCCTAATCAACCTTCAGATGGTCCTAATCAACCTTCAAATGGTCCTAATCAGCCTTCAGATGGTCCTAATCAACCTTCAGATGGTCCTAATCAACCTTCAGATGGTCCTAATCAACCTTCAGATGGTCCTAATCAACCTTCAGGGGAAATAATCTTCAAATTCGTCATTTCATTGATTGTATTACATGGTTTAGTGGCTATTATATTCTTTTAGATGGTATTACATTGTTTAGTGGCTATTATATTCTTTTAGATGGTATTGCATGGTTTAGTGGCTATTATATTCTTTTAGATGGTATTACATGGTTTAGTGGCTATTAAATTTTTTTAGATGGTATTACGTGGTTTGGTGGCTATAATAATGTAGTAAATGGTATTACATGGTTTGGTGGCTATTATAATGTAGTAGATGGTATTACATGGTTTGGTGGCTATAATAATGTAGTAAATGGTATTACGTGGTTTGGTGGCTATAATAATGTAGTAAATGGTATTACATGGTTTGGTGGCTATAATAATGAAGTAAATGGTATTACATGGTTTGGTGGCTATAATAATGTAGTAAATGGTATTACACATATTGTTCTCGCATACTTCTCTTATTTAGTAAGAAACGAAAAGAAAATAATCTTTATAAATTTTTGTTCAAGGGTACTACCTCTCATATCTGCATCACTGAAAATAGATAATAGAAAATGCCCCCCCCCCCACACACACACAAACACAATGTGCTGTGTATACATTACGTCACTAGATTCTTGTTTAAACACCATAACAAAAGTTTTTCTGATAACATATACTCCGTTAAATGGTGATTTTATTTAGCGGTGTTGTAAGATTTAAGCGTTTATAAAAGCCTGAAATAGCCCACGGAGCTGGCACACAGCTCGCCTCAAACCTTTTCACGTTGGATCATCTTTGACATACGTGCTGGGAACAAAGATCACTGTTGTCATTGAATCTTCTCTGGTAGGGAATAATTTATTAGCTGTCTCGTGTCTGAGCTTTGAGTGAAATAGCAAAAAGCCTTTTTAATTACCTCTTTAAATTGTGTTTGTTCAAAAAACTAAGAGAAAAATAACTTATAAGTTGATATGTGTGTGCTATGACATACTGGTGTGCTATGACGTAATGTTGTTCTATGATATACTGGTGTGCTATGACATATTGGTGTGCTATGACATACTGGTGTGCTATGATATATTGGTGTGCTATGACATATTGGTGTACTATGACATACTGGTGTGCTATGACATACTGGTGTGCTATGACATGTGGGTGTGTCATGGGTCGATACAAAGACTGTGGAGTTAAGGACTAATTTAAAAATTACAAATAAAATACTTTTTGAAACCAGTTTTCCAAGACTGCCTAGTTGTCCATGTTTAACCAAATATCCCCTTGTTGTTTTAGTCACCTTAGTTCTCCATCCATCCTTTTTTTTTTTAGATCGCTTAACGATGACGTAATTACGTTATTTCGTCCTTACGTTCATTAGCCTGACGGAGCCAATCTTCTTCTTACAATAATTTCTTCAGCAGATCTTACTTAGACCCTGAAAACTCGAGATGTTTACAATTCACGTATCAATTAATAGAAACCTTCCTCCCACGTACGCACCTTTTTTTTTTACACCTCTTCGATCTCATCAGAAACAGTAGTGTGTGTGGTGACTTTATCAAGCAGATGCCGTCCACTGGATAACTGGGTCGGTTCGCCTAAATGAGCCTCGTTAACATTTCAAAACTTACTAACAGTTATTGATTTATTTAGTTGCTAGACCGATACTTAAGCATATCGAGTCAAATAAACGTATTACTCCAATTTTTAAAAAAAATTTCCCTTTCGAAAGTGGGGAAACACTGGATTTTAGATTAATATGAATTGAAAAAAAAAATAATTTCAAACTTTTTTAAAAGATTGTTTTCAGAGTTAAAGGGGGGTAATTGTTTTCCCAAGGGAAGATATGACCATTATGAATGAAAGAGGAAAAAAATATATCATACAGAATCATTATGGTTGGAGGACATGATCTGAGGTAATGGGAGGACATGGTCTAATAAAGGACATGATCTAGTGTATGAGAGGACATGGTCTAATTGAAGGGAGACTTTTTGCTAGGTTTTAAGTAAATTTGACAAACGAGATATTCAACTGAGCCTATCACGGGGTCAGTGTTACAAATGTTAGAACCTCGAGTTGACTTCAATTAGCCATGGATACTATCACGGGGTCAGTGTTACAAATGTTAGAACCTCGAGTTGACTTCAATTAGCCACGGATACTACAACGGGGTCAGTGTTACAAATGTTAGAACCTCGAGTTGACTTCAATTAGCCATGGATACTATCACGGGGTCAGTGTTACAAATGTTAGAACCTTGAGTTGACTTCAAATAGCCATGGATACTATCACGGGGTCAGTGTTACAAATGTTAGAACCTCGAGTTGACTTCAATTAGCCATGGATACTATCACGGGGTCAGTGTTACAAATGTTAGAACCTCGAGTTGACTTCAATTAGCCGTGGATACTATCACGGGGTCAGTGTTACAAATGTTAGAACCTCGAGTTGACTTCAATTAGCCATGGATACTATCACGGGGTCAGTGTTACAAATGTTAGAACCTCGAGTTGATTTCAATTAGCCCTGGATACTATCACGATGTCAGTGTTACAAATGTTAGAACCTCGAGTTGACTTCAATTAGCCATAGATACTATCACGGGGTCAGTGTTACAAATTTTAGAACCCCGAGTTGACTTCAATTAGCCATGGATACTATCACGGGGCCAGTGTTACAAATTTTAGAACCCCGAGTTGACTTCAATTAGCCATGGGGAATGGTGGGAGGTTTTTGTGTTTCGGTGTCTGCGTGGAGGGGGGGCGGGGTGAACTTCCTTGTACGGTAATTGATTTTAAATAAATGTAATTCTCTTAATTTTATCAATACTTTGACTGGCGGGGGAAAGAGGGGTGTGGGGGCTATAAAATGGCTCCCTGATCCTGAGATAGGGGCGGGGGGGTAGGATACATCTGGCAACCTGTTCATATTTTATTGGATTTTATTTGGAAGTCTTTTTAAATGAAGTTTATCTAACTCAAACCTCCAAATATCTGGTATACATGAGTTCACTGTCAGTGATGTGTTATACGGTGGTGTGATTTGGGGGGGGGGGGGAATGTTGGGTTTGTTCTTTGGTATAAAATCTTTCATGGAGAGCGTCATGTTTTCGTCATTTCTCCTGAGTCGAGTTGATTTGTGCAACGAGTGTCATGTGACCATGTGACGTAGATAAGTCAACTTCATTTAAAGTGCATCTTGTGTAGCTCTTCTTGTTCTCGAGATCACAAATAGACGAGGGTTACGATTGCCTGGAGTTGAATGGTTAATTTAAGGGCAACTATTGGTGTAGGGGAGGCAACTATTGGTGTAGGGGAGGCAACTATTGGTGTAGGGGAGGCAACTATTGGTGAAGGGGAGGCAACTATTGGTGTAGGGGAGGAAACTATTGGTGTAGGGGAGGCAACTATTTGTGTAGGGGAGGAAACTATTGGTGCAGGGGAGGCAACTATTGGTGCAGGGGAGGCAACTATTGGTGTAGGGGAGGCAACATTTTGGTGCAGGGAGGCAACTATTGGTGCAGGGGAGGCAACTATTGGTGCAGGGGAGACAACTTTTGGTGTAGGGGAGGCAACTATTGTTGCAGGGGAGGCAACTTGTGGTGTAGGGGAGGCAACTATTGGTGTAGGGGAGGCAACATTTTGGTGCAGGGGAGGCAACTATTGGTGCAGGGGAGGCAACTATTGGTGCAGGGGAGGCAACTTTTGGTGTAGGGGAGGCAACTATTGGTGTAGGGGAGGCAACTAGTGGTGTAGGGGAGGCAACTATTGGTGTAGGGGAGGCACCGGTGTGTGATCGACCAAGACTGAAGACCACGTGATTATGTTAAAATTGTCGATCAAAATCCTTTCTTCCAGCCAAGAAATATAAACGGAATATGTTTGTAGCACTGTATTGTAACACTGTATTGTAACACTGTATTGTAACACTGTATTGTAACTCTGTATTGTAACACTGTATTGTAACACTGTATTGTAACTCTTTATTGTAACTCTGTATTGTAACTCTGTATTGTAACACTGTATTGTAACTCTGTATTGTAACACTGTATTGTAACACTGTATTGTAACACTGTATTGTAACACTGTATTGTAACTCTTTATTGTAACTCTGTATTGTAACACTGTATTGTAACACTGTATTGTAACTCTTTATTGTAACACTGTATTGTAACACTGTATTGTAACTCTGTATTGTAACTCTGTATTGTAACTCTTTATTGTAACACTGTAGTGTAACACTGTATTGTAACTCTGTATTGTAACACTGTATTGTAACACTGTATTGTAACTCTGTATTGTAACACTGTATTGTAACACTGTATTGTAACTCTGTATTGTAACACTGTATTGTAACTCTGTATTGTAACTCTGTATTGTAACACTGTATTGTAATTCTGTATTGTAACACTGTATTGTAATTCTGTATTGTAACACTGTATTGTAATTCTGTATTGTAACACTGTATTGTAACACTGTATTGTAACTCTGTATTGTAACACTGTATTGTAACTCTGTATTGTAACTCTGTATTGTAACTCTGTATTGTAACTCTGTATTGTAACACTGTATTGTAACTCTGTATTGTAACTCTTTATTGTAACTCTGTATTGTAACTCTTTATTGTAACACTGCATTGTAACACTGTATTGTAACTCTTTATTGTAACTCTTTATTGTAACTCTGTATTGTAACTCTTTATTGTAACTCTGTATTGTAACTCTGTATTGTAACACTGCATTGTAACACTGTATTGTAATTCTGTATTGTAACTCTTTATTGTAACTCTGTATTGTAACACTGTATTGTAATTCCGTATTGTAACACTGTATTGTAACACTGTATTGTATCACTGTATTGTAACACTGTATTGTAACTCTGTATTGTATCACTGTATTGTAACACTGTATTGTATCACTGTATTGTAACTCTGTATTGTAACACTGTATTGTAACTCTGTATTGTAACACTGTAAACACTGTATTGTAACTCTGTATTGTAACACTGTAAACACTGTATTGTAACTTGCAACACTGTATTGTAACTCTGTATTGTAACATTGTATTGTAACACTGTATTGTAACTCTGTATTGTAACACTGTATTGTAACACTGTATTGTAACTCTGTATTGTATCACTGTATTGTAACACTGTATTGTAACTCTGTATTGTAACACTGTATTGTAACACTGTATTGTAACTCTGTATTGTAACACTGTATTGTATCACTGTATTGTATCACTGTATTGTAACTCTGTATTGTAACACTGTATTGTATCACTGTATTGTAACACTGTATTGTAACTCTGTATTGTATCACTGTATTGTAACACTGTATTGTAACTCTGTATTGTAACACTGTATTGTATCACTGTATTGTAACACTGTATTGTAACTCTGTATTGTAATACTGTATTGTAACACTGTATTGTATCACTGTATTGTAACTCTGTATTGTAACACTGTATTGTAACTCTGTATTGTAACACTGTAAACACTGTATTGTAACTCTGTATTGTAACACTGTAAACACTGTATTGTAACTTGCAACACTGTATTGTAACTCTGTATTGTAACACTGTATTGTAACTTGCAACACTGTATTGTAATTCCGTATTGTAACACTGTATTGTAACACTGTATTGTAACACTGTATTGTAACTCTGTATTGTAACTTGGAACACTGTATTGTAACTCTGTATTGTAACTCTGTATTGTAACACTGTATTGTAACACTGTATTGTAACTTGGAACACTGTATTGTAACTCTGTATTGTAACACTGTATTGTAAAACCAATGACCTGACGAATCATATCGATGCATTTAATTGAAGTATGGAGTGATTGCGTTTCAAAAACAATGTGGCCCTCAACAATTTTAAGCTTTTGAGAACCACTACAGAAAATTATAAATAGCAGAGGTGTAAGTAGTAGGTGTAAGTTGTAGGTGATAGCATTATTGTTATGATGGCTTGGGGAAGGTGTGGCACGAACATACAGGTGAATGAAACGGCTGCACCTTCGGTCGCCCACACCACCTTCACCCCCACACACTACATTTGATCTCCCCCCCCCCACACACACACACCACCTCACATCAAACCCACACAACAACCAGCCAATGTTTCCCAACTGGAGCCCTTGTCTGTCCTGTGTGAGAGTTTACCTTCTTCTTGCCCTGTCCCCGGCGAGAACAAACAAAAAGTGTTGACTTCACCTGAACGTTGTGTTACCTTCACAGTCAGCCATATTCTATAGTCAGATATTTGGTTGCTCTCTAATGTCAACCACATACTCAGATATTTGGTTGTTCTCTAATGTCAACCACATTCTTCAGTCAGATATTCTGACAATAAGGCTATTTTTGTTTATTTTCGTTTTAATCAACGTGCATGCTAAATGGTGTTAATGTTAATTGCCTCCTTTTACTTGTTTTACAGGGTGGAGGGGTGTAGGATGGGTGTGAAAATGACAAGTATATAGATGTTAATTTATTCGTTAATTTTTAGTTTAAAAACAGAAACTAAATATAATAAATAATAACGGTCTCAACGACATAATAATTATAGCGTCACTGACTCCCCGCCCCCCACCCACAATAATAAATAACAGCAACAAAAAACACCATCGTCCCCCAGGTGACGTCACTATTGCTGACCTGTCATTTGTCACCTAAACAACTTCCTTGTTATGGGCACAATGAGGTGTCTACAAAAGACCAGGTCTTGTCGCCACGGTCACAAGTATTTTTTACTAAGCGACATTTCTGTATTTTTAACTATGAAACTTCCTAGTCAATAATGTAGAGGTTTTTTTTTTTTGTTTTTTTTTTTAAATTTCAGCCAATATGATAAGTTATAAATAGTTGACAGGACCGAACTAAGCATAGCAGGAAAAAATTGTGGGGAAAGGGGTGGGGGCTGATAAACAGCTGTTTCTGAATGTTTGGAAAAGTTGTTTACTATACAGGAACAGAACTCTTGTATACAGGAGATACAATGGGACGTTGTTTTCAGTTCTGTTTATATTGTAGGAGTACTTGCTGTTTTTCATTGAAATAAGTAAATAAGTAAAGATCTCCCTTCATAGTGTCCCATATTATTTGTCCCATGTTAGGGTCTCAGCTACACAGATGGGTTGTAATGTTTTTAACGGACACAGGTGTAATATCCTTGATTTTAAAAAGCCCCAGTTAATAGGGGAAATTTGTTTTGAAATCAACACAGTCCCATATTCTGATGTGTGGTGTGATGTGACCTTCTCTCAGCCAGTCCTCCCAGCCCCCTCCTCCCAGCCCTCTCTTCTCAGCCCCCTCCTCCCAGCCCGCTCCTCTCAGCCCCCTCCTCCCAGCCCGCTCCTCCCAGCCACCTCCTATAGCAGTATGACTAACACGCTCTCGTGTTGACATTATTTATGGTGATATATACAAAACTTGATCTGTGAGCGAGGGGTCTTTAACTTGTGTGCCAACTTCTGGTGGTGTATCTTGTTTTACTGAGTCTCACATGTTACCTTCACCTTGACTTCTGTCACAAAGTATCTAGGAAGAACACCTCCCCTTACTTCTGTCACAAGGTATCTAGGAAGAACACCTCCCCTTACTTCTGTCACAAGGTATATAGGAAGAACACCTCCCCTTGACTTCTGTCACAATGTATCTAGGAAGAACACCTCCCCTTGACTTCTGTCACAAAGTATCTAGGAAGAACACTTCCCCTTGACTTATGTCACAAAGTATCTAGGAAGAACACCCCCTACCAATAAATCAACTCAAACTTTGACTGACGTGTGTGACATCTATTGATCATTCAATCCTAGGCCGAGTATATGCTCCACGAACCTCTTGTGGCACAGAACAAGAACCCCTGATCTCTGGGACAGACACGGATAATGTCCCTTGACACATCTAGTCTGAGTCTAAGGTAGCAGGTTTAATGAGTCCTTCCCTCGTGTAACCGGATCTTGGAAGACGAGTGTTGAGGTGCGACGTAAAGATGCGTTTTTGGTCACTCTAACACCCTCCTCCTCCTGCCCCCCTCCCCGCTCAGACTGTCACCTCAATGAACACCTCCCCTCCAAACTTTGGCAACTCAACTAAAACCACAAACACCTCTAAGACATTGCTTCTCTCAGAGACCTTCTCTCTCCCAAGACCTTCTTCTTCCTCCCCCCTCCCCCGCCTCACGTCTATCGGTACCCAAAACTCAAAACCCCCTCCCCTCATTATTTGAACGGGGGAGATTGATTCATTGACTTCTACACGGCCATTGGGTACCGATAGAAGTGAGGCGGGGGAGGGGGGAAGAAGAAGGTAAAGTGATCGGGGGGACCGGGGGGTGGGGGCTGAGCCATCCTCCTGGTTGTGTGTCAGCACGGGCGGGCGACTTTTTATGCGCAAATTAAAAATATCATTGAAAATTTTTTTTAAATTTCAAAAGTCCCAGAATTGAAACAAGAATAGAATGTTGACGCCTCACCCTTGAGTGACGTCACGTGTGGAGTTTGGAGCCCATGTAAACAAACTTTTAATGTCTCAAGGAGCGTGCCCTAAAAATAACTGGAGGTGCCCTAAAAATAAGTGGGGGGTGCACTAGATATAATTAGAGTAGTCAAAAATGGTTGAACAAAAAGGAGAGTGGTTGTCAATAAATGGGACCTTACACACGTCCCCTCCGCCTCCACCCCAACCCATGATTTTGATGATCGCAAAGACTATAGACCAGTGAATAGACTAAAGATTTTCATTTTTTTAAATCTTGCAACAAAATATATACATTAAGGAGTTCGTCTCTGAGATTTACATTGTTGAATTGTGAATTTTTTTCAATAAACTGCCACGCCCCCTTTTTTTACACCAACACACACAAACACATACACCATCTCTCACACCCCCCCCCACCCGCCAACATACTGTGACCTCATACGTCTAATGAAATAGTTTTTAATTTATGCAAAATGTCTTCCCCTGCTGACGTGTTTCAATGGAGTTTAATGTAGCGTGACAGATAAGGTTGACCTACTTTGAATTTATGTTCTAGCAGGTTAAGAAATGTTTCTAATTGCTGCAAAAGTTTTACTTCCTTGGTTCATTCCTAAATCCCCCATTCCTAAAGCCCCTATTCCTAAAGCACCCATTCCTAAAGCCCCCATTCCTAAAGCACCCATTTCCTAAAGTCCCCAAATCCTAAATCCCCCATTCCTAAATCCCCCATTCCTAAAGCCCCCATTCCTAAAGCACCCAATCTTAAAGCACCCATTCCTAAAGCCCCCATTCCTAAAGCACCCATTCCTAAAGCACCCATTCTGAATGACTTTTTTATACAAGCTTGAGACCCAGTCAGAGGTAGATAAGAGTTATAGACAACTCTATACACATAACATTAAACAAACTGAGTTATGAACGACAGAGTTATCTGTCCACTATCTGACATCAATGAAGCTGAATAAACGTCTGATCGTTTTGTAGCAAGGGGTCTTCTGAAGTTGGTCTCGCATTCAGTTGTTAGGGGCAGAGCTTTCAGTTGTCAGGGGCAGAGCTTTCAGTTGTCAGGGGCAGAGCATTCAGTTGTTAGGGGCAGAGCTTTCAGTTGTCAGGGGCAGAGCTTTCAGTTGTCAGGGGCAGAGCATTCAGTTGTCAGGGGCAGAGCATTCAGTAGTCAGGGGCAGAGCATTCAAAATTTTCGGGTCATATCATTCAGTAGTCAGGGGCAGAGCATTCAAAATTTCCGGGGCTGATCCTTCAGTAGTCAAGGGCAGATATGGTTAAATAAAGTGCGTATCAGGCCATTTATGGCTATCACATTAATAAAAATAAAAACTTGGCCCTGGTATTTACTGAAGGGAACAAACATTATTTTAAATTAACTTCTTTTTTTTCAATGTGGAAACACATACAAGAATACCACACTTGATATTAATAACAATTTTCAGACTTCCATAAAGATATAGGATAGGATAGGGCGACACATAGTCGATTTATTTATCATTCCCAGTCAAGTAAACCTAGAAAGAATCACCGTCAACATCACTGGAAAAGTCCATAAAGATTAATTGCGCCATAATATTACCAGAAGAAAAGAGCCTGGTTTAATTAATCTCATTCATGTACTAACAATTTTAACTGGTGAAATTTCTCCTCTGTCTGATAATATCGAGGTGTATACGCCTTTGGCCGTGGTGACTCCATGTGTGTGATGTATCCGCCTCTGACCTTGTGATTCCCAGCGAGTGTGATGTATCCGCCTCTGCCTTTGTGGCTCCCAGCGTGTGTGATGTATCCGCCTCTGCCATTGTGACTCCATGTGTGTGATGTATCCGCCTCTGCCATTGTGGCTCCCAGCGTGTGTGATGTATCCGCCTCTGACATTGTGACTCCATGTGTGTGATGTATCCGCCTCTGCCATTGTGACTCCATGTGTGTGATGTATCCGCCTCTGCCAGTGTGGCTCCCAGCGTGTGTGATGTATCCGCCTCTGCCATTGTGACTCCATGTGTGTGATGTATCCGCCTCTGCCATTGTGACTCCATGAGTGTGATGTATCCGCCTCTGCCATTGTGGCTCCCAGCGTGTGTGATGTATCCGCCTCTGTCATTGTGACTCCATGAGTGTGATGTATCCGCCTCTGCCATTGTGGCTCCCAGCGTGTGTGATGTATCCGCCTCTGCCATTATGACTCCATGTGTGTGATGTATCCGCCTCTGCCATTGTGACTCCATGAGTGTGATGTATCCGCCTCTGCCATTGTGGCTCCCAGCGTGTGTGATGTATCCGCCTCTGCCATTGTGACTCCATGAGTGTGATGTATCCGCCTCTGCCATTGTGACTCCGTGAGTGTGATGTATCCGCCTCTGCCTTTGTGGCTCCATGTGTGTGATGTATCCGCCTTTGACATTGTGACTCCGTGAGTGTGATGTATCCGCCTCTGCCTTTGTGGCTCCATGTGTGTGATGTATCCGCCTCTGCCATTGTGACTCCATGTGTGTGATGTATCCGCCTCTGACATTGTGACTCCATGTGTGTGATGTATCCGCCTCTGACATTGTGGCTCCCAGCGTGTGTGCTGCCGTTTATCCGGGCGAGCGTTAAGCCGGCAATGTTTGGCGAAGATTACGGGGGCTCCCTCTAATTGTTACCACACACACCTACACACATTTGGCAAACGGCCTTTTAACACTGAAATTCTTGGGCCCGTTTGAGACCGAATGACGTCACAGCCAGCCAAACTCGAGAGCTGTGCGATCGGAATGTTGCTGAGGGCTTCATCTTTCTGGCAGATAACTCAACGTATTTACTACCGCTCCTCGTAACACGCTACACAGCATTAGCTACCTCCACTAAAAACATGAAGTCAGTGTAAACCAGCAGTAGATAGGAGTCTAACTGTCCATTGGTTAGTAGTCTAGTAAAGTGCTCCAGCTGTCCATTAGTCAGTAGTCTAGTAAAGTGACCTAGCTGTCCATTGGTCAGTAGTCTAGTAAAGTGACCCAGATGTACAGTAGTCAGTAGTCTAGTAAAGTGACCCAGCTGTCAATTGGTCAGTAGTCTAGTAAGTTGCTATAGCTGTCCATTGGTCAGTAGTCTAGTAAAGTGACCTAGCTGTCCATTGGTCAGTAGTCTAGTAAAGTGACCCAGATGTACAGTAGTCTAGTAAAGTGACCCAGCTGTCAATTGGTCAGTAGTCTAGTAAAGTGATCAAACTGTCCATTGGTCAGTAGTCTGGTAAAGTGATCCAGCTGTCCATTGGTCAGTAGTCTGGTAAAGTGATCAAACTGTCCATTGGTCAGTAGTCTAGTAAAGTGATCCAGCTGTCCATTGGTCAGTAGTCTAGTAAAGTGATCAAACTGTCCATTGGTCAGTAGTCTGGTAAAGTGATCCAGCTGTCCATTGGTCAGTAGTCTGGTAAAGTGACCCAGCTGTCCATTGGTCAGTAGTCTGGTAAAGTGACCCAGCTGTCCAGTAATGAATTATTCCAGTAATAGTAGAGATTTCGTCCAGTAGCGGAGTGGTCCAATTGTACAGTTGTTGTCGGTAGTATGTTGTCGGTAGTATGTTGTCGGTAGTATGTTGTAGGTAGTCTGTTGTCGGTAGTCTGTTGTCCAGTGGAAAGAGATGGCGGATTTTCAAACCCCGCCCCCAAAGTTTCTCTCTGACCCCACCCCCTAACCCCTCTCCACGGTTATCTCCGTCTCTACCCCCTCCCACCCCACAAGAACTATCTGTGGGCTGTGTCACTTTACTTTGTGTGTGTGTACATTCCAGTGTAGCAACTGGTCCTGGTAGCAACTACACCGTTATAATATGGTGTGCTGGGATGGTGTGATGGGATGGTGTGCTGAGATGGTTGCTGGGATGGTGTGGTGGGATGGTGTTTTGGGATGGTGTTTTGGGATGGTGTGATGGGATGGTGTGCTGGGATGGTGTTTTGGGATGGTTTGGTAGGATGGTGTGGTGGGATGGTTGCTGGGATGGTGTGGTGGGCTTGTGTGCTGGGATGGTTTGGTGGGATGGTGTCGTGGTATGGTGTGCTGAGTTGGTGTGCTGGGATGGAGTGGTGGGATGGTGTGTTGGGATGGTGTGCTGGGATGGTGTGCTGGATTGGTGTGGTAGGATGGTTGGTTGGATGGTGTGCTGGGATGGTTGGTGGGATGGTGTGGTGGGATTGGGGGGTGGTTGCTGGGATTGTGTGGTGTGATGGTGTGGTGTGATGGTGTGGTGGGATGGTTTGGTAGGATGGTGTGCTGGGATTGTGTGCTATGATGGTGTGGTGGGATGGCGTGCTGGGATGGTGTGGTGGGATGGTATGTTGAGATGGTGTGGTGGGATGGTGTGTTGAGATGGTGTGGTGGGATGGTGTGGTGGGGTGGGGTGGTGGGATGGTGTGTTAGGACGGTGTGGTGGGATGTTGTGTTGAGATGTGTGGTGGGATGGTGTGTTAGGACGGTGTGCTGGGATGTGGTGGTGGGGTGGGGTGTTGGGGTGGTGTGGTGGGATGGTGTCCTGGGTTGGTGTGCTGGGATGGTGTGTTGGGATGGGGTGTTGGGATGGTGCGGTGGGATGGTGTCCTGGGGTGATGTGCTGGGATTGTTTGGTGGGATGGTGTGATGGAATGGTTTGGTGGGAAGCTGTGGTGGGATGGTGAGCTGGCATTGTGTGGTGGGGTGGTTGCTGGGATTGTGTGGTGTGGTGGGATGGTGTGGTGGGATGGTGTGGTGGGATAGTGTGGTGGGATGGTGTGGTGGGTTGGTGTGGTGGGGTGGGATGGTGTGCTATGATGGTGTGGTGGGGTGGTGTTTTGGGATGGTGTGGTGGGATGGTGTGGTGGGATGGTGTGGTGGGATGGTGCGGTGGGGTGGGATGGTGTGCTATGATGGTGTGGTGGGATGGTGTGCTAGGATGGTGTGCTATGATGGTGTGGTTGGATGGTGCGCTATGATGGTGTGGTGGGATAGTGTTTTGGGATGGTGTGGTGGGATGGTGTGGTGGGATGGTGTGCTGGAATGGTGTGGTGGGATGGTGTGCGGGGATGTGTGGTGAGATGGTATGATGGGATGGTGTGCTGGGATGGTTGATGGGATGGTGTGCTGTGATGTGTGGTGAGACGGTGTGATGGGACGGTGTGTACTACACCGTCATATGCTAGTCTTAACCTCCTTAACCAGCAGTTAAATCAGACAGCCAGTCGTCTGGTCATGGCAGCAGCTCCATCTGTTCGGATGCCGACACAAAATGACCATTTCAGGTGTCCTGATATATTACCCTCCAGAGAATTGAACAGTTCTGCTCAAGTGTTCAGTGTTAGCAATTATAGAGCACACAACAAATCCTCATGCACAATGCACACCCTACTGATGTTGTTTTCGTTGTTGTCTATAGAATGCGTACCACGGTGATGTATTAATCCTCAATCGTCTCTCATTGACTTCCTGGCTATATCCTCATGCGCCTAGTCACAGTGCTAGTTGACAAAAACACGTATGTTTTTTTTTTTTTTTTAAAAATCCTCTATGTTTAACTCATGGCGTCTGCAACCGAGCTGAAATTTTGCAGGTAGACTCGTGCCGACGTTAAAAAATGATCTTTCAAAACTTCAGATTGATCGAATTAATGTTTTGTTTATCAGTGAGTGGCATGTAAATTTTTGTGCCAGACTGTCGCAGTGCGTATTTTATTGAACAACCTTTTTAAATCCTTTATATTAACTTTAGCGCCGTCTCTCGCTTGGTCCGTCCATACGGCGGAAAAATAAAAGTAAAAAATTACCAACTTCCCGTTCCGGCATCGAGCTGAAATTTTGCACATGGACTCGTGTCACCTAACAATGCATTGTATCAAAATTTCAGATTGATCGAATGTACCGTAATTAAATTAATGCACTTTTAGTTTATTTCTACATAAATGTATAATGCCCGTCTGTTGTTTACATCCACGAGTTTGCTGAGGTCACTCAGACGATCGGTGACCAACCACCACCCTCACCCGTCCCCATTTTAGAGCATTTGGGAGTTTAATCACTTTAAGTCTGTAAATGTTTGTTTGTTTGTGTGTGCGTGTTTTGTTTTGTTTTAATTTTATATATATTTTTTAATGTAATCAATACTTTTAGGTCTGTCTCATATATAAAGGATTTATAGCCAAAAACTTTGTTTTTACTGGGTGTTTAATTAATATTTTCCTGTGGTGCGGTGCGCATTATATTAAACCTATGGCGGATTAAGGGGGGTGGCGGCTGAGCGGGCTAAAGCCAGGGGCCCCCGACGGTTTGGGGCCCCAAACTTTTATATTTTATAACAAAAGTGTACAAATGTTCGCACTTATCCTTGAAAATATAATAAATTAAATAACTGTATAAATATTATCTATTAAACTGATCGCGATTCAGGCCTGACTCTGACAGTCTTAATAATATATAAAACTTGGCTCGCTTACAGAATATAGTATAAGATATAGTTTATATTTTTTAAATTTCCGAATTTCAGATGCAAACGTTCTCGGGTTCGATTCCCAGTGGTGGAATGTAAACAATTTTCTTTTCACACATTTTTCAATTTTTAACATAGCAGCGAACATTTTAAACAGTTATTTCTTCGTGTTCGTTTTTTTTTCTTCATTATTAATATTTAGTTACAGTCTTTTATTATCTGTTAGCAATCATTTTATTTTAAGGGACGTTCGCTGGATAGGGCCCCCGTTTGATTGCAGCCAGGGGCCCCGTGCAGTCTTAATCCGCCCCTGTATTAAACATTATTTTATCAAACTTTTCCCGTGATCAAATCGAGCTGAAGTTTAGCAGGCAGAATGAAGTAGGTTTTTCTTAAAACAATAAATCCTTTAAATATTTGAGATATAACTAAAATTTTGGATTTTTTTTTATTTTCGTAGTTTAATTTACATTCTTTTGGTTATGTTTTGTATATAAAGGATTTATATTAAAAGAATTTGTTTATTACGGGTCATTTTTGTTTTTAACAGAAGTTCACGACAAACGTCTTTAGTGGAGGGCAAGATTAATTCAGCATCGATAGTGAATGGCTTTTTAGCCTTAGCCACCAAATATGATGCGTCTTAGTGCATTTTCATATTTTGATGACCTTCAGAAATATCTTCTGACCTTCGTTTTCCCGGTTGTTGTTTCTAAATACTCCACGGATTTGTCTTCAAAAAGTCGCACAATCCCAGGTGAAATACACCAGAGTTATATAGTTAAAAGTTTCTTTTGGCGGCCCGGTACCACTTGATGCACGGACCGGTATTGTTCCTCGACCCGGGGTTTTGACATCACTGCTACACACAAGATTTCAGGTTTCGTTTTACTTCAGGTGGTCCGTGACTGGAGGAAATACACTGAGGGGGGGGGGCTGAGGGTTAAGACAATGACAGTAAGTATGACAAATTATGGGCGGAGGGAGGGGGGTATAGAAACTTTACACCAGGCTCAAGCTACAGGTTACTGAGTCTGTTAGCGGGTGGGGTGGGGGCGGTGTAGATATGACCGACATTGTTTCATTCTCATCTGTAGTAAGTAGCAGGTACATTTTGTATTGAAATTCGATATGGTGGGCGGGGTCTAGCGGTTTTGTTTATGTTATATTTATATTGTATTTATGTTATTTTTATGTTGTATTTATATTGTATTTATGATATTTTATGGTATATTTATAATATAATTGTTTAATAACCTAAATGTGTTATGTCATATTTTAAATTTGGAGTATGAGTAGTTTTCATAGAGAACATTAGAATTGTACATACAAATGACAGAACATGGGATATGACCCACAAGAATGAGAACTTAGGGATACAATAATTAGAAATCTCTCAGTGAGAACTTAGGGATACAATAATTAGAAATCTCTCAGTGAGAACTTAGAGATACAATAATTAGAAATCTCTCAGTGAGAACTTAGGGATACAATAATTAGAAATCTCTTAGGGATACAATAATTAGAAATCTCTCTACCCAAGTTTGAAACAAGATTATTCAATAGTTTATATTTGCAAAAGTTCCATCCGTGTCCTAACCCAAGTTTTGCGTTTATTCGGACTTATGTTCTATCTTAATTAGAACTGTTGGACTCATGTTCTATCTTAATTAGAACTGTTGGACTCATTTTCTGTCTTAATTAGAACTGTTGGACTCATGTTCTAGCTTAATTAGAACTGTTGGACTCATTTTCTGTCTTAATTAGAACTGTTGGACTCATGTTCTGTCTTAATTAGAACTGTTGGACTCATGTTCTATCTTAATTAGAACTGTTGGACGCATGTTCTGCCTTAATTAGAACTGTTGGACTCATGTTCTGCCTTAATTAGAACTGTTGGACTCATGTTCTGTCTTAATTAGAACTGTTGGACTCATGTTCTATCTTAATTAGAACTGTTGGACTCATGTTCTATCTTAATTAGAACTGTTGGACTGATGCTCTATCTTAATTAGAACTGTTGGACTCATGTTCTGCCTTAATTAGAACTGTTGGACTCATGTTCTGCCTTAATTAGAACTGTTGGACTCATATTCTATCTTAATTAGAACTGTTGGACTCATGTTCTATCTTAATTAGAACTGTTGGACTCATGTTCTATCTTAATTAGAACTGTTGGACTCATGTTCTATCTTAATTAGAACTGTTGGACTCATGTTCTATCTTAATTAGAACTGTTGGACTCATGTTCTATCTTAATTAGAACTGTTGGACTCATGTTCTGCCTTAATTAGAACTGTTGGACTCATGTTCTGCCTTAATTAGAACTGTTGGACTCATGTTCTGCCTTAATTAGAACTGTTGGACTCATGTTCTGCCTTAATTAGAACTGTTGGACTCATGTTCTGCCTTAATTAGAACTGTTGGACTCATGTTCTATCTTAATTAGAACTCTTTCGACTTATGTTTACCACGTGACTTTTTAATTTGTTACTTAATTAGTTGGCGCACGGTACCACAGCCATGCTTGGGGTCAAGGTCGGAGCCAGGGGGGGAATTGGAATGACTGCTCTGCATGGAGCGCCCCCTTGTTTGTTTATCTAGTTGGATTCTCTACCTTTTGTTGTTGTTGTTTTTTAATATTCCCGGTCTTCTTATTCAATTACGCAGGATTTTTTTATGTCTGATTTTAAAATAATTTCAACATTTTTTGTTGTTTTTTTTCTCTTTGGTTAATTTAATTGTGAAGCTGTTTATCATTTGATAAGTGTAATTATGAATTGTACTGAAGATAAACATGAAAAGTGGGAATAAAAACCATGTTCCTAACATTGTCAGAGATACCAGGAGCTTACCATGTGTTTCAGGTCTACCATGAGGAGCAGTTCCTGGGGACAAATTCGTTTAGTGGTTCCCACACGGTGTCCTTAGTATCAGTGGCATCACTAGGGGGTGCGGTGGGGGCGGGCCACCCCGGGTGACATCATCAGGGGGGTGACACCAAAATGTAAAATTCTATATATTCCCGTTATTTGGCAGTGGAAAACTCTTAGGAGTTCTATGGGTTAAGTCTTGAGGGGGTGACACCATGAGCTACCGCCCTGGGTGACACCATGAGCTACCGCCCCGGGTGACACCAACCCTAGTGACGCCTCTGCTTAGTATCAGCTCGGGGTGGGGCAGGGTGGAAGACCCTACTCAAAGGGAGCTAATGAAAAGGGACACCACTCATACAGTCAACATAAGCTTTTTATGTTTTCATTTACATTTTTTTTTCCATCCAAATATCTCAAAGTCATCGGTTCCGTTAAATCTTTTATGTTTCGTGTAGTCACGTCATTTCCTGCGTCCCGTTGCCATGACCACGATGAACTATTTGCACTAATAGGTGCACTACGTTCTTGGCATGGTCAACTGGGGTAAAACAAATTGGGGTCGTATACACCTGAGGTATGTGAGGGTGGGGAACTCGGGGATGCAGTGTTGTAATATGAGACGGCAAACATCGAGTTGTGTCCCCCTCCAGCCACGCCCACATGTTATGACACGCATTGCTATCATCTCAAATACACAGGTTCTATCTGTAGAATGGCCGAGTGTGGGGATGAGCTTTAAACCAAAGAGTATAATTCTGACAACCATAGACTAATTCTGACAACTAGAGACTAATTCTGACAACCAGAGACTAATTCTGACAACCAGAGACTAATTCTGACAACCAGAGACTAATTCTGACAACCAGAGACTACTAATTCTGACAACCAGAGACTAATTCTGACAACCAGAGACTAATTCTGACAACCAGAGACTAAATCTGACAACCAGATACTAAATATGACAACCAGAGACTAATTCTGACAACCAGAGACTAAATCTGACAACCAGAGACTAATTCTGACAACCAGGGACTAATTCTGACAACCAGATACTAAATATGACAACCAGAGAATAATTTCAACAAAATAAAGTCTATCAGCCTGATGATAGTACATGATTCAAACACCTGGGGTATAAATGTCACTAGTTCTTGAATTCAATATTTCATGCTCAAACGATATGTACATGACTCACCTAAAACTCGAGATAAATCTCAAATATGGATCATCTAAAACTCAAGATAAAAGCTCAAATATGGATCATCTAAAACTCAAGATAAAAGCTGAAACATGGAATCCTTGATCTAAAAAAAAAATATTTTAAAAGTTTCTTAATGATTCATTGTGTGTCCTTAGTTACACTTGCCTGGCGTCATCACGGCCACACCACCCCTCCCCCATCCCACACACACACACACACACACACACACACACACTGCTCTCTAACTCCAACCACCATCTTCCCCCCCTCCCCCCTGTGAGGTGTTGTTTCAATCAATGAGAGGATCAACTTGTAACCTTCTCTACTCTCTGATTATATTTGAATCCTTATTTGTAACCCTATTTTACACTACATGTCTTGTATAGACTCTACATGGGTTGGTGTCACTGTATCTATCTATATGTCTATTATAGACTCTACATGGGTTGGTGTTACTGTATCTATCTATATGTGTTGGTGTTACTGTATCTATCTATATGTGTTGGTGTTACTGTATCTATCTATATGTGTTGGTGTTACTGTATCTATCTACATGGGTTGGTGTCACTGTATCTATCTATAATATGTGTTGGTGTTACCTTATTTAAAGGCATTGGGATATGGAGATGGTATGTGTGCGGGGGAGGTGTGGGGATGGGGTCAAGCGGAAGAATTCCTCCACTTGTCTGACTCTATCTGACCCCCAGACATCGTACACGATCTCTCCTCAGCAGCGGTCCTCATTTCGCACATGGATCAGGGCCTACCGTAGCGCCTGTTCGTGGACCCCGTTTGATATTCAAAATTGAGAATCACTGAGTTATTTGAAATATATGATGGCCTTAGGCCTACATACATTGGAGCTCATAAGTTGGAGAGTCGTGTTTGACAACAAGGTCATGTGAATATATTACCTGTGTGCAACGATTTGATTGGCAGAGAATGGGAGGGGTCAATGTTTCTAAGCTATTTATAACTTTTGGCTTACAATGATACATTTTAAAATCCTGATTGAATTTTTTAAAGGGTGATTGACTTCAAAGGCTGACTATTCAGCAATTATTTCTCTCTCTCACTCTCTCTCTCTCTCACTCTCTCTCTCTCTCTCTCACTCACTCTCTCTCTCTATCTCACTCTCTCTCACTCTCTCTCTCTCACTCTCTCTCTCTCTCTCACACACACTCTCTCTCTCTCACTCTCTCTCTCTC
>MUZC01001542.1:481242-497805 GCA_002072015.1 Radix auricularia
CACTCTCTCTCTCTCTCTCTCTCTCTCTCTCTCACTCTCTCTCTCACTCACTCTCACTCTCACTCTCTCTCTCACTCTCTCTCTCTCTCTCTGTCTCTCTTTCTCTATCTCTCTCTCCACTTATCTGTTTCTGATGTGATGTATTGCAATCGCCTTTCTATCTCACTCCCCCCCCCCTCAACTAAATGGCATACGATAAAAGAACAGTCTTACCCCCTCCCCCCCCCCNCCCCCCCCCGGCCCAACACACACCCTTCCCCAGTTGTTTCCCTTTTGGTTTTGACAAATCGATCTGCAGTATTTCTATCAATATTCTTACACACACACGACACACACACACTCGCACTCTCGGGGTTAAGGACCTACCGAACACGTCCTCGGGTAGGAAATATATACCACTGGCCCCGAGAACTGTGGCTGTAAGCTGTAGGGTAACAATCAGTGACACAACGGTAGATAGGTTACCGTACGTATCATTCTCTTACACAACACACACACACTTACATATGAGCCCACACACACGCTTACATATGAGCCCACGCACACGCTTACATATGAGCCCACGCACCCACTGAGTGGGGTCATTAACGTTCACTTTATTTGCCCTTTGTGTATCCATTGTTAAGTTATAATGTTTAACGCCAGCAAGAGGTCGACTGGAGGACATGAACGGGATGTTTGATCTTAAGTATCTATCTACAATATGCAAGTTAGACCAGTAGTGATTTGAAGTTGTAATGAGCGGAACGCGTCATTGTAAGCAATGTTTTTATTATCGTTTTTTTTCGTAACTTTGGTTCGTGTTTTATAATGACTTAAACACGTCTCTCACGCACACACAAGTGATCCAAGGTTTAACTACGTGCTCGAAGCCGTAAATCACTTGTGATCAACGACCTTTGACTGACCCGACACAGTCACCATCCTGTTCACAGAATATTCACCTCATTATGACCGGCGTCTGATGACAAGATGACGCTATAACTGACCAATTAGCCGGTTTAATCTGTAGCTGACCAACTAGCCAGTACTAATGACCGTGTTATCTGCTATAATGTAACTGGTACTACAAATGGGGAAGATAACTCTGATAGAAACAGTTGCAATTAATGTAGTACGCCCTTGCCGTTTTATGAATTAACGTTGTATTGATACCATTGAACAACGTTGTGATTACGCCAAGGACTCTCAAACGATAGGTTTGAGCCCAAGGCATGAGCGCAAGCGTACTAAACCAGGGGTTTACAAAACCGGCCCGCGATTAACTGGAATTATTACGGATGGTGCTCTTGCCATAATTGGGTATAGCATAGTGGACTAACAACACTTATATGTAATAAAGTTACGCATGTAGAAATTTGAAGTACAACAAACGTGCGGGTCTTTGCTCTCTCTCTCTCTCTCTCTCTCTCTCTCTCTCTCTCTTTCTCCCCGGATTTATCAAGTGAAATAATGCCGGAGCCGGAACCCAAATCCGGTACACCCCTAAAAATCCTCTGCTAGGCAACCAACCAGTTTATGTCAACACGCTCGTATTTTCAACAAAAACGTTTAATAAGTGTAACTTATGACGGCATCTATTTCAATTTTTGGATTTAATCGAAATTAACGATTAATTAATCGATAATCTTTCAAAAGTTATTGATAAATTTAAATGTATCGTTAACATCCCTAAAAATAACATCACAAATATGACAATGTATTATATCGTCACAAATATGACAATGTATTATATCGTCACAAATGTGACAATGTATTATATCGTCACAAATATGACAATGTATTATATCGTCACAAATGTGACAATGTATTATAACATCACAAATATGACAATGTATTATATCGTCACAAATGTGACCCTGTATTATAACATCACAAATATGACAATGTATTATAACATCACAAATATGACAATGTATTATATCGTCACAAATGTGACCCTGTATTATAACATCACAAATATGACAATCTATTTTATCCCCTAAAAGTGTATCGACAAGGGCAACATTTGTTTGATTCCATTATTTCGAAAGTTCACTAAAATACAGGACTTTGTTTATCATTGGATCCCTTGCTCTGTAAATACATGAGGACCGCTCCAGAGGTTAATTAAGAAACAAGACCTAGATTCGTCGGGTTAGTGGAGTTATTAAGTCCTTTAATTGAGACCTTGTAACGAGATGTGTTCCAGGTACCGATACCAACGTGTCACCTTCACATTCTGCAACGTGTGTAGAAATGTGCGTCAACGGTCCTCAAACTGCAAAGTATCATACTCGTTATTTTGTATTATTTGATCTTGCATTTATTTATTTTCTTAAATCATAAAGCAAAAACAAGTGAAAAAATAGAGAAATGTTAGGAGATCTTTGGTCTCCACGCCACTCTCATCTCAATATTGTTCTACACGCCACCGCTACTCTCCTCTCAATATTGTTCGACACGCCACTCTCCTCTCGATATTTACACTCAAAAATGTAATTATTTCTTTTTAAATTCTTAAACAGCATTCCCCGCTCCATCCGCCTTCGCCTCCCCCAACCAAACCGTCTTTGGTGGAGAGTATTTTTAAAAAAATATTTTTTTTAACAATTTATAATTTAATATAAGGTCAAGTCATAAGTAAGGCAATCTGTTTTTAAAAAAAGAACATGTTAATCACATTCTTATCTCAGATCTATTTCAAATGTCCTGTTAGGACAACTGTCTGATCTATTTAAAAATGTCCTGTTACGACAACTTTCTGATCTATTTAAAATGTCGTGTTAGGACAACCGTCTGATCTATTTAAAAATGTCCTGTTACGACAACTTTCTGATCTATTTAAAATGTCCTGTTAGGACAACTGTCTGATCTATTTAAAGTGTCCTGTTAGGACAAATGTCTGATCTATTTAAAATGTTCTGTTAGAACAACTGTCAGTTATTTTATTAACTTTTAGTGCCCAACATTGACACAAAAATTTACCCCAAAGCCGCACCTCCATTAATAAAAGTATTTAAAAAATGTGCTACCTGCGTTTGCTGACCTTCTTCTACGCCACTATCATCATTTTTTAATTTCCTTAGTTTATGCTTGGTTTTATTTATTATTATTATTATTATTATTATTATTATTATTATTATTATTTACGAGCGGCTTGTAATGTGAGTTGTTATGTCAAATTCTTCCTGACTTTAAACAAATTATCGACACCGTCTAAGCTTTCAAGAGCTATCGTCAAACCGCCCGTCATATATTAAATGCTATGTCCCCGCCCGACAGCATGCATCGCGATATTCCATGTCAAGCTTGAGATTGCTCTGTGACAAGCCGAACTATTGTTATCGTACAAAGTTCCCCTGTAACTGTCAAGTCATACGAGCTGTTGGGTATCTCATTCACAGGACCGCTTGCTGGGTCTCAACCTTCTTACACTAGACATACAAGAAAACAATATTTGTAAGGATTTTGCAAAGCAGCGTATTAATCCCACGCATGCATTTAACTCTGTGGATGTGTATTGAATGAACAACGAACTATTTACCGTCTACATCGTTACTTACAAAATACAGCTGAGCGATTCGGGTTACGAACAACAACTTCAAATTATTGTTGTCTCTGGTAACGAACAGTGTCTCTGATTGTAAACAAAGTTAAGAGAAATAGAGGGGGTGAGAGAGAGAGGGGGAGAGAGAGAGGGGGGAGAGAGAGGGGGAGAGAGAGAGGAGAGAGCATGGTTTAGCTTTTAAGACATGCGATCACGTACAGAACGTATGAAGGCCACACTTAGGTCTAGCCTTGTAGCCCAGACAGAATGTCTCAGGCCCACACTTAGGTCTAGCCTTGTAGCCCAGACAGAATGTCTCAGGCCCACACTTAGGTCTAGCCTTGTAGCCCAGACAGAATGTCTCAGGCCCACACTTAGGTCTAGCCTTGTAGCCCAGTNAGAGAGAGAGGGGGAGAGAGAGAGGGGGGAGAGAGAGGGGGAGAGAGAGAGGAGAGAGCATGGTTTAGCTTTTAAGACATGCGATCACGTACAGAACGTATGAAGGCCACACTTAGGTCTAGCCTTGTAGCCCAGACAGAATGTCTCAGCCCCACACTTAGGTCTAGCCTTGTAGCCCAGACAGAATGTCTCAGGCCCACACTTAGGTCTAGCCTTGTAGCCCAGACAGAATGTCTCAGGCCCACACTTAGGTCTAGCCTTGTAGCCCATTTATTCGCGCGAATTATTTGCGTTTTTTTGTCAGATAAGCAGTCGAACTCTATTTTAATTTTTTTCTAAAGTTATATTTATTTATTTATTTTTTCATTGAAATTTAAGAGTTTCATGTTGCGAACGTTTAGAATTACGAACTGAGTTCTATAATTAATTATTTTCATAACCCGAGTTTACATTGTAAACGGAACTTTTTAAGGTAAATTTTAATGAGAAATGTCAATGATAAATGGTGAAAAGATTCTTAATGTTCACATATCAGAAAACTGGCGTTTTTTAAAAATCGGAAACATGTTAAGCTTTGAAGGTGTTTTTTAATTTATTGGTTCTTTAAGTTGATAGCGTTCATTCTAAGTTGGATTACCACTATCTCGCTAAATCGTGCAGTGGCGTCAGTAAAGTTGGTGTCGCCCAGTTTGGTAGCTCATGGTGTCACCCCCTCACGTCTTGCCCCATAGACCTTCTCCGAGTCTGCCAGTGCCAAATAATTGCAACATACAGAAGTTTACAGTTTGGTGTAACCCCTTTTGATGGAGTCACCTGATGAGAGCCGCACCTCCCGCCCTCCCCTAGTGACCCCTAGTGACGCATCTTAATTAGTCTGGCTACATGTTCTAGTTACATGTTCTAGTTAAATGTTATGACTACACATCTCTAATGAGCAGATTTAGATAATCAGAGGTATGATTATGATGACAAGCAGATTATCGATACCTTATTTGAAACCGATTCTTTCTCAATGATCTCCCTTTGCCAATTAATTAAAAGTAACCGATAAATAGTCCACTGATCCCTCTCACTTCACACTTCGATTACATTAAATTTTCGTATATCATCATATCTATTACAGACACTCGTTATGTACAAATGGATTAACATCAGAGGTTTAACCAGAGTGTGTGGTTTCATGACGTCATATCAAAGAACATATGTCTGCAGCAGACTTCGCTTAAATTTATATATGACCTGCTAACGCCAATAGAGTTGTTTTTTCTACTTTTTTTTTTAAACAAGGAAGAAACGACTTTTTAACAATTAAAATTTAGATTTATTTCTATGTGAAGATTTATTTATGAGTTTAGATTTATTTCTGAGTTTAGATTTATTTATGAGTTTAGATTTATTTCTGAGTTTAGATTTATTTCTAAGTTAAGATTCCTCTCCGAGTTAAGATTTATTTCTATGTGTAGATTTATTTTGAGACTCCAGCCGAGAGTATAAAGGTGTTATACTAAAGGTGTTATACCAGAAGAGTGTTATACCAGAGGTGTTATACCAGAGGTGTTATACCAGAGGTGTTATACCAGAGGTGTTATACCAGAGGTGTTATACCAGAGGTGTTATACCAAAGGTGTTATACCAGAGGTGTTATAGCAGAGGTGTTATACCAGAGGTGTTATACCAAAGGTGTTATACCAGAGGTGTTATACCAGAGGTATTATACCAGAGGTGTTATACCAGAGGTGTTATACCAGAGGTATTATACCAGAGGTGTTATACTAAAGGTGTTATACTAAAGGTGTTATACCAGAGGTGTTATACCAGAGGTGTTATACCAGAGGTGTTATACTAAAGATGTTATACTAGAGGTGTTATACTAGAGGTGTTATACCAGAGGTGTTATACCAGAGGTGTTATACCAGAGGTGTTATACCAGAGGTGTTATACCAGAGGTGTTATACTAAAGGTGTTATACCAGAGGTGTTATACTAAAGATGTTATACTAGAGGTGTTATACTAGAGGTGTTATACTAAAGGTGTTAGACTAAAGGTGTTATACTAAAGGTGTTATACTAAAGGTGTTATACTAGAAGTGTTATACTAGAGTCGTTATACTAGAGGTGTTATACTAAAGTTGTGATACTAAAGGTGTTTAGTGACCGTGACCAAACGTCTTTAACGCCAAGCGCTGGTTCCTTCACGCTCTCATAGAATGACACCATGCCTGAAACCTCACACGTTCCTCTTGGGCGATAGCGCCGTGACCTGTGACCTTTGACACAGCTCATTAAATGATACATCCCACCCTGTACCGGCGAGTCTGACCACGTAACATCAAGTCTGTTCATGAAGAAATTAACGTCTCGTGTTACATTGGTTCCGCTGTGTTGATACAGTTCATGGCAACGCGGAAGTCTGACACATCGTATGACACATTGTATGACACATTGTATGACACATTGTATGACACATTGTATGACACATTGTATGACACATTGTATGATGAATTGTATGACAAATCGTGTGAAACATCGTCTGACACATTGTATGGCACATTGTAAGACACATTGTATGACACATTGTATGACACATTGTATGACACATCGTCTGTCACATTGTATGACACATTGTGTGACACATTGTGTGACACATCGTCTGACACATTGTATGACACATTGTATGACACATCGTATGACACATTGTATGACACATTGTATGACACATTGTATGACACATTGTGTGACACATTGTATGAAACATTGTATAACACATTGTCTGACACATTGTATAACACATTGTCTGACACATTGTGTGACACATTGTGTGACACATTGTATAACACATTGTGTGACACATCGTCTGACACATTGTGTGACACATTGTATGACACATTGTATGACACATTGTGTGACACATCGTCTGACACATTTTATGACACATTGTATGACACATTGTATGATGAATTGTATGACAAATCGTGTGACACATCGTCTGACACAATGTATGACACATTGTATGACACATTGTATGACACATTGTATGACACATCGTCTGTCACATTGTATGACACATTGTATGACACATGGTGTGACACATCGTCTGACACATTGTATGACACATCGTATGACACATTGTATGACACATTGTGTGACACATCGTCTGACACATTGTATGACACATTGTGTGACACATTGTATGACATCTTGTATGACACATTGTATGACACTTTGTATGATGAATTGTATGACAAATCTTGTGACACATCGTCTGACACATTGTATGACACATTGTAAGACACATTGTATGACACATTGTATGACACATTGTATGACACATCGTCTGTCACATTGTATGACACATTGTATGAGCCATTGTGTGACACATCGTCTGACACATTGTATGACACATCGTATGACACATTGTATGACACATCGTCTGTCACATTGTATGACACATTGTATGAGCCATTGTGTGACACATCGTCTGACACATTGTATGACACATTGTGTGACACATTGTATGACATATTGTATGACACATTGTATGACACATTGTATGATGAATTGTATGACAAATCGTGTGACACATCGTCTGACACATTGTATGACACATTGTAAGACACATTGTATGACACATTGTATGACACATTGTATGACACATCGTCTGTCACATTGTATGACACATTGTATGATGAATTGTATGACACATCGTATGACACATCGTATGACCCATTGTATGACACATTGTGTGACACATCGTCTGACACATTGTATGACACATTGTATGACACATTGTGTGACACATTGTATGACACATTGTATGACACATTGTATGACACATGGTATGACACATTGTCTGACACATCGTATGACACATTGTATGACACATTGTATGACACATCGTATGACACATTGTCTGACACATCGTATGACACATTGTCTGACACATCGTATGACACATCGTATGACACATTGTCTGACACATCGTATGACACATGGTATGACACATTGTCTGATACATTGTATGACACATTGTATGACACATTGTCTGACACATTGTATGACACATCGTCTGACACATTGTATGACACATTGTATGACACATTGTATGACACATTGTCTGACACATTGTATGACACATTGTCTGACACATTGTATGACACATTGTCTGACACATTGTATGACACATCGTATGACACATTGTATGACACATTGTATGACACATCGTATGACACATTGTATGACACATTGTATGACACATTGTGTGACACATTGTATGACACATTGTCTGACACATTGTATGACACATTGTGTGACACATTGTATGACACATTGTGTGACACATTGTATGACACATTGTGTGACACATCGTATGACACATTGTATGACACATCGTATGACACATTGTATGACACATTGTATGACACATTGTATGACACATTGTATGACACATTGTATGACACATTGTCTGACACATCGTATGACACATTGTCTGACACATCGTATGACACATCGTATGACACATTGTCTGACACATCGTATGACACATGGTATGACACATTGTCTGATACATTGTATGACACATTGTATGACACATTGTCTGACACATTGTATGACACATTGTCTGACACATTGTATGACACATTGTGTGACACATTGTATGACACATCGTCTCACACATTGTATGACACATTGTCTGACACATTGTATGACACATTGTCTGAAACATTGTATGACACATTGTATGACACATTGTATGACACATTGTGTGACACATTGTATGACACATTGTATGACACATTGTATGACACATCGTCTCACACATTGTATGACACATTGTCTGACACATTGTATGACACATTGTATGACACATTGTGTGACACATCGTCTGACACCTTGTATGACACATTGTATGACACATTGTATGACACATTGTCTGACACATTGTCTGACACATCGTCTGACACATTGTCTGACACATTGTATGACACATTGTCTGACACATTGTATGACACATTGTATGACACATTGTATGACACATTGTGTGACACATCGTCTGACACATTGTATGACACATTGTCTGACACATTGTATGACACATTGTCTGACACATCGTCTGACACATTGTCTGGCACATCGTCTGACACCTTGTATGACACATTGTATGACACATTGTATGACACATCGACTGACACATTGTGTGACACATTGTATGACACATTGTATGACACATTGTATGACACATTGTATGACACATTGTATGACACATTGTATGACACATCGTCTGTCACATTGTATGACACATTGTATGACACATCGTCTGTCACATTGTATGACACATTGTATGACACATCGTCTGTCACATTGTATGACACATTGTATGACACATCGTCTGTCACATTGTATGACACATTGTATGACACATCGTCTGTCACATTGTATGACACATTGTATGACACATTGTATGACACATCGTCTGTCACATTGTATGACACATTGTATGACACATTGTATGACACATTGTATGACACATCGACTGACACATTGTGTGACACATTGTATGACACATAGTTTGACACATTGTATGACACATCGACTGACACATTGTGTGACACATTGTATGATACGTTGTTTTCATTGCATGAATAACGCATTGTGTTTAAACATGTCCAAAACAGTTGCTTCAAAAACTTTTTTTTTTCAACATTGAGATATAAATATTATAAACCAATTGGGTATTAGCAAAGATCCTATCATTTGAAATTCTAATTTAAGATTTTCTTCAAATAAACTGGCTGGATGTAACAAATGAAGCACTTATCTCCCCTTTCATGTTAACAATAGACATCTTAACAAGTGCTCCCATAATGATCCACTTCCGTTATTTTAACATCCCTGTCAACCAAAGCCAACACAATGGCGTCAAATATATTCCATGAGACAAGCAAACGATATCACAAAACTGAATCTTAGGCTTAAAACAAACACCATTACAACTCTAATAGCTGAATCATGGTGCTTTAAAAGTAAGCATCGAGATACTTGTACAGCGTCAAGTACATTTTGTTTGTTGGCATAATCTTGGTCATATCATGGCTACGCCAGAGACAGATATTAACATGAACTTAAGTCACTTTAGATAAACTCACGTCTGTTCACGTGAAATCACGTCTCTTCACGTGATCTCGGGCAAACGATGCGTCACACTTGACAACCAGATCTCTGAACTGTTCGCGCTGTTATACCTCACGTTAGTTTTAATTAACACCTGGACCGTAGTGACCTCACGTCATGTTACGCCCAGCTCCCCCCCCCTGCACGTCATCTAATCGTGACAGTGGTGACTGTTACATCGTTACTAATGACCAGGCTCAACCCACCAATGGGGCAGACTGTGAAACAATTTATTGCCGTGCTTGGACGTTATGGTACGTTTGGTTGACTATTGTCAGTGTGTCTTAAACTGTCTTAAAGCAATATTTCCAAACTATTAATTAATGTCGGTGTGTCTTATACTGTCTCAAGGCAATCTGACCCCCCCAAAAAAAAACATTTTGCCGCCTCCCTTCACCTCCTTTGTCCATCCCACCGGGGGGGCCAACTCCCTTCACCTCCTTCCTCCCTCCCCCTGGGGCCAACTCCCTTCACCTCCTTCCTCCCTCCCCCCTGGGGCCAACTCCCTTCACCTCCTTCCTCCCTCCCCCTGGGGCCAACTCCCTTCACCTCCTTCCTCCCTCCCCCCTGGGGCCAACTCCGGATCATTCTTGTTGGTCATTGTGGATTTAGAAATAAGTTTCAAAATGAATCTTGAAATGTCGCATAACTGCAACTGGTGACATATTTTAGTTTTTTACTAATACATGTAATTTTCTACTAGCTAATCTAAGCTATTAACTAACAGTGTCTACTAATACCATTGTAAAGTCTTTCTCTTTTTGTGGCCCAAACATTTGAATTCCCTACCATAACACATCCGCAGTAATCAAACTACTAAGGCCTTCAATACGCATCTCTTAAACTTTACTTTCAAAATTCATCAAACAACAATCAAACATTTCTTTATATGATAAACGTAGCTCATACGCATCGTAATGCCACTATAGGTGGTAGTTAGGATATGAATGTTTAACATGAAAATTATGTCTGTTGCTGTTACTATTATTTTGATGTAAAGCGCTGTGAGTCCAGCTACTCAAAGTATTATTACTGTTGTTAACTATATCCACCTACCGATGGTTCCCAACCTGTCTTCTTGTGCTCCGTGGATGTCCCAATAACGTTTAAGTTGTAAGACACAGGGGCCAGTTTCTTGAGATCGATTGAAAGGCTCCTGTCTCCGGAGTCGAACTGTTTTAGAACCCTTGCTCTACAACCTCTCTTATTTCTCCCCACCAAGGTCACGGACGTTTGACTCGTCACAAAATGACACCTCTATTGATTGGTCAATCAAAATTATATTTGGGTATAAATGTATTTGAACATTTTTTCAAAAGTGGAAGGCGCGCAGACAATCCTCTAATGGGCTTCAACGAGTTTATGGAGAGATTTAAGTCTGGTGGGCGTGCGCCACCCCCCCCCCCCGTCCCAGGTATTTAAAAGATTGACAAGATTCTGTGTGGGTGTGTGCGATATTTCCTTTGTTTTCTGACCCAAAAGTAAATGTTTAAATGTTACAATTCTCAACAAAAAAAATTGTTTTCATTACACAATTTGTGTATTTTGTATTTGATTTTAAAGATTTAGATATTTTAGAGTACCATTCTAGACCATACATTTCTCCAACATAATCTCATACACCACAAATTTTACAATAGCCACCAGATTACACCAAATTATCAGTTACAACTTTGGTTGAAATGGCTGTAACATAACGAGTGTGTGTCGAGATGTTTCAGCTGGTCACCTGTGCCCACCTACGTTACAACACAATGCCCTACCTGACTGCCTCACCTGCCTGCCTCACCTGACTGCCTCACCTGTTTGCCTCAACTGTCTGCCCCACCCTGTCTGCCCCACCCTATCGTCTGTACGTAGTTCCTATGGGCGCCCCCGATGCGACATCTCTAACCACCCCCTCACGCCCCCGCATATGAACTTGTGTTACTTTCCATTGATAGGCAGGGCTGAACTAGATTTCTAGGGTTGATAGACAGGGCTAAACTAGATTTCTAGGATAGATGGGGCTTAACTAGATTTCTATGATTGATAGGGCTAAACTAGATTTCTAGGGTTGATAGGCAGGGCTAAACTAGATTTCTAGGGTTGATAGGCAGGGCTAAACTAGATTTCTAGCGTTGATAGACAGGGCTAAAATAGATTTCTATAGTTGATAGACAGGGCTATACTAGATTTCTAGGGTTGATAGGCGGGGTTAAACTAGATTTCTAGGGTTAGTAGGCGGGGCTAAACTAGATTTCTAGGGTGCATGGACATGAAAATTAGACTACTAGTTCTAGTTTTGATCTTGATATGGGGCTGTGACAGATAGCCACTACGACAGGTAGCCACTGTTACAGATAGCCACTGTGACACATAGCCACTGTGACAGCCACATCGACAGATAGCCACAACGACAGATAGCCACATCGACAGATAGTCACTACGACAGATAGCCACATCGACAGATAGTCACTGTGACACATAGCCACTGGGACAGATAGTCACCACGACAGATAGCCACTGTGATAGATAGCCACTGTGACATATAACCACTACGACAGATAGCAACGGTGACACCCACTGCGACAGAAAGCCACTGTGAAATCCACTGCGACAGATAGCCACTGTGACAGATAGCCACTGTGACATATAACCACTACGACAGATAGCCACTTTGACATATAGCCACTGTGACAGATAGTCACTGTGACAGATAGCCACTACGACAGATAGCCACTGTGACAGATAGCCACTACGACAGATAGCCACTACGACAGATAGCAACGGTGACAGCCACTGCGACAGGTAGCCACTGTGACAGCAATTGCGACAGATAGCCACTGTGACAGATAGCCACTGTGACATATAACCACTACGACAGATAGCCACATCGACAGATAGTCACTACGACAGATAGCCACTGTGACACATAGCCACTGTGACAGATAGCCACTGTGACAGATAGCCACTGTGACATATAGCCACATAGACAGATAGCCACATAGACAGATAGCCACTACGTCAGATAGCCACTACGACAGATAGCCACTGCGACAGATAACCACTGTGACAAATAGCCACATAGACAGATAGCCACTGTGACAGAAAGCCACTCAGTGCAACTCAAACGCATTCCTAACATTAAGATGTGACATGTTGCCGACGGCGGTGCAGTTAGATGCATCATGAAGTTTTTGTTGAGATCACGTGACCCAATCTCTGTCAGCCTGGCTTTGCTATTTGGGGACGACGGTGTCTGAAAGGGCGGGGTCGGGGCATACTTTGGGAGTCTGGATGGGATGGTGAAAGTTGTGGGTAGGGGCGGAGCTAGCTTTCATTTAATGGACACGTGACACATTGGCCTGGTCCTCGTGTAGCCTCAGAACGAGTGGCCGCGCATGACAATAATGTTGGTTCGTTGAACATGCGCGTGACTCATGGAAGGAAGATGGACTTGCCTTAGTACGAGGACGTTCAAAATAAGATATCGCGTTCGTTATTTCTTAATTTTACACACTTCAAAGCGAGGCATGATGGGACGATTGATTTATTTTTTTACGCCTATTTCTTTGTATCCCTTGTGTGACTCAGACATTTTTAAAAAGAAGTTTTGTTATTGGGTTGCCCTTAAAATACTACAACCAGTCGCCCCTTGGTTACGTGCCCTGATCACGTGACCCGAGCAACCAAACAACAGCCGGGGCATCTAGAAACTCTTCCAAGAAAGAAGATTGGTCAAAAGTGGAGATTTTGAGAAATTCAATCTTTGGCAATATTAACAGATATGTAGCATTCTTTGGCCAAACTTAATATTTGAAAATAACAACAGACTTGTAAAATTCTTTGTCCAAACTTAATCTTTGGTAATAACAACAGACATGTAACATTCTTTGGCCAAACTTAATCTTTGGTAATAACAGACATGTAACATTCTTTGGCCAAACTTAATCCTTTGTAATACATGTAACATTCTTTGGCCAAACTTAATCTTTTGCAATAACAGACTTTTAACAGTCTTTGTCCAAACTTAATCTTTGGTAACAACAGACTTGTAACATTCTTTGGCCAAACTTAATCTTTGCTAATAATAACAGACTTGTAACATTCTTTGGCCAAACTTAATCTTTGGTAATAACAACAGACTTGTAACATTCTTTGGCCAAACTTAATCTTTGGTAATAACAGACTTGTAACATTCTTTGGCCAAACTTAATCTTTTGTAATAACAGACTTTTAACATTCTTGGTCCAAACTTAATCTTTGGTAACAACAGACTTGTAACATTCTTTGGCCAAACTTAATCTTTGGTAATAATAACAGACTTGTAACATTCTTTGTCCAAACTTAATCTTTTGTAATAACAGACTTGTAACATTCTTTGGCTAAGTTTAAAATTTTTTGTTATATTAAGTTATCATAGCTACACAAACGGTTCACTTCTGCTTTAACATGTCAAATTTCAATCAATGGAAACTGGCACTGAAAAAATTTGACATAGCTTTACATTGAAAAATATTCATTTGAATGGAAATATCGTCACTATTCTGGTCAGTGTCTAAGTCTAGTCATTAAGCAAAAAAACAAACAGAATAATACTATAGAAATCATCTAATCTATTGTTGTTGTTTTGTTTTTGTTTCTTATAATTAATTATAAAATAACATTGCGTATCTCCCCATCAGTCTATTCATACCTACACTTGAAACTATTGTCAATCTGACTTCCAGATGGTAAAATGTTTTCTCCGCTATCTGAGAATAGTTTGTAACTTGTTGGGTCTGAAACCACGTGATATGTTGTGTTTCCATTTTGGTGGTTTAGTTTCATCCAACGACGACGTCAGACTCAGAAATCGAATCACCTTTATTGAGACAGATGAGACCAATGGAAATGAAATCGATTTAGAACAAATTCGAAATTCCGAGTACTGCCGTATGAGTGAACGGAAGTCGTAATCGGTGGCTCGCAGAACTTTTAGAGACCAGATCATTTCGACGTCCGGATGCCAAGGGGGAATAATCGAGTGTTCAAAACAAAACTGATAAGGAGACATTGTTTCGGGGGCCACTATGGGGCCGGCCATAAAGTACGTCACGCTTTTTTTTACCATTTTAACTCCCCCCTCCCCCTGTCACAAACTGTCACAAATCTCGGACCCCCCGCCCCCTAAAGTACATCATACTTTCGTACAAAATTTTTTTTTTAATTAGCAAAATGATTAAAATTTAACATAAAACACCGTGACGTCACATTTGGCCGGACACCACCCCTCCCCCTGTCACAAACTGTCACATTTTCTTACACCGGCCCCCCCCCCACTCTGGAGCGTGACGTACTTTATGGACGGCCCCTATCTTGAATCGTTGTGTGAGACATATTTATAGCTCTCTAAATGCTCATCATTCATAAATGTTCATTCAGAAGAAATATGATTGGGTATTCGGTGCTGCTACTCCCAATATTTTACAACGTACTCATATTTTAAGAAGGATTACGATGCCTGAAATTGTGTCTAACTTTTTGGTTCGGACACTTGTCAAGATCTAATGGAACCATGTGTTTTTTCCCCTGGGGGTGATGTGTGGGGGGGGGGGAGTGAGTCATTATATCAAAATTATGATGCACAAATTCTTTCATTGTCTTAAGTTCTGCACTGACCAAGCGTTCAATACTCTAGATACGCCTCTGCCTGTTGCCGTCAACCTAACAGAAAGAAATCTCGTGTGATAGAATTCAATCACTTGTTGACGTAATGCCGGTCAGTGAATGGACAGACTGGATGGGATCAATTAGGGCTCACTGCTATTATATTTTCATTGGTGTTAATTTTTTTTAAAAAGCCAGCAGTCGTGGGCGTCTCCAGCCCATTGCTGAGATGGAGAAGATGATGTCAAGTGATGCTGATGAAATTGGGCTGTTCCTCCTCACCTGACCTAGATTAAGGTTACTGTTTGGGTTTTCCCCAGACCGTCCTCTTTAACAACCAGATCCTTGACTTGTTCTCTTGTAGATACATTCCTGTTACATGTCATTTTCTCTTTAAATGAAGATCTTATAGTAACATTGACATAGTATTGTGAAAGTATCGCTATTACCTGGCACATTTGACAGCAATCACTGTTATACTATCTTACTGTTTTACTATCTTACTGTTTTACTATCTCATTGTCGTACTATCTTACTGTTTTACTATCTTACTGTTTTACTATCTTACTGTTTTACTATCTTACTGTTTTACTATCTCATTGTCGTACTATCTTACTGTTATACCATCTTACTGTTTTACTATCTTACTGTTATACTATCTCACTGTTTTACTATCTTACTGTTTTACTATCTCACTGTTTTACTATCTTACTGTTATACTATCTTACTGTTATACTATCTTACTGTTATACTATCTTACTGTTATACTATCTTACTGTTATACTATCTTACTGTTTTACTATCTTACTGTTTTACTATCTTACTGTTTTACTATCT
>MUZC01001542.1:497902-540374 GCA_002072015.1 Radix auricularia
ATTGCAATTATTTGATCCAGTTTTTTTTTCTATCTTACTGTTTTACTATCTTACTGTTATACTATCTTACTGTTATACTATCTTACTGTTTTACTATCTTACTGTTATACTATCTTACTGTTATACTATCTTACTGTTATACTATCTTACTGTTTACTATCTTACTGTTATACTATCTTACTGTTATACTATCTTACTGTTATACTATCTTACTGTAATACTATCTTACTGTTATACTATCTCACTGTTTTACTATCTTACTGTTTTACTATCTCACTGTTTTACCATCTCACTGTTTTACCATCTCACTGTTTTACCATCTCACTGTTTTACTATCTTACTGTTATACTATCTCACTGTTTTACTATCTTACTGTTATACTATCTTACTGTTTTACCATCTTACTGTTTTACCATCTTACTGTTTTACCATCTTACTGTTTTACCATCTTACTGTTTTACCATCTTACTGTTTTACCATCTGACTGTTTTACTATCTTATTGTTTTCTTATCTTACTGTTTTACTATCTTATTGTTTTCTTATCTTACTGTTTTACTATCTCACTGTTTTACTATCTCACTGTTTTACTATCTTACTGTTTAACTATCTACTGTTTTACTATCTTATTGTTTTACATTTTTACTATTTTACTACAACTCCTATTTCAATCATTTTCCCAGATATTTTCATTGCAATTAAAATTGGTCAATGAACTTGGGTAAATGTCTCATAATAATAAGAACTAGCCGACCCGCGTCGTTGCATACGCCGCTAATGATTTAGTGACGGGTGAAGACTTCCTGAAAAACACAGTTGTCCAAATGGGGTGGGTTTGGGCAAACGACTGTGAGTGAATGAAAAGAAGGAAATCTGGAGAGAGCAACACACAATTGTTGTATACAACAAAAGTAATTGTTGAGAAGAGTGTGTGACTAATTTTCTATCACTAAGCGCAACGGAAAGAACGAAGTTTTTATGCCAATGTCGAGGAACAAAGCTGTATCTGTAACTATTTTCTCTCATGCCCTCTGTATCTAAAACTATTTTATCTTATGCCCTCTGTATCTATTAACTATTTTTCCTATGCCCTCTGTATCTATAAATATGTTCATTTATGCCCTCCATGTATAAAACTATTTTCTATTATGCTCTCTGTATCTATAAAATTTTATGTTCGCCTTCAGTCCCACTGTACTTTTTTTTATTGGTCTCATAGCCTCGTGATCGTTGGGGTTCTGATGTTTCCATTAGATCTTTCTCAGGGCTTGGTAGACCTGGAGGCGTCCATCTCCTCTAATGTTTCCATTAGATCTTTCTCAGGGCTTGGTAGACCTGGAGGCGCCCATCTCCTCTAATGTTTCCATTAGATCTTTCTCAGGGCTTGGTAGACCTGGCGGCGTCCATCTCCTCTAATGTTTCCATTAGATCTTTCTCAGGGCTTGGTAGACCTGGAGGCGTCCATCTCCTCTAATGTTTCCATTAGATCTTTCTCAGGGCTTGGTAGACCTGGAGGCGCCCATCTCCTCTCCAGGTCAGTGGAGGATGTTTTAGCAATACTCTTTCATCAACATGTTAACGCGGGCTAGATCCCACGCCCCTCAGCTTCTTGGGCGAGCTCACTATTGACTTCGCTATGTGGACTATCACATATTTATTTAGAAATGTGTACCGTCTATGAGTCACGTGACAAGTTACAAGACACAGTGCGCACAACAAGTGGTGTGTGTCGTAGAAGTAATGTTACAAGAGTTGTATATCATTGTAATAATGTTACATGACTGAGAACAGTAACACTAGACTTTAACCTGACACGCTTGTAAATAACATGTTTCTAATTCAACACCATTAAAATAAAACCAAGTTTTGAAACCCAATTTATTATTCCACCCCCGGGCCGATTCCCGAATAAATGGATTAACCGTAGTGATCCGCGGGGATTAGATCTATGGGTGACCAGAATATTTTAGGGCCCATTCATATAATGGGCCACTCTATTGAAATGGTAAATAATCTTGCTGGCGGCGGGCGGCAGAACTAATGACGAGAGGGGTCCGAATAAATATTCTGTACAATCCTTGTAAGTCAGAATGAAGGCTCTGTGGCACAAGACAAACAAAAACATCGGAGACATCACCTCTGTGACCCAATCTAGCATAGAGGAGACAAGAGACATCCTCTCTGTAACCCAGTCTACACTAGAGGGGACTGGAGACATCATCGCCTTACTCCAGTTTCTATATTAAATCCCTCTGATAGGCCGCCGTTATGTTTCGCTTGGCAAGTAAAGTTATCATAAACGAAGATCTTTTCAATGTTATAAATTTGGACGATTTTGTCCACAATATATGCTTCAACATTATAAATCTGGTTTGTTGGACTACATCACTTGAAACGATTCAGTGTTATAGCAATACCACAAGCCATTGTTTATTTAACAAGCACGTGTAAAATGAACCACGTGTATACTCACACTATTACACAAACGTAATGTTGTGTGAGCCACTTTTATAAAGCGCATTCATCTTTATAGGAGCAGACCGCGGGATCCCACGCATTTTGGCGCCACGGCGAAGTTTAAAGGGAGGTAAACGGCGCGTCATTTGAGTTTGTGAGAGTGAAGCTGGAGTAAGGTTGGCACAGCCCTCGTGGCCTGAGTGAGTCACTCGAGGCGGATGTCGAGTTACTGTGTTTACTTGAACACATGGGAGACCTTGGTCCAATTCATCACTGTGATAGGATTGTTGTATGCTCAAATGGTTGATGTTTTTTCACTATTAGGACCCGATTCGTAACACCCCCCCCCCAACCACACACACAATTTTTTGTAACAAAATATTTGCACCCAGAAGAAAAACACCTATTCATATTTTAATTCCTTTCAAAACAAAATGCCAAGACACAGTGGCGAAGTCGAATTCTAAGGAATGGAGTGCGACCCTACTGGCGGGAAATCTGTGATGGGGTGGGGGAGCAGAGAGGGGGCGTGGACAGAAAATGAGGAGTGATTCAACCAAAGGCGGCACCCGGGTGATTGAGAATCGGGCTAAATATAAAAGACACGTCGGTGGCTAAAAATATGCGTCAAATGACGTCATGTGTACAAGTACAATCTGCTGGCGTACAAAACCAGGCAGTTGGGCCGTGTGCAGACACAGATGAGACGTGGGGCGGCGTGAAGACAACACACACATTACCCGACCGGCTGGATTATCGTGGATTAGTTGTATCCGTGGATGAAAGGTGGTGGGGGCCGTGTGAGAGTACATGACCAGGTGAGTGGGGGGTCAAACCTGCTGGATGTATCTCTTCACTGGACACTTGTGAGTTCGGGTTAATTCATGAACTTTATTTCGTGTTTTGTTTGTGGCCAGCGTGTGGATAATTTAGCTGAGTCGTCTTTCCTCCAATCCATTGATCCAGTTATTCTACTGTCCGAATAACAAACCAAGGACCAAGCTGTCGGAGTACACTATTCAATTGTCGCGTCTTGATACGGTTACACGTAGGTCCTAGGTTCAGTGCTGGTTTATAGTGTGTATAAGAAGGTCCTGTGGTCAGTGTTGGTTTATAGTGTGTATAAGAAGGTGCTGTGGTCAGTGTTGGTTTATAGTGTATAAGAAGGTGCTGTGGTCAGTGTTGGTTAATAGTGTGTATAAGAAGGTCCTGTGGTCAGTGTTGGTTTATAGTGTGTATGAGAAGGTCCTGTGGTCAGTCGTGATATATTCGATGTAGGTCAGTTTAAAGGTCGATTTAGTTCAAATAATTGTAAAATTCAAGTGTGAACTCTCAATTTATGGTCATATCGCGCACGCCGTGTAGTTGTATTGAACGGACTTAACGAGCTGATATTGTCTGGAGATGATGTGTGCTGTGTGCTGATAATGTGTGCTATGTGCTGGTGATGTGTGCTGTGTGTGCTGATGATGTGTGCTGTGTGCTGATGATGTGTGCTGATGATGTGTGCTGTGTGCTGATGATGTGTGCTAAGTGTGCTGATGATGTTTGCTGTGTGCTGATGTTGTGTGCTGTTGATGTGTGCTAAGTGTGCTGATGATGTTTGCTGTGTGCTGATGTTGTGTGCTGTTGATGTGTGCTAAGTGTGCTGATGATGTGAGCTATCTGCTTAGTAGGACTATCTGAACTGCACTCCTGTAGTTATAATCTAGTAGATTGAACGCCAATGTTTCTTATCAGTAGTAAAATGAGATCACCGTCTCGTCTACTGCCGTCTGCTGCCGTCTAGTCTAACTGACCAACTGACCTGTTTCCCCAACGTTACAAGCAACTAATGACGTATTGAAGTATGGTTAAACGGCTAATAAACTTGACGGACTACATGTAGATGGAGAGGGGGCAGAGAGGGAGAGAGAAATGGAGAGCAGAGATAGATAGATGGATGTATGGATGGATTGAGAGAGAGAGAGAGGGAGAGAGAGAGAGAGAGACTCAGTGAGTAAAAGATTATGAATAGTATAACGTTGGTTCCTCCCACATAATTGCTCAACACTGTCAAACCACCGTACTCCCGTACAATTGTACCACCGTACCCCCGTACCCCTGTACAACCGTACCCCTGTACAACCGTACCCCTGTACAACCGTACCCCCGTACAACCGTACCCCTGTACAACCGTACAACCGTACCCCTGTACAACCGTACCCCTGTACAACCGTACAATTGTACCACCGTACCCCCGTACAACCGTACCCCTGTACAACCGTACCCCTGTACAACCGTACCCCCGTACAACCGTACCCCTGTACAACCGTACCCCTGTACAACCGTACAATTGTACCACCCTACCCCGTACCCCCTACCTACACCACTGGCAGTATCAAAGAATAGACCAGTGATATATTCAGTGTTACACCAGTGGTCAGAAAGATGTTTGGTCAAAGACCAGAGGGTGGACGGTGTAAGGGGAGGAACCCTTTAAAGTAAGAGCGTCTAGAGTCTAAGTTAGAATGATGATCTCAATAATTTGCTTATATTTTATTTGAAAACTGCACCATCCACATCGTCCTATTGAGTCACCCCAAGGCGTTTGAGAACCATCTATGTTTACAATAATTCCTGCCCTATATAAGGTAATTAGTAAACGGTGCACTGTTTGTAAATCACATACAAAGCGAACGGTTGCACACTTGATGTTCCGCACCAATGGTTACTTCAAGTGCTGCACACTGAACGTCCCAGTCGACACTGTTTCTCAATGGATTCATCTCAATAAGAAACGAGAGCCAAAAATAACTTTTATGAAGGTTGTACTGAACAGTGGAGGTGTGCAACGAATTTTCAAAATGTTTTAAAGAGAAATGGATCGGTATGGGCCTCCCTGTAACAGGGAACATACGGGTAACTAGTGCGTTGACACGACAGTGACAGTTATATGACGATAGTATTTTAGTATTACTATACCGGGGTCTGACTTGTTATATGACTCTACTATACCCGGGGTCTGACTTGTTTTATAAGTTATATGACTTTTGATATACGTAGGACGCAGGAGCGGCGTTTGAGGGTGGCAACTGGGGCGACTGCCCCAGGCCCGCGCTTAGGTAGGCCCCGCGTTTCGGTCCTGAACATGTCTCGTCCTGGTTAATAGCATATACATGTAGAACCAAAGAGTGGATGGTAGAACGTATGGTGGAAACGATTGTAAAGAAACGAAAGAGGCACTCTTGTAATCATTTTGAAGGTCAAATTCTGTAGCGTAGCTCTAGACGTCTTTGAAAGCATTACACCGTTAGCGGAAAATAGGTCAGATGTACCATTCAGCCAATCCCCTTTATTTGTGTACACGTCATTCACAATAGATTCACTAAAATAGTAATATTTTAATAAAAAGGTGACACGCGGTATTAAAATTAAACAATAATCAAGATATTTTATATTTTAAATACCATAGCATACTGGTGCTTAGCGATCTTTACTAGTACTCTGGCCCTGCGGGGTCATTGCTGGCACTAGGCCCCGCGCTTACCTAACGCCGCCACTGGTAGGACGCAATTATCTTCTGTCTGTAATAAATATAACTATACTATACCGGGGGTCTGACTTGTTATATGACTATACTATTAGGGGGTCTGACTTGTTATATGACTATGCTATACACACTATACACACAGGGTCGGACTTGTTATAATAATATACTTTGAGGAAAACCACTAAGATTAAAATATACATTAAAAAGGCTTGCATCTCTATGCGTGTCAAACAAGTTCCGTGTATTCCATGTCAACCCGGCCCAAGACACTCAACAAAGTTTGGCGCCAGGCCTGAGAACCGACTCTCAGCACCAAGTACGAGGGTGTGGTGTCATGATGTGAGATGCTCGCACACGTGCGGCTCTACACGGCATCTTAACACGATGTGAGAATGTATGACGACCGCGTCTCCGAAAGAATATTCAAGAATATCCATCAGAGAAGCTATAGCTAGGTCAAAGACTAAATGTAGATACGATGATTACAGGGGTCCGTGTCTAGCTTCACTAATAAACAACTATTGGAGCTTACTGAGTATTTTTATAACTCTAGTTTGATTATACGAGTAAGGTATCTTCATAAATTATATGTTTCCTTTGGATTGGGGGGTAGGTAGGTAAGTGGGTAGGTAGGTAAGTGGGTAGGTAGGTAAGGCCCAAACTGAGCGCCAAGATTCGTGCAGGGACATAGCTAGGATATTTTCACCCGGGGGAAGGTAAATTTTAAAAAAAATTGGCGTACCCCTTGCTCATGTTCATTTAGTAAATCGGGACGTCGTAGGCCTCATTGTGGTGCCCCTGTCCCTGTGCTTGCCCCCCCCCTTCTGGTGATACAATCACCCCCAGCTCCCCTCGCAAGGCCTCTGGATTAATATAAAGAAGATTGCTATTGATTATCATTGACCAATGCAAAAGCTTACACAATAACAGCATCAAAAACGGTGTTTAAATTTTTTTTTATTTAGCTTGTTTTAAATTCGCCCCATGAAGAGTGACTCCGCCATTACAGACAAGTTACTAGTTCCGGCAACATGTAATCATTTGAAGCTCCACCTAACGGTAAAGACAAGGGCACTTAAATTATGCCAAACGCCTTGATAAGATACTGTCAAAATAAGATGATAAATGTCAATTGTGTTACAAGTGCGGTAAACTCGTGGTGGATAAACTCCTGTAACTCGAGTCTCACGACAACTGTCTCGGAGTGACAATACCATAATCTGTGATACTACTGATACACACGCCACAACATGTGATACACACACCACAATATGTGATACTACTGATACACACACCACAACATGTGATACACACACTACAATATGTGATACACACACCACAATCTCCGATACACATACCACAATCTGTGATACACACACCACAATATGTGATACACACACCACAATATGTGATACACACACCACAATATGTGATACACACACCACAATCTGCTATACACACACCACAATATGTGATACACACACCACTATATGTTATACACACACCACAATATGTGATACACACACCACCATATGTGATACACACACCACGATATGTGATACACACACCATAATCTGTGATACACACACCACAATCTGTTATACACACACCATAATCTGTGATACACACATCACAATATGTGATACACACATCACAATCTGTGATACACACATCATAATCTGTGATACACACATCACAATATGTGATACACACATCACAATCTGTGATACACACATCACAATCTGTGATACACACCATAATCTGTGATACACACATCACAATCTGTGATACACACATCATAATCTGTGATACACACATCACAATATGTGATACACACATCACAATCTGTGATACACACATCACAATCTGTGATACACACACCATAATCTGTGATAAACACATCACAACATGTGATACACACACCATAATCTGTGATACACACATCACAATCTGTGATACACACACCACAATATGTGATACACACATCATAATCTGTGATACACACATCACAATATGTGATACACACATCACAATCTGTGATACACACACCACAATATGTGATACACACATCACAATCTGTGATACACACACCACAATATGTGATACACACATCACAATCTGTGATACACACATCACAATCTGTGATACACACATCACAATATGTGATACACATACCACAATATGTGATACACACATCACAATATGTGATACACATACCACAATATGTGATACACACATCACAATCTGTGATACACACATCACAATATGTGATACACACACCACAATATGTGATACACACATCACAACATGTGATACACACATCACAACATGTGATACACACACCACAACATGTGATACACACATCACAACATGTGATACACACACCACAATATGTGATACACACACCACAATCTCCGATACACATACCACAATCTGTGATACACACACCACAATATGTGATACACACACCACAACATGTGATACACACACCATAATCTGTGATACACACATCACAACATGTGATACACACATCACAACATGTGATACACACACCATAATATGTGATACACACATCACAACATGTGATACACACATCACAACATGTGATACACACACCATAATATGTGATACACACACTATAATATGTAATACACACATCACAACATGTGATACACACATCACAACATGTGATACACACATCACAATCTGTGATACACACATCACAACATGTGATACACACACCATAATCTGTGATACACACACCATAATCTGTGATACACACATCACAATATGTGATACACACACCACAATATGTGATACACACATCACAATATGTGATACACACATCACAATATGTGATACACACATCACAATATGTGATACACACATCACAACATGTGATACACACACCATAATCTGTGATACACACATCACAACATGTGATACACACACCATAATCTGTGATACACACATCACAACATGTGATACACACATCACAATATGTGATACACACACCATAATATGTGATACACACATCACAACATGTGATACACACACCATAATCTGTGATACACACATCACAACATGTGATACACACACCACAATATGTGATACACACACCACAACATGTGATACACACATCACAATCTGTGATACACACACCATAATCTGTGATACAAACACCACAATATGTGATACACACATCACAACATGTGATACACACATCACAATCTGTGATACACACACCACAATCTGTGATACACACACCACAATATGTGATACACACACCACAATATGTGATACACACACCACAATCTGTGATACACACACCACAATATGTGATACACACACCATAATCTGTGATACACACAACACAATCTGTGATACACACACCACAATATGTGATACACACATCACAACATGTGATACACACACCACAATATGTGATACACACACCACAACATGTGATACACACATCACAACATGTGATACACACACCACAACATGTGATACACACACCACAACATGTGATACACACATCACAATCTCCGATACACATACCACAATCTGTGATACACACACCACAATATGTGATACACACACCACAATATGTGATACACACACCACAACATGTGATACACACACCATAATATGTGATACACACACCACAATATGTGATACACACACCATAATATGTGATACACACAACACAATCTGTGATACACACACCATAATCTGTGATACACACATCACAATATGTGATACACACAACACAATCTGCGATATATACTCCCATCTGTCCACCTTGAAACGAATGTTGTATTTATTGTGCAGAATATGGTAAAACTGATTTATGTATTCTTTAATCACACAAACGTAAATCGTCGTTGTTCCGTGTATTCTAAAATAGTTTAGCTATGATGGAATGGTTGTGTAATGGGTTTTAGTGACACATAATGCATTCCTTCCACTCCTTCTACCACTTGGTGTCAAATAAAAACTAGACAATCTAAATGCTGTAACTATTCTCCCATGCTTACGGCTACCTTTTAATAGTAGTATATAAACAAAGAATAAAGCCTGTTTTATTTTTTTATTTTTGACTATACATAAATACACATACTCTACATTGCAATTATTTGATCCAGTTTTTTTTTTAAAGTGTTACCTTGACTTAACCGATTAAAAAAAAAAATCACTTTATTATTATTTTTTATTTTAATTCTATGTATTCTTTTCATTTGAAAGCGTTCAATTTTTTTTTTTTTTTTTTCAATTTCCATGAGCAAGTCAGTGGCGTATGATGCGATGCAGGTCCTATCTAGTTTTATTTCATTTTAAAAGCCATATAAAACTAATATGCCAAATACCCCGATTTTTCGTCAAGTAAATTTACAAATACAATATTAGTTCTTTTACTTGGATTATATAATTTAAAAAATAAAAATACCGGTAATAAAGACAATTAGGATTACATATATTATATTATGCAGTCCCATTCTCTATAAGTTATTTATAAGATGCCACATATTTTTGTTGAAAGTGGGCTGGGGTGTTTGTGTTAAGCCTTGAGCACAACAAAAGTAAAAGCAAGTCTCCTAGAAAACTATTTTTATTTATTAGCGAAATATTCAATTTTTGAACACAATGACAACGCGCATGCATTATTTAACTATTAGGGCTGTTATCGATTGAATTAAATTTAATCGTTAACTTTTGAAAAATTACCGATTAATTAATCGATAATTTTGTTAAAGCTAGAAATAAAGATTATGACGTCATTAATCTGAAAATGTCAAGGGAAGTAATAAAAACAGGCTATCGATGTTTTTATTAAGTTATTTTTAAAACATAGTTAACAATGAAACTAAGTTAAATAATTTATTAAAGTTTAGGCAATTGAATGAAAATTTCTAATTAATTTTAAAATATAAAAGTAATACAGCCACATAGAAATAGTTTGATGATTAACAAAAAGATAAAAATAATCTTTTTATCCAAAGTAGTTCAAAAGTTAAGACCTCATAATTACTTTTTTCACTACGTTGTTTTCCTTAACATTTTGTGCCATGTTATGGCATTTTTTAAAATGCCCATAACTTAAGTATTTAATTTAATTTAAAAGATATTATATTATTAGGAGATGTATTTAAATATAAGTAGTTCAATATAATGTCTATGAATTTAAATATTGTTATTGTTTAATAATTTTAAAAAACAAAGAGTTTTTTTTATTATATCATTGTCCTTATAAAACAGGTTATTTTAAAGTTCAGACTTTCCAACTTTCCTTAACGGAGAAGTTTGTACGTAAAAAAATAAAAATAAAAACTATTATTAGCTAATTTTTTATTAAAAAATCGAAAAAATTGTTAAAAACATTTCTTTAATTTTAATCACTATTTTATCGATTAAAATAATTTTAATCGTTAAAATAATTTACCGATTAATCGATAAATTAATCGGTAATTTCTGCAGCCCTATTCTTATTAATTATTATTTATTGTAAAAGTAAAACATATTAATATTATATTATTTATATTAAGATTTCGTTTTATGTTTACATTGAATAGGACCTCTTTTTGTAATCTCCTATAATAAAATGAAATATCTCTAGTAATTTAAGTCAGGGCCGGTATGTCGGTGACAGTGACACGAATGAAGCAGCAAACTACACACACTAGTCACGTTATTGAATTTTAAATGAGAATGCTATTCTTAGCGCTTGCCGGATTGGCGTCAATAACTTCTTTAAATCGCATTGAATTAAAACAAAAAGTATAATAGTTTTTACGATTATTATAATTATTATAATATTTTTAATTACTTTATTTTATAATATTTTGATTTGGGAGTTTTATGACAAGCAATATTATTTTCTATTTATATTTAAAATACAAATAAAAATAAAAACCTGGCATTTTTTGAATTGCACCTAGAGGGATAGTCGTATTCACGTCCCCACCCAATCAGCCATTTTTCTTCTTCACCGGTCTGTGTAGTGCTTTGTCGGACGCAATAATATAATTATTTTCAGTGTAAGTCACTTACGGATAAAGTTATCATCAATAGAGTGATTTTCGGCACTTAAATTGTTTGAAATAATGTGTTAGATTTGTGTTTACTCAATAACTATGTTAGAAAAACCGTTTTAAAACTGTATTTTTATGTGATCTCTGGGAATTTGTTGAAATTTTTCAGTGGGCCACGCCCACTTTACTTTTAGTAAGTCGATTTAACATTGACATTGTGATGTGACTTCTGTGTGTGATTTTGCTTATTAGTTAAGAAATGTTTTAGGGATTCGTTTATATTTAACAAAATAATTTCACTTTTTTAGCAGGCCTATGCCTTAATCTTCCAGCACTATATTTGCAGAATCAGTAATTTTAATAATAGATTATTTTTAAAAAAAATAATTTAATAGAGACGGACTGTAGACTGTAGTCAAGCAGCACTGTCAGTAGTCACTTCTTTAAGTCTAAAAGGAAGGGAGACTACTGACAGTACTAGTAAACAATTTTGTATATGAAATAAGGGGGGGCAGACCAATCCTTTAATTTTAATTATTTTATTTACATTAGCCAATTTTATTTGAGGATTTTAAAAATATTAAATTAGTCCAATTATGGGTTAAAATTTAAAGGACTATTTATTCATAAGATTGTGAATATTAGTAGATCTAATCAATTCATTTGATTTTTTAAATTCAGTTTTGGATAGTTGGACCTGCATTTCCATTGAGACCATGAGTATTGACTATGACATGACTTATGTCAATAATTAATAATGTCACGTCTTATCTTATACTTATACCATTTATTTGGTCATTGTCATTTGTCACTATTTTATAGTCTTAATTTTATTATCAATATTTTGCTTAATCGATCAATCCAAAAATTTAAATTACAAAGTGTCAATCTGTCTTGTGAATGGATGTATAAACAAAGGACACTCAGTCAGGTGGGCACTTATTAGCCTTGATGAAAATTCTCATCTATTTTTAAAAATACTCACTCCTTTGTTTGTAAGCAAGACAAGGGTTCTAAGATAGATGTTTATTTGTGTGTCTTTTTTCCTGACCTCTAACAAAGAAAGATGGAGATGCAACTATGTTCAGCTCTATATAGGAAGTTATTTTGGCTAAAACCTATATCTCCGACCGGAGCGTCGCGTCTCTTCCGATTTTTTAGGGTTTGGGTTAGGTTTAGCTTTAGAATTTCGAAAAATTGATGATTTTTAGGGTTTGGGTTAGGTATAGCTTTAGAATTTCTGAAAATTGAAGATTTTAGGGTTTGGATGGCCGCCGATAAGGTCGGCCCGGTCGGAGATATAGGTTTTAACCGTTATTTTTTCTAAGAAAATCATTAGAATAAACACACTTCAATCTTTCAGTAGCCTAAACAATTTGTTGGGTTAACCATTAAGAGTTAACACCCTTAGTTAAAATTCAGTGCAGCATAAGAGTAAGAGAAAACACGCGAGCTATGACAGCATGTGCCTTCTTAATGTTCAGGTTTATATAAAATTGATAAAATGACACATCATCACTGTTAATTAAGTTAATCTAAAAAATATTTCTTTAAAACTGCTAAGGCACAGTGCGGTGGTGACTTAAAATGCCTTCAATGTCAACATAAAACGTAGCGAGTAGTATTATTAACTATTACAAGAGTCGTTTGCTAGATGAGGGAAAGATACTTTACAATTGCCAACATATGGTTCTGGTCTTCGAATTGGAGTGAGTTTTCCTGTACATCAAAAGCAGTTTTGTTAAAATTACAATATTGGTATCAATCTCTTGGTTAAAAAAAAAATATTTGGTGTGTGTTGAAAGAGGGTAAAAGGTCTTACACAGAGTCCAGAGGTTACATTATTAGTGGGTTTTAAAAAACAAAGTAAGAATACTTACCAGAATGTTAACGAGTTAATCAAAATAGAATGTTCTCAACAACCTTAATCTTAACCTTTAACAAGCTTCCCACATGTCAGCTTATTAGATGCCACACCAAAAAAATGTACTCTAGGTAATAAACTAATAATTAGTAATATGGATTGAGTTTTGGTTAACTGGTCCAGATTGAAAGCTTTGCAGTCCAACACTATATGATATATTGGTCCAGATTAAACATGACCATTTCTGATACAGAACCAATTAACTATTAACACATTTATTTATGATTAGGTGTAATGTAGGTCTAGGCTTTTATAAAATGTGCCAACTTTGCATTAATATATAGGCCTATTACTGTCAATTATGAGATCTCTCACTGTCTTTTTAATTCTGAAAGGCTTCTGTGTAATCATTATTGCCTTTGTAGATTTGGTTAATAACTTTGCTACTGTATTAATAAATTTAAAAAAATTTGATTTCAGAGAAAAGTATAGGATATAGGATTTTTTTAAAGCATTGGTTGACATAGCGGAGCTGCAAAAATGCCGCGTCCAGTAAGTATATAATGTACATTTCTAAGTAAAATATGGTTTAAATAATTTTGTAATAGTTTCCAGTTTTTTTTTTTTGGCATTTTTTTTCAAGTGTAAAATTTATTTATTTTCTAAAATAGCATGTCAATGTTCGTGTCATCACCATGGATGCTGAGCTGGAGTTTGCCATACAGCACAGTACTACTGGCAAACAGCTCTTTGACCAGGTGGTAAAGACCATTGGTTTGAGAGAAATCTGGTTTTTTGGTCTACAATACATTGATAGCAAGGGATATAGCACATGGCTCAAACTGAATAAAAAGGTATTATTTTATGTTCCATTATAAAGGAATAAGTTAAATTATGTCCACAAATGGGAACAAGTTACAGCTGTTATACTAGATGATTAAAAATATTTTTGTTTGACATAAAATGATTGAATGTTATTGCAGGTGATGAGCCAAGATGTCAAGAAAGAGGTACCGCTTCAGTTTAAATTCCGCGCTAAATTCTTCCCAGAAGATGTTTCTGAAGAACTCATCCAAGATATTACTCAAGTACATGCAGTTTGGATTTTTAAAAATATATTTCATACGAATTTTAAATTATTAATTCTAAAGACTTTTCATAAAGGTAGTTAGTCATCAGTAGTTTACAAACAGTGAATTTTTAGTTATAGTAAATATAAATTATTAAAGTCTAAAAATTTCTCAGGCAAGTTTAAAATTAGTAAAAAATATACTTTTATGGTAAAATAAGAAATATTGGCCTAATTAAATTTATGTTTTCTTTTAGAAAATGTTCTTTCTGCAAGTGAAGGAGGGTATACTGTCAGATGAGATCTATTGTCCCCCAGAAACAGCAGTTTTATTGGCTTCATATGCCTGTCAGGCCAAGTATGGTGATCTTGCTGAAGATAATCCTAAACCTGGTGCTTTAGCTAATGACAGGCTTCTCCCTCAAAGGTATTTAAATGTGTTCCTCTCAAATATATTTTAAATATTATTTGTACTATAAAGTTATTTGAGGAAACAATCTTCTGAAAGCAATTTTTAACATTCTGATGTTCTTCCCCACAGAGTTTATGATCAACACAAATTATCTAAGGAGCAGTGGGAGGAAAGAATAAAAAGTTGGTATGCTGAACATAAAGCTATGTTAAGGTAACTATTTCTTCATTTATAAAAATTTATATAGGTATAACTTTTAGGCAAATATTTTAAATGTTTCTTTTTACTCTGTAATTGATTGTTATCCATAATTTCATATTTTTTCTAATCAGGGAAGATGCAATGATAGAGTATCTGAAAATCGCCCAAGATTTAGAAATGTACGGTGTGAATTATTTTGAAATCAAGAACAAAAAAGGATCAGAATTGGTTCTAGGTGTGGATGCATTGGGTCTTAATGTTTATGAGAAGGATGATAAGTAAGTTCAAAATACATACTTCTAAAATTTATTAATCCCAGAAATTCTAAGTTAAAAAAAATAGTTTTTAAAGTACAGTCGATTGATATGAATTTTGATAGATTGTGTTTATCATCAGCATAAGTCTGCCTGCAATATGTCATCTTGCTAGCAACCAGACGCCAAGAGTTAATACAAAGAATTTTAAGATGTCATTTATTTGCTTATAATTCTATTCCAGATTAACACCAAGGATAGGCTTCCCTTGGAGTGAGATTAGGAATATTTCTTTCAATGATAAAAAGTTTGTCATAAAGCCAATAGATAAAAAGGCTCCAGTAAGTGTTAGTTTTATGTCTTTAAGTCTTCATTCTGGAATTACTTAACTTACTTGGGTTGCATTAATGATTTTCAAAATTTGAAACATGCTACCTTTTTTTCCATGCGTAAAGTAAATAAATATACTATTGGGTTTAGCTGTTTATGTATTTTCTTTTAGGACTTTGTCTTCTACGCTCCTCGTCTTCGCATCAACAAACGTATTTTAGCTTTGTGTATGGGTAATCATGAGCTTTACATGAGACGTAGAAAACCTGACACCATTGAGGTTCAGCAAATGAAGGCACAAGCTAGAGAGGATAAGCTTTCTAAGCAGCAGGAAAGGTAACTTCACTTGGTGAATTTCATATCAGCTATTGTTTCTAATTAAATTTCAAATCCTGATTGTATTGTGCTTTGATTTTGAAATACATATATTGTTGATTAACTTTTGTCTTTTTATGAAACAAATAGAGCACAGTTACATCGTATGAGGCAGGAACGTGAAGAGTCAGACAAATTGAGAAAAGACCTGGAAGATAAAGTCAAAATTATGGAAGAAGAGCAAAAGAAAAGAATGAAAGGTTTGGGATTTTTCAACTTTTAACCGAATAGTTTCAATTCACTTAAGATAATTATTTAGCTAAGTTTTAGTCTTTAGGCTAATTATGAAGGCATGGGGTCAATATACATAAACCTGGTCTATTTCAAGTTAATAAAAAGCAATTTTTTAAGTGACAATCCAGTTCTCATCTGAAATAAAATCCCATTTTTGGAGTACGCAGTCACTGGATACATAATAAAGAAAGAACTAAAGTGAGTTTTCTGTTGTTTTTTGTTTTACTCTGTGTTGTTATTAACCACAGAATTAGAGGACATGCAGTCCATGATTCGAGACAGAGATGCAAAGGTGGCAGAATTGACTAGACTTAGAGATGAACTTGATGAAGAAAGGCGACGGGCAGAAGAACTTCAACGAGAGATTGAGAGATCTCACGAGATGGAACAGTCTGAACGTGAAAGACTGGTACAATTTTTTTGCTTTTATTTTATGAATTGTTAAGTGCTATTTATCCTCTGTGCAATGTTGTAGTCTCATTCCTCCTTTCATTTTATTTCAAGTTTTATTTAATTATTTTGTAAAATCACTTTTTAGGCTGCAGAGCTTGCTGCAACTCAAGCCTCTTTGTATGAGCGTTTGAATGAAATTGAGTCCAAGGAGAATGTTGTATCTTCTTTGTATACTGAGTTGGAACACGCCAAGAGGAATGCTGAAGAGAAAGAACTTGAGTTGACAAAAGTCATGACATACAGTCAACAACGAGAACAAGAACTTCAAAGATTACTTGTTAAGTCTGAGGTTCAAGATATTCATGATGGAGAAGAAGAAAATGAAGGAGATGATGCCAAAGAATTTGGTGAGTTGTTGTTTTTTTCTTCTTTTTTTGTTTTTCATTTTTTAATAACCTCATGAGACATTGAAACCTTACATGGTCATTTTATTGATAAGTTTAAGACATATGACTCATCTCAGCAGACATGATCAAAACGCATTTCAATATTATCTTTCACATTTTTGTTACCTTGTGTTCTTAAATTTCAAATCAAAACTAATAGTTGTGTATGGACTGGCCAAAGTAGCCCCAATTAAAAATGTGACTCAAAAAATTCAAACCTGACAAGGTCATACATTTCTACTGTGTTGAAAATGAGTTCTTTATATCTGCTTTAGTTATATAATTCATATTGCATAAAAAAAACTGAAATTCTATTATTCTTATGTTTTTAACACGAGCTGTTTCTATTTATAGATGCTGCTCTTACTGTAGATGAAAATTCCTTATTCTTACCAAGACCTGAAGAAGAGAGGGAGACACAGCAGTCTCAAAACAAATCGCTTTCACAGCAACTAAATGTAAGTATACAATGCTGATAAACAACTGTTTTTAACATTTGCAGGCCTGCCAACCCTCCCGATTTTTTCGGGATTATACGGATTTTTTACCCATGCTTACGAAATCCCGATAAGACCCTTAATCTCCCGATTTTCCAAAACAAAAAAAAATTCACCATGAAAAATCCGAATGCGAAAAAATTATAAAAAGAAAAAGCCAAAAAAAAATAAGACGACTTGGCTGATTTATATGATGACTTCCTGTTTTTTCTCCCGCACTTCCGTTATTTATGGGACCCGTGTTTTTATTGTGTCATTCTTCACTTGATATCTATCATCCATCCGTTTATTGGACTTAAAAATAATTCATTGTGTGGTGCCTATTTCAAAGAGGAAGCTTAATGTGACATGGATAAATTTTTGAAAAGATCTGCCATGGCAACAAATGAGGTCGAATCTGACAATGCTGAAACTGAAACTCCAACCAAAAAAAAACAAAACGTTATGCTCAACGTTTTAGAAAGGAATATACTGAGAAGCATTCGTTTCTTAGATCATCATCCTGTGGGGAAACATTTGCAATTTGCAATCTTTGCCAAACCCACTTAAGCATAGAAAGGGGTAGTTATAATGATATTCAAAAGCATGTAACTACTAAGAAACATGCAGCTAACACTAACAGCATTGACAGTGAAACTACAAACTAATGCACTTTTGGCTTTTGGAAAAGCTGAATGAGAAGTCAAGAAAAGTGGTTGTAGAGCACCTAAAGTCTTTCTATGTTGTAGCTCTCAAGTATATGAAAGAGAAATTTCCACTATCTGACCCACTCTACCAGCAGGCCAAAGTGTTAAATATGAATTGGAGAGATAGTGGTACCTTTGCTGACCTTCAATTTTTTAAAAAGAAAATCCCAATGACCTGTTCACTGGACTCCTATGAGGAACAATTCAGGAAGTACCAGATTATGGACCTACCAAAGGAAGTGGTTACCTCAACCAGGGTGGATGAACAGTGGCACTTCCTGAAAAACTTTAAAAATCCAATAACAGACCAAGTGGAGTTAAAGGATTTGGCTACTGCCATGCTTGCAGTGTGCTGCATTGCCCACAGCAATGCAGATGCCGAAAGAATTTTTTCTTTTGTCAAGAAAAACTATACAGAGTCAAGGGCCTCTATGAAAGTGGAGACTCTGTCTAATTTGTTTGTCACCAAAGTTACCAATTGCTATGGCAACTTACATATGTCCAAAGAGTTGTTGGGCAAATGTAAAAAAGCCACAAGAGAAATGTTGTCAAACTGAACACATGCAAGTTGTGTACATATGTAAATAATGATTATTCTGTTCTGTGGATATGTACATTTGTAATGATGTTAATATTCATTCTGTGGACTATTACATGAAAATGAAGGTAAATGATTATTTAACTATTGATAAGATTAAGTGTATAGATTTAGACCACGGCGCTAATGACTCGCGATCCCGACTTGCGCTCGCACCATCTACAGATTTTTTTTTGGGCAAGTTGGCAGGTCTGCATTTGTATATTTTTAAAAAATTTAAATTAAATTTTTTGAAGAATTATCCATCTTGTAAGTAGTTTCATAATAAGGTTGTTGAGACAGCTCATTTTTGAGAACCGGTTAACCTTTAAAAAACAAAAAAAAAAAAACTATTAACCATATTTTTACTATGTTTTGCAAACCAATAAGAGAATGGATCAAATTTTTTTTTTTTCCCTCGCGTGTCTAATTTGACATCAAAGCGCCCATTATGTATGACTCTGGTGTTGGCGTCAATTCCAAAAAAAAAAAAAATCCGACCAAAGCAGTAAACTGTAATGATATTCCATTTTTATGTAATAAAAGTTTTAAAACAGCTTATTATCATATTTTGTCAAGTCTGTTTTTGTTTTTAATGACCGGTTAACCATTTAAAAAGCCTGTTTTTATCTCAGGTCCGTATTTTTACATAAATTTTTAAAACCAACAAGAGATTGCATCAAATTTTCACCTCACAATGTCCAATTGTGACGCCAAGGGTCACATGATGTCACAGTCCACTTGCGTTCAGTTCTCATGCAATGTACTCATTTTCAAACACACACATTTTTAATTTTGAAAAAATCGATATCAACATGGTAATTTTAAGTCTTATGCCTTTGACATGCACATACTTAGCTGGAAGCTGTTGATATAAAACCAAAATTGATTTTGACCTCTTGTAATACTCGCAGCCTTGACCGTTATTCACTTGATATTAGTACCAGGCTGTATTGCTTCTGTTACTCTGCTCAAGCAACTAAGCGAACAAAAAAATATTAAAAATTGTTCACTAGCCAAACTTCACTAACAGTGATGACATGTATTTTAAAATTATTTATAGTCCGGAAAACGCTTTGATGTCTCATCGATTGAGATATGGCTCTGGTATTTTGCTGTAACACAACAAAAAATTAACTCCCGGTAATCAGCTAATACCGACTAAATGAAGTGACGGTTAACTATTACAAACCTTATTTGTTAATGAAGTAAATAGTTTGTTTTTTAAATTTAAAAAAATAATTCTTTACTTATATTTAAAGGTTTAATGTTTTTTCCCCCCTTAGGTTTTGAAACTTGAACTGGAAGCTGAGAAAACCAAACAGAATGCACTAGATCTTTTGCATGAAGAGAATATCAGACAAGGAAGGGATAAATACAAAACACTCAAGCAAATAAGACAAGGCAACACCAAGCAGAGAGTAGATGAATTTGAATCTATGTAACCCACTGCCATGTTTATATAGTTAAGCCAGTAAACAATTGAGTGAAATTTAGTATAATTTAATTCTCATGTCATGAACTGGTGTGTGCCCTACTCATACAGACCACCTAGAAGTTTCCTGTTACCTATTCCTCCCTCAGACGATTTATTTGGACTTCTAACTTTGAAGTAAATTCAATTTTGCTGTATAAATTTTAATTTCCCACATATTTAAAATAAAAATTAGTGATAAAGCATTTGGTAGAAAGTCAAGGCATTTTTATTTGTCAGTGTTTTGGATGAATATCCCTGTTGCTGGTAACTGATAAGTGTTTGAAAACAATACTGTCATTAGTCTCTGAACAAACATATATCAAGAAATTCAGTTTGAGGAGATAAGTAATCGAAAAAATTTAATTCTGAGGTGTAACCTTTCTCTTGCCAGTGGCCTGAATTTGAAACAATTTTTAACTTTAAGAACTGCTTATATATTTTTTTAAAATAAAAAAATAGGCTTATTTTTCCTTGTATGAATAAAACTGGGTTACAACCAGAAGTGCATAGATGTATATGTGCTTCTGTCACATGTCATATTTTTCATGTTACTTGAAGCATAGTGTATTCATATCCAGACTCCCCTAATTATAAATATATATATGCATATACACACGCATGTAGAATGGATGTTAGGTTTCTATTGTTTATCTGTATGTTTCTGTAGTTTGCTGCTCACAATAAAAATTTCAAGATAACTCTTAAATTTGCTTGTTTTTTGTACTTTACTTTGACCACAGGTTTAAAGTATTGTATGCATTTGTTAATGCAAGAAATATTCTGTATTTCAGGGTGCTGCTTTTTAGGCAGGATTTGTCATAGGAATAATTTAAATTATACATACAAATGTAAAATTTGTAAATTTTGGAAAATTTACTTGCATTTTTTTTTTTTGTAAGATGTTTATTGGATTTGGAATATATGTGACAAATGCAAAACATTTAGAGTAATAAATAGCTTTTTTACTTAAACATTTTGTTGTCAGTTGGTAACATTTGCTATTCTATAAATATTTGACATTGTTTATATCATTCCACAAACATCAGAGCTTTATAGTAATGAACACATGACACACACATATCAACACCATGCAGTCAGTCACACTAGATTTATTCATTATATAAAGATGTCTACAAATATCAAGGCTGGGATTAGGCTCTGTTGTTGAAAGCAATTCAAATGTGTGTAAATGTTTGCTTCAAGCCAAGCCCACACTGTTCATTTGTTGTCTCTTCTGTTGTCTGTAATGCATGTGAGAGTGGTTCTGTATTTCAGCTTGGACTGGTGGTATGTCTTCATTCTTCTATGTTGAATCAAAATGTCTGTTTAGTACTATTTCTTTGTGCTCATACTTGCCACTTAGTACTCTAATTTGATGAGTTTAGATAAGATGTAGTTTACAAAGGTAAAATTAAGACGTACTTTCTTTTGTGTAACAATTAAAAGGTGTATCTGGTAGAATCTATTTTATTAATTTGACCTGCTTGTAAGGAAATTTGATTTTGAACATTGTTTTTTTTAAAAAAATATAATGGTTTTGCAAGTAATATTGAAAATTTTTTAAACCATTTTGGTGGAAAATCTACAAATGCTGATTATTTTACTATGCAACCTCTAAAGCTGTGACCAAAATTGTTCTGAAAATGTTACTGAATAAAGAATTTCTAAAAAGACAAATACCTATTGTTGCTGGTTAATTCTATGATTGCCAGCTTGTCTGGCTCCACTGCACCAAGCAGCATTATTTTAATCAGCACGTTTCAATAAAATTTTGTTGTGGAGGAATATGGTGTTTAAGTAGTTGTTGCTTGTCAGGATCACTTATTTGCAAAGGTTTTTTATTCATTCAAATAAGTGTGACTTTTCTTTTAGTTCCCCTATTAAAAACAAAACTGTAGGAAATAAAATGTTATAACCAGTAGCAGCACATGCGCCCTTGTACAGCAAAGATTTAACCATACAACACTAACACAAAGTTAACACTAGCTCACCATCTGTGCCTGTGTAATTCTCATACTTCCATTGTCAAAAGTATAAGGCAGTTTTCTTTTACCTTTGAAGATTTTTTCATTGATATGTGATTTTGTTAGCTTTTAATCATGTTGATCCTTTGTTTCTTGTGCTCTGAAGCTGAGTGCATCTCTTCTTAATTTATTGAAAATCTGATGCAAAATGTCCACTTTACGAGAAATAGTTTTCATTCATCCGTTCTTGACTATTCTGAACATCATGTATGTCCAGTGGGAACAGATTTTTAAAGTCAGGGTTGAAACTATGGTATATTATATACTTGGGGTGGTCATGTTTTTAAAAATTAACTATGAAATAAAGATAAAAGTTTTAGAAAAAAATGCTTATGTAAACATCTATGAAGTTTGACCATTGAGAAGAAATTTTAATCCCAGTAAACTTGAATGGTCTTGGATATACTGAGCTACTTTAGAAATGAAGTGTCAAATGTTTCTATAAAAAATTAAATGTGTTTTTAGGGCAAGTACATTACTTTTCATGAATCTTGACAAGCTCGCTCTTGCCAGTTGTATCTTTGTAGCCATGCTTTTTAGAATAATGATGAGATTAGGAAATCACAAGAATTCTGTAGTTCCTGGTGTCAACTTTTGATAACCAAAAATTTTGAAAGCATTAAAACAAAAGAGGTTACTATGAAAAAAAGAAAGTCAAGCAATATCTGGAGATAAATCTTATATCAAGAGCTGTTATCCTGTAGGCTTGAATTTTTGTTTCATTATTTCTTTTTACATCACATTTATATATGTTGTACTGTAGCTATTTTGTATTTTCAGCAGCTTCTTTTTTTTTTTAATCAGTTAATTTTGTTATAGTATGTTGCTTTTAGTAATGATGTTTCAAGCAACTATGGAATCACAAAACTTGGTCAATCCGGACTTTCTTTGGATGTCTAATATTTTCCCCAAAGTGGATACTTTGAAGCACAATTTTATTGAATTACAATTATAATTCTCTACTACTTACTTTAGCTAATAGCGCTAATTAGTTTTTAAAATAAATTTTTATTTGCAAATGAGTTTGTAGAAAAATTCTTAACAAAAGAAAAAAAACATAAGCCAACAAAATTTTCAGAAACTAATTTTTTCAAAATGTTCAATTTAATAATATACTAATTTCTTTTAGTTACAGCTGAAAAGGAGTCTTAATAAACTTTTTATTTATTTCATTTAAAAAAGTTCTTTGGAGTTGTTTCTTTGAAAATTTAGAATTTTCATTTCAGTTTATGCCTTTAAAAAATTAAGATTTTCCAAAGTGCTGTTCTATATCATCAGCTGGGAACCCAAGGTGTGGGGAAATTTGGCTGACTTCAAACAAACTTAAATTTAGACTATTTTAGAATGAGCTTTCTTTGGGCAAATACATTGGTCGACAACCCCTACTCAACATATATGTACCCACCCTTCCAGTAGTCCGCAAAATTCTTCAATGATTTAAGGACTTCGGATAAAATATTAATGAAATAATAGTGCACATGTTAAGGTGTTAGCAGACGTTTCAGTAAAGAGATGGCTAAGCAGGACTGCTTGTAAGATTGTATCAGGATTGGACAGGAGGCAACAGACAAATGTGTCTACCTGTATGAGATCCAGTCAATGATTGTGCTTAGCAGGGATGAGCAGCTCCTGTATTGTGTACGTATGAGCAGCTCCTGTATTGTGTACGTATGAGCCTGCAACTTGAACGTCTGTCATGGTCTCGTCATTGTGTAGATGTGGACTGTTGACCATTGATAGAGATGCTGGACCAGTAGACCAGCCCATTAATTTTAATCCAAGAAATACAAGAACAGGTAAAAAAAAAAAATAAAAAAAAAGAAAGACCATTCTTCATAGAGGATGCCAAAGTGTTTTTTGTGTAATAAGACAAAAGTTATATACGTTTTATACTTGCTAGAATTTTGATTTTGGGCCTGAATTTGTATTTCCATTTTGTATTCTTAGTACTATGACGTGAAAAGCCACAAGGGAAGTAACTCATACTTTTAAAGAGCGATTCCTTATTTTAATTATTAGAGTACATTACCTTTTGTAGCTATGGTGATTTGTTTCAAAATGGTCGTCCACTGATTGCTATCGACAAACTCACAATAATAATGAACGATACAAATAAAAACAACCAGAGTCAAACTCATTTAAAGACAACAACAATAAAACACAGCCACAATTTTTCACCCTCTCTGCCACATTTGTTAACTGAATATGGCTTTCAAGATAAAGAGGCTGAGAGACTTAAAAAGGCTAGTTTTCAAGAAACTAAATAATAAATAATAGTAATAGTGTTATTAATTATTAATAATAGTAATAGTACATTTTTAATTATTAATTATAATAATAATGATTCAGATTATCTGATTAATAAATAATGTTTCTACTTCATTAAATTATGTAGTGATAAAATTCATTGTAGCAATGTCTTATTGAATATTAATTTAAATATGTGAATGTCTAAAGCAGGTAAAAGTAAAAGGTATTTGAATTTGAACTACTTTAAAAATTGCATGCCATGTTTCACTTATACTTATACAGACTATACTTATGCAATAATTGGCAATATATTATATTATTATTAATTATATATAATATTAATATAATTAATAATTAATATATACTATATAGTATAATAAACTATATACCTTGGCCCTGTTGATATTACTATGTCACGTCACTCATGTTGTGTCCATTGTCCATAATTTCCACGCGAAACCAAATAATTTTTTTTATATATGTAACAGGTTGTTAATTTTTTCTGATATATAATTGATTGGTGTATGAGTATTTGGGTACTGACAATGAAGTTAACCACACTACTCATTTGAGACAAAATAAAGCTCTGATTCAGAGAAATGAAATAGTTTTTATTAGTAATTAGCTTAGGTTAATTCTTAATATGCCATAAGGTTATCAGAAAACTTCCACCTCAGTCCCATATGAATTTCCCAAATTGCGATCAACCGGTTACACAATTAAAAAAATTTCTTAAAATCCATTTATATTATTATTGTCATACTGACTTCAACTTTTAGGACAAGAAAGGTTATTTTATGAATCCAAAAGACCGTATTGAGTTTAAAACTATTTTTACCTGTTGTTTAGTACTGTTATTTTAGTAATAAAGTAAAGTAAAATCACATCTTCAAAAACAAAATACTAAGCTACAATTAACTAATTTATGTATAGGCAAAAGAAGAAGAGAAAAGTCAACGCAGGGCTGCTAAAATGAAAAAAACAGAAAGCTTTGATGAATTTGAACAAGAAAGAATTATAGCAAAGGAAAAGGAAAGAGATGAAGTAAGTTAGGTCAACTCAATAAGCATTCAAGAATAGTGACCTCAAAACAAATTTACCAAACCATTCAATTGTCTGGGAGACCATCTAACATACATTAGTTTTTATCAATGTTGGTTTTTTTACCATGTAAGTCCTCAGATATTTTGTATTTTAAGTCCAATTGTGGCTATGAACAGTATTTTTACCTTACATTAGTTTTATTGCTCAGCACTTGTTTTTTTATTCCAGCAATGTTTGCAGTTTGTTAGGGATGTATACAGATTGAGAGATTACTATTACAAAGAGTACAACAGCCTTTTGTATGATAAAGTTGAAAGACAAAGGAAAAAACTGAAAGAAATTGATGAACAGGCTAAGAGAGAAAGAGAAATGAAAGAAGAATTGGAGGTACATCATAGTAATACTTAAACTTAATCATTTTATTTCTTATTTCATATACAATGAAAGTAAATGACATTTATCATTAGAAATAGCTTCTAACATAATCCAAAAGTTATAATATATTTTTAAGTGATATTTTGTTAAAGAAAAATTGATAAAAATCATGCCATCCTATTGAAATCAGTTAAAGTGGGGCTAATTTAATAATTAGTTTAAATTCAATCGATAACTTTTGAAAAATTAACAATTTATTAATAGTTAATTTTGATTAAAGCTAAAGATTAAAATTTATGATGTCATAAACATTCTTGTTGAAAATCTAAATAAGTCTGGAATGTCTCCTTTATATGTCATCTTTTAACTTACTATGCAAAAAGACAAGTGTGTTGACATTATTTGGTTCAAGTGATGAGCGGGTCTAATTGACAATATAACCAGACGAGCTGAACAATCATTCACATGGATCTGAGGTAAATGGTATGCACAAAACGGTCTTGGCAAGGAATGACATTATTGGATATTGGTGTTCATTGAGTTTCGACCATTGTAGAGGGTTAATGGATTCAGGTAGTTTCATCTCCATTTTGTAACGCAGTAATTCATCAGAAGAGCTGTAATCATTTTCTGTCTCTGAGTCAGACTCCATTACTGCCATTAGCTTAATTCGGTTTTCATTTTGTTTGATAAGTAGGCTTAGTGTTAGAAACTTAGGCAATTTTTATCAACATTTTGAATATTCCCGTCAGTCAATTGCTTAAAACCAATGTAATCGTCAGGAAATTTATTATTTATTGGCTGCTATTTTTTTTTTTTTTACTTTTGCAATTAATTTGTAAGTGATGGGTCGATTAATCATCGAAAAATAATTTAAAAGTTACAATTGTTTGACTATTAATCGAGAAATTAATAGTTAATTTCCGCAGCCCTAGTTAAAAGTCTCAGTTTCCTTACAATTTCAATTGAACATATTTCAATATTTTAAGAGGAAAGAAAGTCACAGTGTTAAACCAAGATTGAAGCGTCACACACTTGACAAGACTCCGCCTGTCTCACATGTTCCTAAAACAGATATTTACTTGGTGAGTCCCAAAGAACTTCATTCTAAATGTTAGTTTTAAGTAGTAACCCATCAAAAGGATGTTATTTTATGTGATGATTTGAAAGACAGATTTTAGGAATTCTTTTAATCATTAATTTAAATGTGGGAAGAAATAATCGCTGAAGTTGAATTAACATGAACTAATTGGTACTCTTTTTATCCCTCTCCTGCTTTGGGGAAATACATTACATTTGGAAAAAAAATATTTTATTATATTTTCCTATTTATGCAAACAAATTTCAGAAACCGAAGTAATTTTGAATTATTAATGTGCTGAAATGTTTTTTTTTTGTATGGAATAAATTGTCTTCTTCTTTAGATCATTGGACTAGAAAATAAATTGCGTAGAGAAGGCAAACTTAAAACTGTCATGGATTACAATAAGTTTCGATCAGAAATTGAGAAGCCTGAAGTCTTCTACTCCAAATTCAAGGTGCACAAAAATATGGGTAAGAGATTATCATAATGTTAGATTAACTCATTTATTGGCTTGGTAATCTGATGCATGCTGCCACAGTTTCAGTCATTTAAAATAGTTCATGATTTGTCTTTCTCCAGAGTATTAGTGGCAAAATAACTCAGCTTGAAATTTAATTTATGAAAATTTGAAGTGTACACTCCAATAAGTTTATTGATCAGAGTTTCATTTTCCATTTTTAAAAAACTAGATGTGTAAATGAATCATGTTTGATCTTTGTAAAAACATGTTAACTTAAGTTCAAGTTGGTTTACTTTAGATATAATTTGTTTATTTATTCTTTACTTTGTTTACTTTAGATATAATTTGTTTATTTATCCTTTACTTTGTTTACTTTAGATATAATTAGTTTACTTATCCTTTACTTTGTTTACTTTAGATATAATTTGTTTATTTATCCTTTACTTTGTTTACTTTAGATATAATTTGTTTATTTATCCTTTACTTTGTTTACTTTAGTTATGTTATGCAGTGATGCTTTGTTTACTTTAGTTAAACTTTGATTACTGGCAGACGTCAACTATTACCCTAGTTCACCCCAAGATCAAAGGTCAAGCTACAGTCAGGGAGAATCAAACGATAGTGTATATTCCCTTGAACAAAAGCCGCGGCAGAAGGGAACCATAGAGGATTGGAGTTTGGGTCGAATATCTGAGTCACAAGAGTCCAGCCGTCCTGAAACACAACCAGAAAACTGGGCTGTAACTCAACTTAATCATTCATCACATAAGGTAGGTGATTTTTCATGGGCAGGGGTTAAAGATAATCAGTTCTCAATTTTATCATCAAGATTTTTGATATTGAAAGTATTTGAAATTTGAAGAATAACAATAATGAATTAATTCTTCATAAGGTATTGTTTTAATCCAGTTTAATTTTCAAATGATTGCTTTTTTATTTAAAATTAAATAATTAGATTGTCATTTTAACATGTCATCAACAGAGAAGAAACAGTTTACTTCACTATAGCAAAGCAAAGGCAGACGAACTTGACAAAAAATTTCCCAAGGTAATGTTATTCTATGCTCTTTACTGTGTCATGTCTTGTGAGTCATTCTTTGTACATCTCTAAATTATCAAGTCTTGCCTACTTAGGTTTAGGATTGGTAAATGGAAAAGATGTAAACAGGGTAAGGGTTAGTGTAACAAAACAGCGATCTTTTCAGCAAAGAGCCTTCCTCAACGAACAAACAATACACAAACAAAATGAATATAAAGAAATGAAAAAAAAAATTAGCTGCGGTGAATCCAAAGAGTCATTAGTAAGAAGAGAGTAATGTGAGCTTATATAGGAAAGGAGAGAGTGGATTTTGCCAGAGCAAACACAGCAATCTTCCCATGTGGTGCAAAAGTCCACACACACACAAAAAATTAATTCATAGCTTAAATATGTTTTACATGTATCAGTAAAAACATCTAATAATTTATTAACAGTGTTTTCATTTGATTTTTTTATCTTTTGTCAAATCAATATTTATATTGAAAAATTTCAGTTAGAGATGCCACAACTTCATTGTTTCACTTTGGATTTAACCAAAAAGCCACCTGACCCTGAAGAGGTAAAACTGAGTATGTTAAGATGACATATATAAAAAAAAAAAACTTAACCAGCACTAAAAATAAAATTTACTAAAACTAAATTGGCTTATAAATAAATAACTTTAAAAAATGTTCATGATCACATGTATTTTTCAAGATTTAAAAAATATTTAGTTTAAAATTAATTATGTAATTGCAATGAAGAGTAAAAGAAATACACCATACATTCAACATATGAAAAATTTAATAGTATACTTAATGCTTCAATGTATTTTATAAAATACTACACATCAATCTGATATGTCTTTATCTAGAATTGGACTGCTATAAAACTTTTAATTAAAATTCAAGGCACACAAATGGTTTGTGGGATTAAAACAATAAATAAAAATATAATACAAGACTCCAATAAACAGTGATAAAAACATAATTAATGTTCCATATGCAAGAACAACAACTCATACAAATACCTATTTTCATCTGACACTTGGGTTTGGAATGGGCTGACTAAATAATCCAAGAAAACCAACACACTTTCAATATTCAACCAACCCACTTTCAATATTCAACCAACCCACTTTCAATATTCAACCAACCCACTTTCAATATTCAACCAACACACTTTTAAATTCAACCAACCCACTTTCAATATTCAACCAACACACTTTCAATATTCAACCTACACAATTTCAATATTCAATCAACACACTTAATATTCAACCAACCCACTTTCAATATTCAACCAACACACTTTCAATATTCAACCAACACACTTTCAATATTCAACCAACACACTTTCAATATTCAACCAACACACTTTCAATATTCAAAACTCTAATAGAAATATAACACTAAACATAAACCATAGAAAAGCATAGGTTGCATTAATCTTCTATATAGGAGGAGCATGTGTAACATTTGAGATCAGTTTCAAATTTCAAAAAAATGTTTTAAAAATAATAATTTAGAGCACAAGGCTAGAGGGGAAAATACAATTTAGTCACAGATACTAGACAGTTCCCACATTTTTAAATTGAAAATTTCACATTGAAATTAAATTTTTTATTTTTTTTTTAAAATCAGGTTCAAATTGACGAAGACTTAAAAATGAGAGAAAGAGAAAGGCGAAAAATGGCTAGAACCATTAACAAAATGTACCAACTGGCAATGAGCAATTCTGCTGTTACTGCCAGGTAAAGTCTCATTTTTGTAATTTGTATTTTGTAAAAAAGAAGACTGCCAATATTTAAATTTTATGCTACAAACATAAATAATAGAATTTATTGCATTGAAATTTAAATTTAAGAATTGTGAAAATAAAATAAAGTGTAAAATAATAAAAATAGATTGGTAATGATTAATTTTCAAAGCGTTAAAAACTTTTCTTGGGATAATTAATTTTCAAAGCTTTAAAAACTTTTTTTCCTTATGTCTAGAATAATGGGTCAACATGATGAAGAGGAAATGAACATGTTAATTAATGGATCAGACTTATGTGATGTGGTATGTTATTATTCCTCATCATCTTCTAATATTTGTTTAAATTGCTTAGAACTAATATTTCCTGATAAAATGTAAAAGAAAATCCTGTTGGAAACTTTGAACGCAACTGAAATTAAATGATTTAATAGAGGATTATTATAAAAAAATTGTTTTTTTTAATCATCACACAATGCTTCTTATTAAAAAGAAATTAATTGAGATAAGCATTAAAAAAACTGACACAAAAAAGAAGACTATTATCAATGGATTTATATTTCTCTATTATTTTCATGACTATTGTTTGCATTTTGTTCATTCATTAAAAAGAATATTATGACAATTTCTAAGTTTAAAAAAACTAAGCTTAAAGTTCAAACCCCGGTTCTGGCACCCCTACGGGTAGATGATGCTCGTTAAAACCTTGGCTGGTAGTTCATCTAGGAGAAGGAAACTCCGACTACAAATCCTCCGCTGCCTTGCGGCTATACCTGCCTTGCGGGAAAGGCTAAGGGAGTAAACCCTGAAAGAAAATCAGGAATTGGAGCACCTACAGGCGGTCTATACATAAGACTTATGTACATACCGGCAGCTCCTGCGACGCCAATGGCAGCCAAGCTGCATCGACGCAAGTCGTTCCCTTGGTTACACCATTGACGTGGAGAGGGGGGATATGCTGTATGGGCAGCAGCTAATTCTCCATAATACCCGCCCAGGCTTGCATCACCTCTGGAGAGGACACTCCAGCGTCGCCGCAAGGTGTCGACAAAACACGGGAAGCAGCAGTTACCGGTTATAAGCCAAAGCTCAATTGACGTAGAGCTAGGCGCCAGGGGCTGCTTCCGACGGTGGGAGAGACTACCAATGTCTCACTGGACAGCTACCGCCCGCCTCAAACTGGGCAGCCCCCAGTCAAATAGGTGCTATCCCGTCATGGCCTGCCTTCTCCACTGGGTGCGTGGAGATTAGAGTACCACTCAACAAGTGGGCCACTAAGCCCTGCACCAAGAAATACAAAAAAGAAAAAGAAGACCCCAGCTCTTCGAATCGCTAGCTGGAACGTGAGGACTATGTGTCCCGGCATCACTGATGATCTGCAGTCCATAAACGACACACGGAAGACAGGAATAATCGATAGAGAACTTAAAAGGCTAAAGATTGACATAGCATGCCTTCAGGAGACCAGGCTCCCAGACAACGGTTCACTCAAAGAGGCCAATTACACCTTCTTCTGGCAAGGCAGACCGAAAGACGAACCTAGACAGCATGGTGTGGGTTTCGCTGTTAAAAACACTCTTCTACCATCCATTGAACCACCGTCATCAGGCACGGAGAGGATCCTCACTCTAAGACTCAGAACAACTGCGGGCCCAGCAAACATTCTTAGTGTGTATGCCCCAACACTCTATTCAACTCCGGAAGAGAAGGACCAGTTCTATGGAGCGTTAGACCAGGCAATAGCCGGCATCCACAAAGACGAGGCAATCTATCTCCTAGGAGATTTCAATGCTAGAGTGGGGAGCGACCACGAAGCCTGGCCCACCTGCCTTGGACTATTTGGAAGAGGAAAGTTAAATGAAAATGGACAAAGGCTTCTGGAATTGTGCTGCTCACGAGGCTTGTGTGTGACCAACACTTTCTTCAAGTGCAAGGATATACATCAAGTATCTTGGAGACACCCTCGATCCCACCAATGGCACCAGCTGGACCTCATTATCACCAGGCGTGCACAACTAGCTAGCGTCCTACTCACTCGCAGCTATCACAGTGCCGACTGTGACACGGATCATTCCCTTGTCGCCAGCAAAGTACGAATAATGAGGAAAAACTCGTACCACACAAAGAAAAAGGGAAGTCCACGCATCAATACCTCCTGCATGAAAGACCCTGCGATAGCGCAGCTGTTCAAAGACAAGGTGAAGGAAAGTCTCTCAAAGATGTCCCCATGCGTCACCATTGACTCCAAATGGACGCAACTGAGAGACACAATCTATACATCCGCAATACAAGCCTTTGGCAAAAAATCTCACAAAAACACGGACTGGTTTGATGAACATTGGGACGAGATGAAACCCGTCACTGAAGCAAAAAGGAAAGCTCTTATGGCTTACAAGGAAAAGCCTACACCTGACAATTTGCATGCTTTAAAAACAGCTAAGTCACTTGCCCAAAAGGTTGCACGTAAATGTGTCAATACCTACTGGCTTAAGCTCTGTTCCAGTATACAATCAGCTGCAGACATGGGCAATGCAAAAGTCATGTACGAAAACATCAAAAAGGCAACGGGCCCCTTGACGTCAAAAGCTGCTCCCCTAAAGTCCAAAAATGGAGAAATTATTCAAGACCAGGCAGCACAGCTAAAACGGTGGGTTGAGCATTATCTGGAATTGTATTCAACAGTTACCACAGTCTCCAGCACCGCTCTAGATGACATCCCAGATATGCCACTCATGGAAGAACTTGATGTCGTGCCCACACAGGAAGAGCTGAGCAAAGCAATTGACAGTCTAGCTTGTGGAAAAGCGCCTGGGAATGATGGAATACCACCAGAGGTTCTAAAGAGTGGCAAGACAGCTTTACTCCAACCATTGCACGAGATTCTGTCCCTCTGCTGGGAACAGGGCTACATCCCCCAAGACCTAAAGGATGCAAATATAGTGACACTATATAAAAACAAAGGTGATAGGAGTGATTGCAATAATTATCGCGGCATTTCACTCCTTAGTATTGTAGGAAAGACCTTTGCCCGCGTTATACTAAAACGTTTACAAAGCCTAGCATCCCGCGTCTATCCAGAATCTCAGTGTGGTTTCCGGTCCGGTCGGTCTACCATAGACATGGTGTTCTCCATACGACAGCTCCAGGAAAAATGCAGAGAGCAGCAGATGCCACTATACATTGCATTTGTGGACCTTACAAAAGCCTTCGACTTAGTCAGTCGCAACGGGCTATTCCAAATACTGGCAAAAATTGGATGTCCCCCTCACCTACTTGCCATCATCAGACAGTTCCATGAAAATATGCTTGGCACAGTACAGTTCGATGGAGCTAAGTCAGAGGCCTTCCCTGTCAGCAGCGGAGTTAAACAAGGTTGTGTACTCGCACCAACACTCTTCGCAATATTCTTCTCTGTACTTCTTCGATACGCATTCAAGGATAGCAGTGAGGGAATCTGGTTACATACCAGAGCTGATGGAGGACTTTTCAACACTGCCCGCCTCCGAGCCAAGACCAAAACGACGGATGTCCTAATTCGAGAGCTACTATTTGCGGATGATGCGGCACTAACAGCACATACAGAATCTGGTTTGCAACAACTCGTGTCAAGCTTCTCCAATGCCTGCAAAGAATTTGGTCTGCAAATCAGCTTGAAAAAGACAAACATCATGGCCCAAGACACTCGACCTCCTCCTACCATAAATATCGATAATGAAAACTTGGAGGTTGTGGACAGCTTCACCTACTTGGGATCCAAGGTCTCCAATACACTGTCCATTGAAGAAGAAATAAACAGCAGAATTGGCAAGGCAGCCGCAACAATGGCTAAACTAAATAAGCGGGTCTGGCAAAACACCAAGCTAACGGAGTAAACCAAACTGTGCGTCTATCGAGCCTGTGTCATAAGTACACTACTATATGGGAGCGAGACATGGACCACTTATACATCACAAGAGCGTAAGCTTAACAGCTTTCATTTCAGATGCTTGCGCCGCATCCTTGGTATTAAATGGCAAGAAAAAGTGCCTAATAGTGAGGTACTAACGCGTGCCAATAACCAAAGCATGTTCTCAATTCTTAGTGAAAGACGCCTGAGGTGGCTAGGACATGTCAAAAGAATGAGCCCCGGCCGCATCCCGAAGGACCTCCTATATGGTGAACTTGCTTCAGGAAAGAGGAAAACAGGTCGCCCACGCTTGCGATTTAAAGATGTCTGTCAAAGGGACATGAAAGCAGCCAAAATACATACAAGTGACTGGGAGTGTAAGGCAGAAGACCGATCTACGTGGCGCACAGTTGTCAAAGAGGGCGTCATAGTAGCCGAGGAGCGAAGAATGGAGGAGGCTGCAGACAGAAGAGCTAGGAGAAAGGCCAAAACATTTGGAAGCACAGAACTCGTGTGTAAAAACTGTGGCAAAGACTGTCACTCAAGGATAGGACTGCACAGTCACGCGAGGAAATGCAACCCAACCCAACGGTGATGCACCATCGTCTCGCGAGACGGAAGGATGCCGGAACATTGTTTGCATTTTGTTCATTCATTAAAAAGAATATTATGACAATTTCTAAGTTTAAAAAAAAATAAAAAAATTATCCATTTTTGTTTTTATATTAATCCTTTTCATTAGATTGCTGATAACCACTGGATGCATGCATATGGCCTACATGACAAATTGACAGGGAATGACAGACAGGAGATGGATGAAACAAATCAAGGTCTGTCACTGACAGAAACAAAACTGCAGCCGCTACCCGAAATATCAAGTACGCGAACCACAGCTTCCTCCATTAAAAGTGAATCACTACCTCCCTCTAGAAATACATCTCCTGCAGTCAAGAGGTAATGTAAAGATTAAATTATTTAGCTTGACAAGCATTTATTTCTTTTTAAAAAAAAATTATGCTCCAAATGATTATTAAATAACTATTTTATTATTCATATTATAATTTGGGGTCTCCAGTCCTTTTTAATAGTTCAATGAATAAACAATTATTATAGATGAATGTTTAATGTAATAGAATGGCAATTCAATCAATCATAAGAGACATGGAGTTTCTGCCGGACCGTGGATGGTGGAATAAATCTTTTGGGAATGGTTGACCAAGTTTAAGTTTAAGGATAACAAGTAAAAAACAATAACGAGTTAACAGTTTATCCTCAGCATGTGAACATTAATAGTCTTCACAATTTTTAAATGTATCTATTTTGAACTGTGCAATTATTGCCTCCATGACTTATTTGTCCACAGCCCAACTGAACCCAATGAAGACAAGCCTCTCCCTCCCCTCCCATTGACCATAGATGAAATCAAAGAAAAGTGCAGCATTTTGGTAAGTTAAAATGTTTATTCCTTGTTACAAGTCATCTTTTTAAACACTGGAGGGAGTTTATGGGGAGGGGGGGTAGCTGAAATATTATATTTGAAAAGCAAAATTGTGAACTTCAGTCATGAATTTAATAAAATCATAGCACTCCCATTGGTTACTGCATTCAATTTATCAATGTGGTATTGAATCTTTCTACAATGACAAAACACAATTAGAGAGGGAGCAAAAGTTGTGTTGAGTATAAATAAGAGATTGGGTCAAACAAAATCTTTAAAGCTTCTTCTTCTGTGATCTTGAAGATTGTAAAAAGCTCACATAGTTTTTTTCCTTTTATTAAATATTTTGTACCTAAATTTACTCAATAGCTTTATGTTATAAAATGTATAGCATCTTTATTTTATACTTGTACCCCACTAACGAGACTTTTCTAAATGCATGCAGTGTGGGGGGGGAGAGGGGTTATGAGTCACTTAACTTTTATATCTTATGAACCATCTGTTTGTCTGTATCGCTGAATTATTTAGATGAACATAATTTCATTCCATATGCCTGTCAATTAAACTATAAGGGTTCCAAGTGTCTCCTAAGTAATCTTCCCATTAATCTTGTCACATTGGTGATGTTTGTAAACTTTGGATCAGGCATATTTTAAAAAAAAACTATTTTTTTAAGGAACAATAAAAAAAAATTAGAAGACATTTTTGAACAATTTAGTTTAAGATTTTAGAATTTTTTTTTTTTTCAAATTATTCTTTCAGGAGGCAAAAACATTGAGCACTTTGTGGACAAATTATCTGAGGGCTGGCAAGTGAGAAATTGTTGCTTACTAAGAAAACATCCGTCTGCCATGGAAAACATCAGTCAAATTAATCTAATTGTTAAAAGTATTATTTACCTTAAAATCGGAATTTTAAAAGAATATAACTTATAACTGATAAATTATATCTTATAATTACAAATTTGAACATGTTTTCAAGAGATCAATAAAAGTACATCAGATTTTTAGGCATTAAAATAGTTTTAGAGCTGACATGCCATGATATATTTAGAGCATTCAGTCAAGAAATTTTGTTAACTTGTATTACAAGATATATGGGTCTATATTTAAATGTGGCACTGTTGTTGCTAAAAGCAAACAAAGAATGTGATGTGTGCTGATGAATTTTAGAAATTGTTGTTTGCAGGTGAATTAATTAAAGACCAGATTTATAAAACAATAAATTTTTGTAAATAAATAAAGTGTAGAACACATTTACTAATAAGTACCTATGGCATTGAGACAATAAAAATTCCAGGAACTTGAGTGATGCTAGAAGCAACCTCTTTTATGATACTGGTAACCTAGGCTTCTGGATTTATAAAAATTACAAATGATAATTGTAAGTTATACGTTTGTAAAGTCTACAAAATCATGACATTTTCTGAAGGCAGAAACAAAAATATGTCAAAATTTGTTTATGTAACTCAACTGATAGAAATCATAAAATATGTCAAAATTTGTTTATGTAACTCAACTGATAGAAATCATAAAATATGTCAACATTTGTTTATGTAACTCAACTGATAGAAATCATAAAATATGTTAACATTTGTTTATGTAACTCAACTGATAGAAATCATAAAATATGTTAACATTTGTTTATGTAACTCAACTGATAGAAATCATTTTGTTTTGTTGTTGTACTGATGAAAGCATGACCTGAGAATGTTTAAGTGTATTTTATCTTCCTAATAAAGATGAGTGTTCTATTGACTCTTAGAGTTTATTTTTCTGCTTAAACGCTATCTATTAATCCAATATTTAGATACATATAAAGTTGTGCATAGCACATTAAAGGGGAACAATTCATTTAAGTGGGAATTCTACTCAAGATCATATGGGTCACAAGGACAATTAATAACAAGTTCTGTCGAGAGGAGTAAGTACGGTACAGCTTTCTGGGTTGTGCTAGAGGAGTAAATGTGGTACAGCTTTCTGGGTTGTGCTAGAGGAGTAAATGTGGTACAGCTTTCTGGGTTGTGCTAGAAGAGTAAATCTGGTACAGCTTTCTGGGTTGTGCTAGAGGAGTAAATGCGGTACAGCTTTCTGGGTTGTGCTAGAGGAGTAAATGTGGTACAGCTTTCTGGGTTGTGCTAGAGGAGTAAATGCGGTACAGCTTTCTGGGTTGTGCTAGAGGAGTAAATGCGGTATAGCTTTCTGGGTTGTGCTAGAGGAGTAAATGCGGTATAGCTTTCTGGGTTGTGCTAGAGGAGTAAATGCGGTACAGCTTTCTGGGTTGTGCTAGAGGAGTAAATGCGGTACAGCTTTCTGGGTTGTGAATTTCATGCTGTGTGGGGGGGGGCCTGGGTTCAATTTAAAAAATGATGTCATGCTCCACTTCCCTAATTCCATGAGCCATGAATATAGCATTAGCAATAACTCTAAGATAATTATATCTAAAACTTATTTGAGACATGTCCAAACAGTAATTACCATCTCAGAACAACACTTTAATTGATTTAATTATTCCTAGTGTGTTTCGTATAGCATTCACATTATTTACATTGTTCCTAGTGTGTTTCGTATAGCATTCACATTATTTACATTGTTCTTAGTGTGTTTCGTATAGCATTCACATTATTTACATTGTTCCTAGTGTGTTTCGTATAGCATTCACATTATTTACATTTTTTACGACAAGATTAAGTTTATGTGAACTGCATTGTACAAATGCTGATTTTGGGTATTTTTTTGAATTATTGCTTCGACCCCTCCTTCTTTACTTGGCATTGTAGAACATCCTTCGTATCCTTGACCAACAAGCTTTGTCATGTTGCATCCAAATTCTAATGAATTTTTAATGGTGGTGTTGGCTAAACTTCCAGCTGTATTGACTATTGGAATATATTCAGGCTTGTCCATGGGAATGTTTTTCCCTTGGGATTCCCATGGAAACGTCCCATGGGATGGGATGGGACAGGCATAAATTACCATGGGATTGGATGGGATGGGATGGGACAGAAAAATATGTCCCATGGACAAGCCTAAATATGTTCCATGAGACGTGGTGGTCGAGAGGTAGCGCTCTCGACTGTCATACTGATGGTCACGAGTTCGAATCCACACGAAGGTGAGGATTTGTTCTCGGGGCCTGAGGAGTCCCCGAGTCACCCAGCTCCGAATGGGTACCTAACTAGACAATAGTTAGGCGGCTGGGGTAATGCGTGGAACCCCTATAGCCGTGGCCTGTGACCGGTGCATCACTTGCCAACAGATCATCTCTCATGGTCTGTGGACGCAATTATCTTCTGCATAGAAGGAGCGTCTGTATGTCTAAGATAAGACAAGTATCCCAGGAATACTTCCGTGGCCATCATTTTCCCATTTTGTTCTCGAATAATCTAAAACCAAGTAATCAGCTCAATGTCTGTAATGTCATTTGTCTCTTCGGCAAGCATAGAAAATGCAACTTAATTATTTCCTTCAATGTCCTCACGCTAGAGAGACCCACACATTTCGATTATAGTGTTTTGCGTAGTTGCCGAGATATACTTAGCATTACAAGAAACAATCGACAAATGATAACCAAGAACTTCATCTCCAGATTCAACACGAAACTCTAACAGGTCATAAAAATTACCAGAATTTCATTCTTTTCCACGAAGTGCAAAATCATGCCTGCCGCAATACAAAATTGTTTGTTGCGATTTAAAAAAAAATTGTCTTCTATATGATGAGCCCAACTGCTTGTCTATAGAAACGGATTTGGCTTTCAAGAATGCAACAACATTGCTTGCATCTTCATTTGCTTCATGTGCTTTACATGTGGCTACGTACATCTTCCTTGAAATCTTTATACTTTGTGCATGGTTTTAATGCCAAATGCCAAATGAACTCCTGGAATTACTTTTGGCGGAAACAACAGGCAATATTTTCAAAAGGCATCTTTAAACATTTCTGAATATAAAAGTCATGGTGAATACTTTGATGACCACGCATATCTAAAAACTAAAAACTCTGTTTCCCTCACTGTCAGCTCTAACCTCATATTTTTTATCACGGGTCCAACCATCACAAATCAGCTTCAATTTCATCTCATTTGAAAGGTCGTGTGTCCAGACATACCTTCCAATATCCAAGGTAGGAAACGAATAAGTGTCAGCGACAAACAGTTGCTTCATTTGTCTCTGGCTGCTGAACTTGTACTGTCAGTTTGACGACATAATGGACATAAAATGATTTCTATTGTCACGTGATATCATGTACAATGTATTAATAATATAACAACCCACTTTAGTCTCATCTGTACACTTAATTTTTTCCCCTGTAAATCACAATTTGAATTTGTGTTGTACGCCGTAGGAGGAGATATTTTTAGATCCATAATAAATGCAAATAACCAGGTAACCGGTGGGGATATAAATAGAATGATCGTCTTATTTAACGCTAGGCCAAAAGGAACCAATTAAAGAGGTAATCATATTATGGTGGCACTGTTCAATCTGACTCCAGGTCTAGAGAGTTCCATTAAACGCTTCGCTGGATGTGTCTTTCCAATGGAGCCAAGTTAGGCGAATCGAAATGAGACAGACGCCCAATACCCCCGGGATCGATTCCTTCTAGTTTTTACTTGATCAACGACAGATTTGCTCGAAATGTAAAAGACAATGATCTCTAAAGTATTTTTAAAAATTAGTTCCAGATACTGATTTGAATGTCGAAGAAATATTCGATAAACATTTATTTCGTCCTGAATTTTCTGGTTAGCAACTACTCAAGACCATGGTTGAATTTTTCCACAATATTATTTAATGATAGAGTCTATATGTTAATCTTTATTAACTTATTGAAGCAGAAAGATTAGGATGAAAATACTTTTTGTGCCAGAAATTCAATCGCGAATTTGAATTATTCAATATTCTTAATTTTTTGCTACATCTCAACTCCAGACCTTGAAGCTTTACGAGCTGACTACTTAAAATTAGTAGAACAGTTGAATTGGACGATAATAAATGATTTTATTTTAGGGTTGCTAGTTCTTACGGTGTAATACATATTTAGTTTCTTTAACGTAAGCTTCGATAAATTGCAAACATTTAGATTTTATGAAACCAAGTATCGATACGAGACATGAATGATGACGTATCGAAAATTCGGGAATCTATAATTGAACAACTCCCCCGAATGTCGCATGTCCATCACGCATGAGATGAGCAGTTATGGGCCCTATGTTTGGGGGCGTAGAGTGGGAGGGGCGCAGCCTTCTTTAGAGTATAAAAGATTGTTTCAGAGAAGATTTGAGTAAGAACAGTTTCCAAGAAACTTTGGAGCAGTCCATGAAGACTCAAAAGACAGTTTGGACGCTATCAAGCTAAAACCACTACCACCTCAGAAAATTTATATTGAAGTCTGTTTAGTTGATTTACAGTTTAGTTTAATATTATAAAGCTTGTCTGATCTCTTCATACTCTTCTGTGTTCACAGACTAAAAGTTTCTATTTTTGGCAGGTTATTTGAGTTTCCACAGGTTTATTGGAGAAACAAAGTTTTGAGACTGTCTCGAGATTTGGGTCTCGTGTCGTGACATCACTAGAGAAGGATTTCATTTTATATCACATCTCTAGGTGAGTATTCTTATTTTACAACAGAAATAAAGTCCTTAAGTCCTTCTTAAGTCCTTCTTAAGTCCTTCTTAAGTCCTTCTTAAGTCCCTCTAAAATCCTTTTTAAGTCCTTCTTAAGTCCTCTTAAGTCCCTCTAAAATCCTTTTTAAGTCCTTCTTAAGTCCTCATCGAGTCTTGAGACCAAGAGACCTGTCATCATAATCATTCTGACATTTTGTTGTCATGACAACGTCAACTCAGTTCTGGAGTCTCACCTTTCATCAATTTTAAGCAGATATTTTTCTTACTGGCCATATTAGTGCAGCAAGTGCAGAACAGGACGTTATTTTTGTTAAATTTAGTTTATTATTGACTTTAAAGCCCGAGTAAGTATTCCCCTCACCGTGTAGGTCTTGACGTCAGTGTTGTTATAATGGCTCAGTCGAGTTTTGTATCAATTTGAGATTTTTTGGTGTGTCATAAATATCACTTTTCACATATAAAATATAATAGCCAAAGTCACTGACTCACTCACTGTGTAACGCTATGACGTCATTGTTTGAGCTTATATACAAGGTGTGCAATCAGGAGGTGCGCAAAATAATTATAAATTAGAGACTCTCTCAGTATAAACATATTATATGATGTCATTGTTTTAGCTTATGTTTTAACGTTGGAAAAGGGAGCGATGTAAAAAAAAAAAAAAAAAAAAAAAG
>MUZC01001542.1:581692-603354 GCA_002072015.1 Radix auricularia
GGGGGGGGGGTAGGTCTTATAGTGTTACAAATAATTATACAATATTTAGCTATTAAAAGTTGTATACAATTCTTGCGTCTTCATAATGGCCACACACAAAAGACAATGCGCTGAAGGCAGGAGCGGATTAAGACTGCACGGCCCCTAGCAGCAATCAAACGGGGACCCTATCCAGCCAACGTCCCTTTAAATAAAATGATTGCTAGCTGCTAATATAAAACTTTAACTAAATATTAATCACGAAAAATAAACGAAGACGAAGAAATAACTGTTTGAAGTGTTCGCCGGTATGTTACAATTGACTGTGAAAAGACAATTTTTTAAAGATCATTCTACCGCTCAGAATTGATCCAGACACCACTTGCATCACGAGCCTATAATCTTCAACGCGACCAGCGGAGTTTATCAAAATTAAGAAATTTTTAAAATATAAACCATATTTTATAATATGTTCTCTTAGTGAGCCAATCAAATCAAGTTTTTCGATTATTAAGACTATCATGTCTGAATAGCGATCAGTTTAATAGATAAGATTTATAAATGTATTTAATTTATTATATTTTCAAGGGTTCGTGCAAACATTTGTACACTTTTATTATAAAACATAAAAAGTTTTGCGGGCCCCTAATCCGTCAGGGGCCCCTGGCTATATCCCATTTAGCCCCCCCCCCCCAACCTTTAATCCGCCATAGGCTGGAGGGATATAACACATTTCATAACTTGAAGGTAAAACAAACAATATGCCTTAACATGTGAATTGGCCATCGCTACCCAAGGGCAGCCTAGATATACAACAGAAAACATTGACTAACGAACAGTTAAGACATAACCAGTCAGATCCTGTTCTAAAAACATATTTATGTCACGTGTTTACACACGTACGACAGACTGCTAAAATACAACACAATTGACATCAATAGATGCTTAGCTTTCTTACATGGCATCTGGACAGACAGCTCGAATACAATACAATTGACATCAATAGATGCTTGGCTTTCTTACATGACATCTGGATTGACCTAGTGTCATCCAATACTTTACATTGCCAATCTAAAATAATTATCTAACATATGTTTTAAAAATATAGGCATGACAACTGAAAGGGTATATGTGCTATTCAAAGGGCAGATATTCCATTCAACGGGAAGAGGTGCTACTCAAAGGGAACGAGTGCTATTCAAAGGGAAGGAGTGCTATTTAAAGGGAAGTTGTGCTATTTAAAGGGAAGTTGTGCTATTTAAAGGGAAGGTGTGCTATTTAAAGGGAAGATGTGCTATTTAAAGGGAATATGTGCTATTCAAAGAGAATGTTTGCTATTCAAAGGGAAGGCGTGCTATTGAAAAGGAAGGTGTGCTATTCAAAGCGAAGGTGTGCTATTCAAAGGGAAGATGTGCTATTCAAAGGGAAGATGTGCTTTTCAAAGGGAAGATGTGCTACTCACAGGGAGCAATGCTGTGACGACCTAATAAATGAACTATGTGCACCAATGAACGAATAACGCACATTAGGATCATTTAAGGATTGACCAGAGATCTCTCCTTTTAATAGGTGCAATGACGTCATAGGAAATTCTTTAAAATATTTTTACGTCAGAGCCCCATTATGTTTAAAAATAAACGATCTTCACTAGAGGTGCAATCATCACAATCATTATCTTCTCGTCCCCTTACCGGCTATTCTCTCGGGCTATCTTTAAACCATTTGGCCAGCTAACAGTAGCGTTTCACGTTCACTTTTGTTCTAAGTCCACTCCAAAAACTGATTTATCGACATCCCGGATGTTTGCACGTCACTGGACGAACTCTCGAAGCCATACTCGTGTCTCCGTCATCTAAGGAAACCTCTCAAGTGTTTTTTGTTTAATCTCTAAACGAAATAGAATAACATGAGTGATGGTCACAGCCTGTATTGGTTGGGTGTTACTGGCCAGATATTTTGACGGCCACAGAAAGTGGGACACTGCCAGTAGACATCATTAAATTGTGGGTAGATTGTTGGCATCATGAAACAGTGGTGTAAAACATATCCATCCCCGTGTGTGTTTTCATGTTGGTAACATGCGGGGTCAAGGCCGGTCCTGTGAGGGGTCAATATTGTCAATATTTGTAAATATTTGTCAATATTCGTCAATATTGTCAATATTTGTAAATATTTGTCAATATTTGTCAATATTCGTCAATATCCGTCAATATTTGTCAATATTTGTCAATATCCGTCAATATTCGTCAATATTTGTAAATATTTGTAAATATTTGTCAATATTTGTCAATATCCGTCAATATTTGTCAATATCCGTCAATATTTGTCAATATCCGTCAATATTCGTCAATATCCGTCAATATTTGTCAATATTTGTCAATATCCGTCAATATTTGTCAATATTTGTGAAGGTTGTACAACGACAAATCGGGGACGAGATAACATTCAGATATAAAAATTCAAAGGTCTGAAATGTTAATCTCGATCATGATTGAGATGTGTGTAAATATTTGTCAATATTTTTTTAAAAGTTGAATGGGACAAAAGAGTGGACATTAGGGAGCTAATCAACTAATATAATTTTAAAGTTGGCTATCAAATTTTTATATGAAAAGTTTGGTCAAGATTCATTATGTTACCCATTAGCTTCTGCTTAAAATGACTTTTATGTAATAAGTTAAAAATTGAAAATTTTGTCCCTTGCTCTTAATAAGTTGTATTGCAAAACTTTTATGTCAGAAACTTTTGTGGTGATGTACTCAACAATTTTGTAAAGTTTCATGGAGATAGGATGAATATAAAAAAATATGTATACGGCATATAAAAGAAAAAAAATGATATAAAGGGACAAACCTTGGGTAATTGGTTTTAGATGTAAGATTTAAAACATTTCTTAATTTTAATTGGGATCATAAATGATATCCTAGCGTACTTGTTTGTCAATATTCGCCAACATCGTGTAAAATTAAATTGTTAACTAATTGGTATTAAGGGCCCCCGGGCAAAGCAGAGCAGGATATAAAATTCAAATGCCTGAAATTTTAAATATCTATCATGGGGGAGAAGTTTGTCAAAAGTGTTAAGAAAAAAACACACACACACATATATATATATATACACACAAAATAACAAAAAAAGATCTGGGGCCCCGATCTTGAAAGAGTCAATTTGTAAAATACCCTAGAGAATTCTAATAGGGGCTATCAAGTTTTATTTTACCACGTTTGGTCATAATACATCCATTTACACAATAGCAACTGTTAAAAATGCCTTTAATATATTTGATGTAAAGAAATTAACATTTTGGGCCATAAGCCCTTAAAAGTGATATTTCAAACTTTTAATGGGAAATTACTTAGAAATTTTCTGAAGTTTTATGGCGATCGAATTAATAAAATAATATTGATAACGCTTACATAAATAAAAAAATGAAATTTATTCCAACCCACCCCCCCAGGCCCAAATTGGTGTAAGATAGAAAGTTCAAAACACCAATTGGTGTAAGATATAAAGTTCAAAACACTAATTGGTGTAAGATATAAAGTTCAAAACACCAATTGGTGTACGATATAAAGTTCAAAACACCAATTGGTGTAAGATATAAAGTTCAAAACGCCAACTGGTGTAAGATATAAAGTTCAAAACACTAATTGGTGTAAGATATAATGTTCAAAACACCCATTGGTGTAAGATATAAAGTTCAAAACACCAATTGGTGGTAAGATATAATGTTCAAAACACCAATTGATGGTAAGATATAATGTTCAAAACACCAATTGGTGTAAGATATAATGTTCAAAACACTAATTGGTGTAAGATATAATGTTCAAAACACCCATTGGTGTAAGATATAAAGTTCAAAACACCAATTGGTGGTAAGATATATTGTTCAAAACACCAATTGGTGGTAAGATATAATGTTCAAAACACCAATTGATGGTAAGATATAATGTTCAAAACACCAATTGGTGTAAGATATATTGTTCAAAACACCAATTGGTGGTAAGATATAATGTTCAAAACACCAATTGGTGTAAGATATAAAGTTCAAAACACCAACTGATTTCAATCTGTATCACAACGGACATTGTTTTCAATAAAAGTCAAATAGAAAAAAATGGAATGGGTAATACAGTAATTGTTTTATCAAAAAATAAGATTTGGGCGTCTGGCCCAAAATAAATGGACATTTATAAATAAGTGGGCAATTTCCCTATAGAAAAATTACTATGGACCATCAAGTTTTCACATACCAAGACTGGTCAAGATCCATTCATTTAAACAATAGCCAGAGTTTAGAATAATTTTTCAGAAGTTTATATTAGGGGGAAAATACATCGTTTCCGGGCCCCTCCCCCATTTTCTTTCGCCAAATATCATCGAGAAAATGTTCTCAACAACTTCCCAAAAATTCATGCTGCTACTCACACGGGGAGTTGGAGAATTAGCCATGAGTCAGTGAGTCATTTTATTAGTACAGATATAAGAAGAAAAGATCACATACCAATGACTACATGTCTACATAGTTGGAAACAATCGTAACATAAATCAATGTCAGGCTCGGCCTTAGAGCAAGGCAAACGAAGGCAACCGCCTTGGGCCCTGACATTTTCAGGGCCCGCGCTTTGACTTCACGTTTTTACTACTTTGATTTTTAAAAATAAAAATAATTTTTTTTTACATTTTTATATCTATTACATTATCATTTTTTTTTTTTTTTTACTTTTTTAATTTATGATTTTTTCAGGATAAAATAATTAGAAAAATGGCTTACTAATATAATAAAATATTATAATCACTCTAATTCTAATTTTAAAAAGGTACTTTTTCCTAAAGCATTTGTGGATTCGGGGGATCAGTTTAGATAAGAAAATTCAATTTTTTGTGCATTAATTTACTATATTAAGTGAACTTTTTTAAAAATAGATCCCACATTTAAGGACAATTTCGATTTAAGGACACCTCCGATCCCCATAGATGTCCTATAGGGGCGCTATGAGTATATTTTGTTTTATGACATGTCTTACAGTCTTACCTCTTATCATGTAGAGGGGGGCTAAGGAGGGGTAGTACCTCTGGCGGGGACACGTCGTGCTCTCTAGAGGGTAGTTCTCCCACCCTTGGTCCCCACTTGACACTCAGCTCTCACCAGTGGCTCCTTGTAACTGTAGCGTGCGCAGCGGCCACACCCCGGGCAACAGTCTCGACTGGCTGGCTAAACCTGGTGAGGGTAGCCGTCGCGTCTCAAACCCTCGGTGATCTAGGTATGTCTACCTGTGCACGTGAAGACTGGACACGATGGACTGAGCGGAGGAACAACTAGATGGTCAACGGTCAAGAAGGCGAGTCTCAGCAAAGTGTGGTGGAACGCTAAGGGCATGACAAGACACACAGGACATCATGGCCATCCACTGCACATGTCTCCATCACCAGCCGTCTCGACTCTGTCCTGCTGCTGGATCATGATGGTCTCGGGCGAGAGAGTGAGATCGACGAACTGCGCAACTCTTTCTCACTTAAATCCAAGTCACCGTGCAAGTCACCTTTGTCATCCATCCCATCCCATAACTCACCACCAAGTCCTGTGGCGACAGGCAAGCGACGAACCCGCAGGTGTGGGTACACTGGGAGCCGTAGCCACTACCCTGCACACAGGCGGCCCAGGGCATTGGGTCGTTCTTCACTGACACGGAGCAGAGGTGGAGTCCGGCAGCCTCATGGGTGACTGAGCAGCCCTCTTCAGGAATGCACTGCTCACCTCCATGGCATGAGGAAGGGGCTAGAAAAGGTTCCCTAAACAATGCCTGCCTACAATCATCAGCAAATAACCTAACTTTAGTTCCTGTTGAGATATTGTTGGGTAAGTCATTTATATAAATTAAAAATAGTAAGGGACCTAGGACAGTTCCTTGTGAACTCCTGAGTTAACCTTTATTGGTGTAGATTTAGATCCATTAATTATTACAGTTTTCTCCCTACCCAATAGGAAATCTTGGATCCAGTGATGTAAGGGACCTGAGATTCCAAAGTATTTAAGTTTTTTGAGTAAACTAAGGTGATGAACTTTGTCGAATGCTTTTGAGAAGTCTAGTAATATTGTATCTATTTGATCATTATTATCTAAGCCTTTTGATAGATCATCTATTAGGCCTATCAATTGTGTTTCACATGATCTGTTCTTTCTAAAGCCATGTTGGTGTGGGCATAGGGCATTATATTTGTCAAGGTGGTTAACTATTCTGCTATATATTATGTGTTCCAGTAATTTACATGTGATGCTAGTAAGTGATACAGGTCTGTAATTACCAGGGTCGGACTTATCACCTTTCTTAAAGAGTGGCGTTACATTAGCTAATTTCCAATCCTGGGGCACTTTACCCTGGTTTAGAGAGGCTTGAAAAAGAACTACAAGGATTGGGGACAGTTCATTGCTTAATTCTTTTAATAACCTGGCAGGTAATTCATCTGGGCCAGTAGCTTTGTTTATTTTTAAGTTTTTTAGGAGTGAATGTATACCTATCTCATCTACAGTTATGTTACCTATTTCTTCCAATTTATTTAAATTTATTGAAATTTCCTTGTCGCCTGAGGCAGAAAATGATGATGCAAAATATTTGTTAAGGATATTAGCTTTANTTTAAAATTGAACCAGCATTTATTAATTCTATTTGAAGTTATTTTTGTTGGAACATTCTGATCCATTATGGTTTTTAGATTTGTTTTTATTTCCTTCCATATTTCTTCTACAGGGCTAACTATGCTGAATTTACTTAGGAAATTTTGTTGGAAATTAGAAGCTGATTGGTGTAATTTTATTAAGTTGCATTTATTCCAAAGATATATTGTTCTTCTAGGCATCTTATTTATTTTAGTTTTTATTGTGTTGGTTACCCTAACAATATCATGGTCAGACAGCCCAGGAATTATTGTGCAGTCTAGTACTAGTCCTGGTCTGTTTGTTAGGAATAAATCTAGTATTTTGTTTTTCCTAGTTGCTTTTTTTACTATCTGTTCTAGGTTTATGTTGTTTATTGTGTCTAAGAAATGTTCATTAATTTCTTTATTATTTTGGTGGCTATCAATTGTATAATTTTTCCAATTTATATGTGGAAGATTTAAGTCCCCCATAGTCCAAATTACAGCATTTTTATGATTGTCTTTAATATAAATTAGTTGACAGCAGAGATTCCTCATGTATTCTATGTTTGTATTTGGTGGCCTATATAGACTGCCTACAATAAAGGGTGATGAGTTTGTTGTAACTATTTTGCAAAAAACATATTCTATATTAGAGTTTGGTTGTGTGTTAATTTCTTCGGCTATGAGAGTTGATTTTATTGCAAGTAGGACGCCACCATGATTGTCTGTTCTATCTTTTCTAAATATATTGTAATTGCTGCTAAAAATTTCAGAGTTATATATGTTGGGGTTCAACCAAGTTTCAGAACCAGCAATTATGTCTGGTTCTTCTGTTTTTATAAGAAGTTCTAAAACTGGAAATTTTATTTTTTATGCTTTGAAAATTAATTATTAGAGTTTTAAGAGTGTTTTGATTGTCAGTATTATTAGATTTTTTATTTTCATGGGTTTGTGTGGCAGGTCTGATTTTATCTAGAGCATTTTTTATATTAGAATTAGCCAAAACACTGTAAAAGTTCAGATGTCATACCAGCTGAGGTATACAAGGAAGGGGGATCAGCCCTGACTGAAAGACTCCACCAGCTATTTCTCTTCCTATGGGAGCAAGAGAGGATCCCGCAGGATTTCAAAGATGCATCCATTGTACATCTTTATAAAGGAAAGGGAAATAGACTGGCTTGTGACAACCACAGAGGCATATCCCTGCTTTCTATCGCAGGAAAGATCCTAGCCAGAATCCTGCTAAACCGCCTCACAGCTCATCTTGACCAAGGACTCCTGCCAGAAAGCCAGTGTGGTTTTCGAAGAAAGCGAGGAGTCATCGACATGGTTTTTGCTGCCAGTCAGCTGCAAGAGAAATGCCAGGAGCAGAACTCTGACCTTTTCTCAACCTTTGTTGACCTGACCAAGACTTTCGACACAAATGGCAGAGAGGGTCTGTGGAAGATCATGGCCAATTACGGCTGCCCAGGCAAATTCATTGCCTGGATACAACAATTCCACAAAGGCATACAGGCCAGAGTCCAGGACAGAGGAGAGTCATCTGACCCTTTTCCAGTCACAAACGGTGTCAAGCAGGGATGCGTCCTGGCACCAACGCTGTTTAGCATCATCTTTTATGCCATGCTGACAGAGGCCTTCAGAAACGAGGATGTTGGTGTCAAACTGAGGTACCGTACAGATGGCAAACTGTTCAACCTTCGGAGGCTTAAGGCAAAAACCAAGATCAGGACAGACAAAATCAGGGACCTGCTATTTGCTGACGATTGTGCCCTCAATACTGCCTCAGAGGATGACATGAAACGCAGTGTTAGCCTGTTCTCCAGAGCCTGCACTAACTTTGGTCTTATAATTAACACACAAAAATACTGAAGTCCTTTATCAATCTATGGATCCAAGATGAAAAGATAAAAAACCTGAAGAATGTCTTCATTTATTTTTACTTGTATGACATCATTAACAGTTGACATTGTTAACACAAGGTAGGTGTTAGCAGTTGACATAGGTATGACAAGGTAGGTGTTAGCAGTTGACATAGGTATGACAAGGTAGGTGTTAGCAGTTTGACATAGGTATGACAAGGTAGGTGTTAGCAGTTGACATAGGTATGACAAGGTAGGTGTTAGCAGTTGACATAGGTATAACAAGGTAGGTGTTAGCAGTTGACATAGGTATCACAAGGTAGGTGTTAGAAGTTGACATAGGTATAACAAGGTAGGTGTTAGCAGTTGACATAGGTATGACAAGGTAGGTGTTAGAAGTTGACATTGTTAACACAAGGTAGGTGTTAGGAGTTGACATAGGTATAACAAGGTAGGTGTTAGAAGTTGACATAGGTATTACAAGGTAGGTGTTAGAAGTTGACATTGTTAACACAAGGTAGGTGTTAGAAGTTGACATTGTTAACACAAGGTAGGTGTTAGAAGTTGACATAGGTATGACAAGGTAGGTGTTAGAAGTTGACATTGTTAACACAAGGTAGGTTTTAGAAGTTGACATAGGTATGACAAGGTAGGTGTTAGAAGTTGACATTTGTATAGCAAGGTAGGTGTTAGAAGTTGACATTGTTAACACAAGGTAGGTGTTAGAAGTTGACATTGTTAACACAAGGTAGGTGTTAGAAGTTGACATAGGTATAACAAGGTAGGTGTGAGAAGTTCACATAGGTATAATAAGGTTTACAACTGAAGTTCACTAAGGTTTGACAAGATTTCTATAAGGAGTTCACTATAAAATATATATATGATCCCGTTTATATTAAGAGTTTACTATATAATATAGATAGATAGATAGATAGATAGATAGATAGATAGATAGATAGATAGATAGATAGATAGATAGATAGATAGATAGATCTAGGCTCGGGACTGCTGACTCTCTTCCACATGTAGGATTTTCGGTAGTTGGCGGATAGTAGTCAGCCCCCAAACAGCTGTTACACAGTTAATGCGGACCTGCGGCAGAAACGTTTGGAGACCATAAAATCTAAGCAATCGATGTGCTCGTAAATTTCAAAATTAGAATTGGTGAAAGGGGAAACATCAGGGGAATAAATGTCATCAAAATTAGAACTGGTGAAAGAGGAAACATCAGGGGAATAAATGTCAGTCAGTGGCATCAAAGTCCTCCTAGGACCTACTTTAATGTCTGTCAGTGGCATCAAAGTCCTCCTAGGACTTACTTTAATGTCTGTCAGTGGCATCAAAGTCCTCATAGGACTTACTTTAATGTCAGTCAGTGGCATCAAAGTCCTCCTAGGACTTACTTTAATGTCAGTCAACAGCTTCAGGGTCCTCCCCCGTCTGTTTTTAGTCCTCGATATTCTATCCCACCTGTCATCCCATCTATCATCCCACCTGTCAAGTGTTCAGGGTACGAAATAAGCCCACATCATTCACTAAACGTTCAATAAAAAGGTTCAACTATTTTAAGAAAAGTTTTCTGTCATGAACTTCAAACCAGTCACGATGCGGCGCCATGGCAACGGGGCGAACTAAGAAAACTAACATGAGATCAGGACTAGGAAGAAGGGATTTTATAAAAAGAGACTTAGAAAATTGATGTTATCCCTGATAGAGAATATCCAATGTTGAGATTAAGTTCTATGTGAGATCGATACTTGACCGAACTAATATCCAATATTGAGATTAAGTTCTATGTGAGATCGATACTTGACCGAACTAATATCCAATATTGAGATTAAGCACTATGTGAGATCGATACTTGACCGAACTAATATCCAATATTGAGATTAAGTTCTATGTGAGATCGATACTTGACCGAACTAATATCCAATGTTGAGATTAAGTTCTACGTAAGATCGATACTTGACCGAACTAAGGTGATCATCACATTCTCTTATCCGATCGTCTTTCAAGAAATCGATTCTAGGTGAATCATACACTGACCGATTATTTTCTCATTTTATCTTTAATTGGAAAAAAATTCGTCTTCCTAATATTTAAAAAAATGGGGCCTGGTACAACCTGTCTCACAATATTACGATGCTTCTAAAAATTTAATTTAATTTTGTCCCCAATGGTGTCCATGTATTTAAATATAATTTTACACTCCATCGTAAATATGTTAAAATAAAATGACGTTTGGTACGTCTTATGCATGTTAAGTTGAAGTTTAAAAATTAAACAAAATAATTAATAAAGCTTTTAAAAGTTACTGTTAACATTGGTTTTGTAGTTCAAAGATTCACGTTCACATTAATTTTTGTAGATGAAAGGTTAATGTTAGCATCAGTTTAGTATATCAATGGTTAAATAAGAATGAAAGGTATTCGAAAGTTAAATCTTATTTCATTTACCAAAAATTATTTGAAATAATTGCCGCCGACGATTAATAAATGGAGACTTTTACAACATTCGCTGAAATTCTTCAGTTTAAAAAAATATTTCTTTTTCTTAGCAGGTCACCCTTCAGTTACACCGAGTGAATGCCCATGGTTAGACTTGCTATTTTATTGACTAAGGCTAGGGGAGCTAACTATTGAAGAAAGGGGAATGATTCTCATTATAACACGAAAGGCAACTGTGTCTAATGAAACGATAAGACAGTGGATATGTTGCCGTGACAACGAGAATAAACAAATTAGTTTGAACAACTCCGGTTTAGTTTTTCATTCTTTTCATAATTAAGTTGATTCCATGTTTAAAAAGGTGTCCTTATTTCAGTTACATAAGACTCAGTTAACTACAAGTATACCATGGAACTTTTCTGGATTAAACAAATCAGTAATAGAATGTGAAGGGTATAACATGCAAATGTTATCATCTGAAACTGCGGTAATGTAACTACTGAAGTAACGATGTATGATCAATTATCTTTGAATCCCTGTGCAAATGAAATAGTTTTCAATTTTAACAAATACATCTTAGACTTCATAAAGAAATTTATACGTAAATGCAAAACAGTTTTATATTCCTATAAAATATGGTGATACTGCAATCAGGCTGTAAATTAGTAAATGGAAAACAGGTAAACAGGGTATGAGTTAGCCTGACAGGAGTTAACAAAACTAAAATGTTACCTCACTTTGGTGATATTTGTACTAGAATATACATCTTCTGCATGGGAACCAACAACCAAAGAAAGCATTGATAAACTAGAACAAATTCAAAGAGAGTTGCCATATTTATTACTAGAGGATATTCAGAACAGACAAGAATAACACAAAAATTTAAATCACGATATAATGAAACACAACACTAGAGGATAGAAGAACAAAGGGCAAAGAAGTACTCTATACTAATAAAAAAGGCAAACGCCTCACTCACTCACTGAATTACTGATTCCACACTAATTCTTCAACTTCCCTGGTAGGTAGAAGCATGTAACATTGGGGAAATTGATGAGTACACAATCACAGTGATGATTGGCAACAACAATAAAATTTAACTACCACTCAACAGGACGCCAAAAATGTAGAATCTAGTTGTTTTTTCCTTATGTACGCAATCAACATAAAAATTAGTTTGTATATTTGATATTTGAATGGCTGGATCTTGAACAAAACTGGTACATAAAAATTTTATAAACCGTATTTAAATAATAAAAGGCAATAAACTCGATCTGTCCATTTCTTTTTAGTCGGGGCCAAAAATCGTTTTCTTTTTCTATTCTCAAACATTTAATTCTTTATTCCCCATTTCCATTTTACACACTTTGATCAATGCTGACTAATATATCCACTATCATCCTGATTTAAATCAAGCTATGTTTTGAACTTTACATCTTACACCAATTGGGCCCAGTCGCCGCCCGGTGGCCCTTAGTGTCATTTTCCTTGTATAAGTTGTATAAATATTATTGTGATCATTCGATCGTCATGAAAAAATTCCCATAAAGTTTCTTGCATGAAAAGTTTTTTAAAAATATAATTTATTAGGGGCCGGAGTCCAAAATGTAATATTTCAACACAAGTTATACAAAAAGTATTTTAAACAATGGCTGCTGGGTAATGGATAAGATTTTGACCTAATTTAGTATATCAAAATTTAATGGTCCATATTAAAATTATATAGGGCATTAAACTATTGGGGGCGGCAGAGGGAATTTTTTTTTCTCGTAAACTTTTAAAGCTTTCTATTCCGTTATTTTTAAGAAAAGATGAAACAATATCGACACTTATCTCCATAATGATCCAGATGAAATTTGTATATATTATCTATACGTATCTGAATGCTATATGTGGGTTCATTAGTTGTGTTGTGAATGGTTCTACTACATGAATGAGTTGTATCACCAAAGGATTCAGTATTTTACGCATGGCTGCTGTGTTACCAATAGAGATTTGATTGAGTCGTAGCTCAAGTCAAGCATCAACGGTTATCATAAAAATAACTTATTATCATCGATATCACACCGTCACTTCAACCCATGGCCTGGCCTACATGTGCTCAACTTATAATTGACAAGCCATAACCTTAATATCACCCCAACAAAGCCTCACCATAACCTCACCATAGCCTCACCATAGCCACACCATAACCTCACTATAGCCTCACCCTAGCCACACTATAGCCACACAATAACCTCACCATAGCCTCACCATAGCCACACCATAGCCTCACCATAGCCTCATCATAGCCACACCATAGCCACACAATAACCTCACCATAGCCTCACCATAGCCACACCATAGCCTCACCATAGCCTCACTATAGCCACACCATAGCCACACAATCACCTCACTATAGCCACACCCTAGCCACACCATAGCCTCACCATAGCCTCACTATAGCCACACCATAGCCACACAATAACCTCACTATAGCCACACCCTAGCCACACCATAGCCACACAATAACCTCACTATAGCCACACCCTAGCCACACCATAGCCTCACCCTAGCCTCACCATAGCCTCACCCTAGCCACACCATAGCCACACCATAGCCACACCATAGCCACACCATAGCCACACCATAGCCTCACCTTAGCCTCACCATAGCCACACCATAGCCACACCATAGCCACACCATAACCTCACTATAGCAACACTATAGCAACACTATAGCCTCACCATAGCCACACCATAACCTCACTATAGCAACACTATAGCCTCACCATAGCCACACTATAGCCTCACCATAGCCACACCATAACCTCACTATAGCCTCACTATAGCCTCACCATAGCCACACCATAGCCACACCATAACCTCACCATAGCCACACAATAACCTCACCCTAGCCTCACCCTAGCCACACCCTAGCCACACCATAGCCACACCATAACCACACCATAGCCACACCATAGCAACACCATAGCCACACCATAACCTCACCCTAGCCTCACCCTAGCCACACCCTAGCCACACCATAGCCACACCATAGCCACACCATAGCCACACCATAGCCACACCATAGCCACACCATAGCCTCACCATAGCCACACCATAACCGCACCATATCCTCTCCATAATCTCACTATAGCCTAACTATAACCTCACTATAGCCTCACCATAATCTCACTATAGCCTAACTATAACCTCACCATAGCATCATTATAGCCTCACCATAACCTCACCATAACCTCACTATAGCCTCAGCCTAGCCTCACCATAATTGTACTATTGGCTTATCCTGTATCTGTGGTTATGAACCTGGTAAAACCAGATATAATTTCATATTATCCAGGAAGTATATTTTCCAATCAAAGGGGAGTGGGTAGGGTTGTGGCACTGCAGACAGTTTAAGAACCCCTGTTCTAGATGAGACAAAACATATCAAGGGGGAGGGGGTAGGGTTGTGGCACTGCAGACAGTTTAAGAACCCCTGTTCTAGATTAGACAAAAACATATCAAAGGGGATTGGTAGGGTTGTGGCGCACCTGACAGTTTAAGAACCCCTGTTCTAGATGAGACAACCCTGCAGACAGTTTAAGAACCCCTGAACATATCAAGCTCGCAGTGACCTGGCTACTGGCGTTTCTTTGCAAACAAATAACAAAGGTGACGCCTCTGAGTTAATTCAGTTTTAATTTGAGTTATTTGTTTGTTTTGTTTTCGCTGGCATATTTTCCAATATTTACCTGATCCAGTTGTGTAAATAAGATTTGCATGACAAGACCCAATGCAGAATGCAGCATCACAACTTTTATTGAGCGGGTCTCAACTTTTATTGAGCGGCCTCCGGCGCATATTGATCCCACAACATTTACAAGTTCAACAAAGTGAGGGGGAGGGGGTATGACGTAAGCAGGGGGCCCAGCATGGGCGTGTGAAGACCTGGAACAAACACAAAGATTATACAACATTAGACAACACGATACAAGGGTAGTTATTAACTCTTTTTTTCCTAATGTCTCGGGGAAAACCCTGATTTATATTCCTCTATTTAAAGAAAAAATGTGTGTGGCTGTGGAGATGGGGTGGGTGGGGTATTATAATTAATGTCTTTCTGTACATACCTGGGGAAGTTTTGGATTTTGTGGGAATTTTAATAATTGCTCAACATTTAAAATGACACTAAACGCGCCATTTTGGAAAGTAAAACGGTTTTCCCTTTAAGTCAGTCGAAGAAATTTGATGAGCATTGGTACAGATACTATAACCATGACATGTGTCAATAGTTCTCGGTACTAAAAGTGGGCATTTATTCAGCCAGCCACCTAAACATTTTTCTCTGCCCAGTTCTTCGTTTCACATCTTACAAATTTTTTATTTGTAGCTTTTAGAAAACTGGACGTTTAAATATGTTAAAGAAGTTCCGAAATGAAACAATAAAGGTGGAATAGAAAGAAAGTTTATTAAAAACACATGAGTGGGTGATTGGGAGTGTGATTGGGAGTGTGATTGGGAGTGTGATTGGGAGTGTGATTGGGGGTGTGGTTGGGAGTGTGATTGGGGGTGTGATTGGGAGTGTGATTGGGAGTGTGGTTGGTAGCGTGATTGGGAGTGTGATTGGGGTGTGGTTGGGAGTGTGATTGGGGGTGTGATTGGGAGTGTGATTGGGAGTGTGATTGGGCGTGTGATTGGGAGTGGGATTGGGAGTGTGATTGGGAGTGTGATTGGGGTGTGGTTGGGAGTGTGATTGGGGGTGTGATTGGGAGTGTGATTGGGAGTGTGATTGGGCGTGTGATTGGGAGTGGGATTGGGATTGGGAGTGTGATTGGGAGTGTGATTGGGAGTGTGATTGGGGGTGTGATTGGGAGTGTGATTGGGGTGTGATTGGGGGTGTGATTGGGAGTGTGATTGTGGGTGTGATTGGGAGTGTGATTGGGGGTGTGAAGCCACAACATCTAGCTCAGTTGGGGCCGCGTGCTCAAAATTCAACTGAAACAAACATATTCAGAACAAAGTACCAACACTCCCATAATACCTGGAAATGGGGGTTGTTTTGCTGTACTGTTAGTTTAGGAAGTAATATTTAAGTCGCGTGCCGGCTGATAAGGCTTTGCGTGCCGTCTGTGGCACGCGTGCCATAGGTTCGCAATCACTGCTCTAGAACGTGGCGCGAAAAAACACACAATACAATTTCTTAACAAATATTATTTTGAATTGTGTTGTTGTTGTTAGACTCAACCATAGCGATCACTTCCTCCTGCTCTGTATGGAAACATCGTCACTTCTACGTAATGATCTCACCTTTATGTAATCGGAGAAGCAATTAATCCGGAAGTGACGTCATCGCCCTCATCCATGATCCACCGCTATATTCCAGTATCGTCTGCTACTGAGCCAAATCTTGAATTTTCATCATAAGTTTTCTCAACAACAAATTTTTTTTTAAAAACGATTTGACCCACATTCTGACAAGGATAATAATTATTGTATCAAACTCAGACCTGCTGATTTATATTACAACTTCTGACAGGTCAATGCTGGAAGCGTTTCTGTCAATTAGCAGAAATGGATTTTTCAAAGAGTTATTGAAAAGAGTTGACACGCAATATTGTTTCCAAGGGCCAGATATCTAATCAAATTTCTAATTATGAGTTGATTGAAGATGCATGCTGAAGTCAAAAAGGTTTTGCCCCTAAGGTAAATCATAATTTTTTTTCTCGATCACAGGCACACTTTTGGTTACATATTTCAGGAATTTCCATAAAAATATTTGAGAATATTCTTTAGATTTTAGCTGGTAATTTGTTCAACAACAGATTGAAACATTTGACACCCCAGCAAACTCCGTGAACCTACTTTGTCATGGCCAACATCAGTGCACAGGTGGCCAACATCACTACACAGATGGCCAACATCACTACACCGATGGCCAACATCACTACAACGATGGCCAACATCACTACACCGATGGCCAACATCCCTACACAGATGGCCAACATCCCTACACAGATGGCCAACATCCCTACACAGATGGCCAACATCACTACACAGATGGCCAACATCACTACACAGATGGCCAACATCACTACACAGATGGCCAACATCACTACACAGGTGGCCAACATCACTACACAGATGGCCAACATCACTACACAGATGGCTAACATCACTACACAGATGGCTAACATCACTACACAGATGGCTAACATCACTACACAGATGGCTAACATCACTACACAAATGGCTAACATCACTACACAGATGGCCAACATCACTACACAGATGGCTAACATCACTACACCGATGGCCAACATCACTACACCGATGGCCAACATCACTACACCGATGGCCAACATCACTACACCGATGGCCAACATCCCTACACAGATGGCTATTTTTTTTTCTGACCACTCAAAGTCGTCTAATGTGATTGACGTCGTCAAATTCGAACGAGATGACATTATAAAATCTAAAAGATCTGCTTTGATATTAATTTAATCTTATATAGCTGAAGATGGCATTTATCAAGAATCTGTTTAGCTTAATGACAATCTCCAAGCTCGAATCTCTATACATATATAGCTTTTATTTGGTTCAACACTCGAACTTCAGATCCTTGGTTTATAGTAGTGGGATGGTTCGGAGATTATTTTATAAATCACAAAATCATCCAATCCAGAAAATCGCTTTGATTTAATATTATCATCTGTAGGGTTTACCACGATTGTGTTAATGACACATTTAAATATTACATGACAGCGCTGTAAGTTGTCGTCTGAGATGGTTGGCGTTGTAAGAGTTGATCCCCCTGGTTTAAAAAAACAAAAAAAAAATTAAACTCAGAACGAAATAGATGTATTCCTTGTTTGTTTTATTTCCTTAACGTGGACGTTTGCACAAGAACCAGCCGAAAGTTAAATAACACCAAATTTTATTAGCAACAGACTTAAATGTGATAGAAGGGTCCAGAGATTTTTGACAATTTTACTTTTAATTTATTTATACTTCTCTACTTTTTGTTTGACTAAACTTTCACTACAGCTTATTCTGAATCAGAAGCTTGAACAAAGTCCTACAACATACCGATCATTTATATCTGAATAATGAGTTAACACGAGATAAATTTGTATTTTAACATTTATCGCGTTTGAATTGGTTGCTATTTACGTGCAAATATGTAAAAAAATGTTATTGGTCAAACTTTAGTTTGTTAAATGTGAAAGTTTTTATTGGTCAAACTTTAGTTTGTTAATTGTGAAAGTTTTTATTGGTCAAACTTTAGTTTGTTAAATGTGAAAGTTTTTATTGGTCAAATTTTAGTTTGTTAAAAGTGAAAGTTTTTATTGGTCAAAGAATTGTCAAACACTGGTTTGTTAACAATTGAGTTTTAGTTCAGCTGATTTATCGAGTGTTACCTCCCCTTGTTCTGTTCTTTACTGTTGCATGTGAGATCTCCGACTCCGCCTAAGCTCTTAGGTTAAATTTTTAGGTTCAGATTGATGGTTTACATTAAAGGTTTACATTAAAGGTTTACATTAAAGGTTAACATTGATGGTTAACATTGTATCTACTTTGAACCGAGTTTCGCAGCCTCACTTTCGAGTGTACTAATCTCGGTGCTGTCCCCTTGTCCTGTAGTGTTCCTTATTTGGTCAACACCTGTCACGTGATAAAGATGACCCGGATGTCATCACGGCCCGATGATGACATGATTAGGTCTTAGACCGATACGATTCTGGCTACTCGAGTTATTTTCTGACAAAACTCGGTCCGTCCTCGGATGATGTGCGAACATTGGTCTAATTACGAGACTGTTGCTTAACTACAACGTTAACAGCTCTGATAGAGTGCAGTATTTATTTATTTTTTTCACTTTTTGTTCAAATTTACAATTAAACAATTTTGTATTATTTCTCCATCAAATAAATTTCTAAAGCTAGAAACCTCACATAGTGATCTTAGCTCCTGCGATTTGGTAGAAGAAAATGTCAATGACAACAAACAAAAATTTTTAAAAGATGGAAATACTTCTTCTTCTGCGTTCTAAAATTTTTTTGAAGGTGGATTTAGACCACAAGCCTATATCTGTGATGTATTGCGCTGTGGCTGTCAATTGGCTCAGTCCACCATACAGTTTATCGTAGAGTGTCATGGTTGTTCGGGTATGGTGGTACAGAGATGACTTATCTTATCTTAGATATACAGACGCTCCTTCTATGCAGAAGATAATTGCGTCAACAGACCATGAGAGATGATCTGTTGGCAATTTTGCAGCACACGTTCCGCGTTCTTTCAGTTATACAATAGAACAAATTTGTTGAACAATTCTTTCAGTTATACAATAGAACAAATTTGTTGAACAATTCTTTCAATTATACAATAGAACAAATTTGTTGAACAATTCTTTCAGTTATCAGGAGGGATAAAATTTATAAACATACTTGGAAACCGTTAAAGTACTTGATATTTTCTTAAAAGTGTGTAACTTTAAGAATTTATTCCAAAGATAAACTTCGTATTTTTTAAAATTCTAATAACAAAAATGCAACATTGAAAATAAAATGACGTCATTTGATTTGAAATTATTTAGGAAACAAGAATTTTGATCTCCGGTGACTCTCCTCTCAGTGAAAACTTTAAATGTTTCGATGACTGGGATGTGTTACTTAAAATGATAATAAATTTGATTAACTTTATTCAAAGAGTTTAAATAATTTGTGGGGACCTTTACAGAAATGTTTAGAACCGCTCAATGTTCCTGTTACGTGACCCTTAAAGACAAACATAAAACGACATAATGGGGTCTTTAGGCCAGCAATTTTAACACTGGTTCCTTTTTTTAAGATAAAAACATCACATGGGCCGAGATGGTTTTGAAACAAATCCTAGAAGAGATTATAACAACTTTGGTTGGGATTTTATCGAAGAATTTTCTGAGTGGTCTTCGGTGTTTCCGGTACCAATAAAAAAAGAAAGAGAGAGATTTAAAAAGAGATGCCGCGAAAACCGTTTAGTCCTCGTAGTTGTTTGAGCTCTCGAAATATCCTCGAGACCTTATCGTCATCTCACGAGAGTTGCGAAATGATCGCACTTAACATGATCTTTAAAACGTCATTAAATAATCTTTAGTTTCTTTTGGTGTGTGAGTGTTTATGGGGGGGGGGGGGGGGGGGCAGGGGGGGNGGGGGCATGGAGAGGAAAATTGAAGGTTTCATTTAACAAGTTTGTTGTATACAACAAAGAGTGGCTCAAAATAGTCAGTGCCAATGTAATTGTTGCTATAGAATGTAAGACTCAGGTTTGTTAGGGTTGGTAGGTGGTTGGGTTTATCTTTATCGTTGTTGGTAGGTGGTTGGGTTTATCTTTATCGTTGTTGGAGGGGGTTGGGTTTATCTTTATAGTTGTTGGAGATGGTTGGGTTTATCTTTATAGTTGTTGGAGGTGGTTGGGTTTATCTTTATCGTTGTTGGAGGTGGTTGGGTTTATCTTTATAGTTGTTGGAGGTGGTTGGGTTTATCTTTATCGTTGTTGGAGGTGGTTAGGTTTATGTTCTTAGTTGTTGGAGGTGGTTTGGTTTATCTTTATAGTTGTTGGAGGTGGTTGGGTTTATCTTTATAGTTGTTGGAGGTGGTTGGGTTTATCTTTATCTTTGTTGGTAGGTGGTTGGGTTTATCTTTATAGTTGTTGGAGGTGGTTGGGTTTATCTTTCTCGTTGTTGGTAGGTGGTTGGGTTTATCTTTATCGTTGTTGGTAGGTGGTTGGGTTTATCTTTATAGTTGTTGGAGGTGGTTGGGTTTATCTTTATCGTTGTTGGTAGGTGGTTGGGTTTATCTTTGTGATTGTTGGAGGGGGTGGGTTTATCTTTATCGTTGTTGGTAGGTGGTTGGGTTTATCTTTATCGTTGTTGGAGGTGGTTGGGTTTATCTTTATCGTTGTTGGTAGGTGGTTGGGTTTATGTTCTTAGTTGTTGGAGGTGGTTGGGTTTATCTTTATCGTTGTTGGAGGTGGTTAGGTTTATGTTCTTAGTTGTTGGAGGTGGTTGGGTTTATCTTTATAGTTGTTGGAGGTGGTTGGGTTTATCTTTATCGTTGTTGGTAGGTAGTTGGGTTTATCTTTGTGATTGTTGCAGGGGGTTGGGTTTATCTTTATCGTTGTTGGTAGGTGGTTGGGTTTATCTTTATCGTTGTTAGTAGGTGATTGGGTTTATCTTTGTGATTGTTGGAGGTGGTTGGGTTTATCTTTATCGTTGTTGGTAGGTGGTTGGGTTTATCTTTATCGATGTTGGTAGGTGGTTGGGTTTATCTTTGTGATTGTTGGAGGTGGTTGGGTTTATCTTTATCGTTCTTGGTAGGTGGTTGGGTTTATCTTTATCGTTGTTGGTAGGTGGTTGGGTTTATCTTTGTGATTGTTGGAGGGGGTTGGGTTTATCTTTATCGTTGTTGGTAGGTGGTTGGGTTTATCTTTATCGTTGTTGGTAGGTGGTTTGGTTTATCTTTATTGTTGTTGGTAGGTGGTTAGGTTTATCTGCTCGTTGTTGGTAGGTGGTTTGGTTTATCTTTATAGTTTTTGGTAGGTGGTTGGGTTTATCTTTATCGTTATTGGTAAGTGGTTGGGTTTATCTTCTTAGTAGTTGGAGGTGGTTGGGTTTATCTTCTTAGTTGTTGGAGGTGGTTGGGTTTATCTTCTTAGTTGTTGGAGGGGGTTGGGTTTATCTTCTTAGTTGTTGGGGGTGGTTGGGTTTATCT
>MUZC01001542.1:618238-628870 GCA_002072015.1 Radix auricularia
AGCTAGACATCAGACACTAGTTGGTTATTGTATAGCTAAACGTCAGACACTAGTTGGTTATTGTATAGCTAGACGTCAGACACTAGTTGGTTATTGTATAGCTAGACGTCAGACACGAGTTGGTTATAGTATAGCTAGACGTCAGACACGAGTTGGTTATTGTATAGCTAGACGTCAGGCGCCAGTTGGTTATTGTATAGCTAGACGTCATACACTAGTTGGTTATTGTGTAGCTAGACGTCAGACACGAGATGGTTATTGTATAGCTAGACGTCAGACACTAGTTGGTTATTGTGTAGCTAGACGTCAGACACAAGTTGTTTATTGTATAGCTAGACGTCAGACACGAGTTGGTTATTGTATAGCTAGACGTCAGACGCTTAAAGGTTTGCACTCCGGCCTTTATTCCGGTATTAATTTAGTTATCACCGCTACTTCTAGAACTATCATATCTCTCACCACCCAATCTTCGCACGCCCCCCATTCTCAACTTCAGAGCGAACACCACCCAGACGCCCTGCCGTGCACCCTCATCCCCCCCACGCGCGCGGCGGTCGTCTGCTCGGCTGGCAGTAAATGCCAGAGTTATCCCTATAAAACCGATGCGTGTCTCGAGCCTGGGTCTCTCCGGCCTGCCACGCTCCACCTCACACCTCTACAACCGTCTCTGGGAGTTTGACAGAGTGAGTGAGTGGCCACCAAACTACGTGAGTACCACAGCTAGCATCTAGGCGTGCCTTGGTGACACGCGTGTCAGGCTGTCGTTGGGTGACACGCGTATGTAAATGTCGTTTTGTGAAGTGTGTGTGTGTCTGTCGTTTGGTGACATGCGGGTGTATGTGTCGTTTCGTGAAACCCGTGTCAATCTGTCGTTTGGTGACACGCACGTGTATATGTCACGCTTCTGATTTACTTCTAAACTAAACCTTAAAATAATTTTTTGGAGTAATTTCTATTTTATTGTTTAAAATTGTGTTGATGAATATCCCCGATATTTTATGCCGAGTCTTTTCAATCATCCATTATTCAACCATAACGGTAATTGATCACTGCGGTTTATTATTTGCATCAAACTTTTTAGAGCAACCAATAAAATTGGAATATTTCATTACCCAAAATAATCAGTGCTACGTCACAAGTCTCAACAAATTATAACGTAAGATGTCTTTGCAACATCACTTAGACATTAAATAGGCCGGCAAATTTATTCAGGGGTTCCCACACCACTCACAGCTACTGATGTAGAAGATACCAGCCATATATTGTAGAGGTTCTCACACCACTCACAACTACTGATTTAGAAGATACCAGCCATATATTGTAGAGCTTCTCAAATAGACTGTGTTTAATATCACTATCTGTCCCGAAACAGCCCTAATTTGGTATTCAACTTTGATGTGTATACTTCTATAGCAATCTAATTTGAAATCAGACTTTCGTCGTTTATGCACGTAATATTTTGTTGTGTTTTATTGTTTTTGTTGTTGTTGTTGTTGTTGTTTTCATTTATAAAAATGAGTTTAATCATAATTTTGATTTCGATACATAAATAACTCAACTTTATAACATTGTGGCTATTCTTATTGCTAATGACGTGGCTGCAGTTGGTTTGTTTTGATAAAACTGACAGCCTGTGACATCACGTTGTGACATCATCATTCAGGTGGCCAACAAAACAAATCACTCGTACGGTACGTGTAGGTTAACACAGGTCCATAGCGGTCAAAGAACTTTAAGTCCACTTTAAGTCATACAGTCATACAAGTTTTACCAAAATATGCAGCCGAAAAGCAGGGGCGTAGAACTGGGGGAAGGAGGAAGTGGAGCATTTTGGCGGATTTATTTATTTTTTTAAAATTCGTTTTATTTGGTGAGGTGCCATTTTGATCAGGGAAATACTGTACACTTGGCGCTTGGCTCACCCCGTTTGGCCCTTGGCTCACCCCGTTTGGCCCAAGTCTTGGGGACGCCACTGCTTAGCGACCAACATCTAATATACTAACTAAATTCAGAAACTAAATAATTCATTTTAAATCATATTTATTTCAGCAGTCTGTGTTCAAATCAATATACACAACTTGCAAGGTTGATCTATGTTCGTTCGTACGTAACACTATGTAATTTTAGAAAGCGTACCGCTAAAGAAAAAATAATATTTTTTAAAAGATCTAGATCTACTAGATCTACACCAAAAGTAGACTTAACTATTTTCAAACGTCCTCATAAAATTGTTAACTATGGAAATGAGATGTTAATTTTTCTCTCTTTGTCTCTACATTCAGTGATTATTTAATTAATAAATTTCAGCTGAAATATATTTATTTTGAAAACTTCTGTCGTTTTTTGACGGGTATTACACTAGTACATATAATATATTACATCTATTTAAAGTATATGTATAATTCGCCAGAAACTAGAGCAAGCAAGATGACACAGTCTTTATATAGGAAGTGGTGTGCACACCCGCACCGCGCCGCACTATGTGCATCGAAATGAGACGCACTATATAGAAGGAAAGGAAGAAATGCCTCTAAACAACTACCATAATGCGCACTGCGTGAAGTTTATATTCCTTCTTTTCCCCTTTCTTTTGTACTATCTATGAGCAATTCTGCGGCGAAGGCTGCGCGTTGGATAGGATCTAATAGTTCAATTTTTCAACTGTTCATTTCTATGACAGACGTGACGCTCTTTATGATTAGTCAATTGTAAGGTCACAATGACCTTTCACGAAGTCAGATTGATCTCCATTGTTGAGTGACCAACGCTGGCCATGAATGACCTCTGATGGCCATGAGTGACCAACGCTGGTCATAAATGACCTCTGATGGCCCTGAGTGACGTCTGCTTGGCCTCAGCGACCTCTATCAACCAATAGAATGACCTAATGGTCTCTAATCTTGTCTATATTCAAAATTCGAAGAAGCTGAAACTTTTATTTTGATGCCTAATCTCAGAAACAACAAATCCAGGCACCAAGAGACGATATATAAACGTGTAATCGTGTTCGCTTTAAGCCGCGTGGTTGCGCGGCCGCGCAGCTATCTGTACAGAAGTTTGTATTTCCCGAGCAGCTCATAAATTATATAATCTGTTGGTGGGGTGTAAAACTTTGCAAAAAAGCGCAATGCTGTACAAAAATTGTACACGAGTTTGTTATATTGCATGCGGGGTAAGGAAACTTAGAGGGAAATTTGTTTGTAACACACATGCTCAAACACATACACACACACAACAAATTGATACACACATAATAATGTACAACACTTTCTTAACCAAAGTATATTTGCTGAGCAATAGCTGGAGCAGCCCATACCCTTGTCCTGTAAGCGCTAGATCACGGAAATGGGAAACTGTTGTACAGTAAGAGTGTGCTGAATATAGTTGCCTTCATTCTACTTTTATATGAAATAAAATAGTTATGCCCCTTCCACATATATACCCGCCAGGTGATTCTCAAAAACCGACCAATCCTTATGGCTGACCCTCTAACTCAGCAGGTCTTCAAAAAACCTCCTCTTTTTGCTTTCCGGAGAGATAAAAGCCTCAGAGACATACTTGTAAGAAGTCACCTTCCCACAATGAAAGCACATATTGGAACAAAAGGTTGCAACCGTAACCGTTGTAATACTTGTCCATATGTGGTTGAAATTAACAAAATTTCTTTCCCTCTTGAACAATTCTTAATAAAAGATGGATTCACTTGCACCAGTCGCAACGTGATTTATGCAATTATTTGTAAGAGATGTCATAAGATTTATGTGGGTGAGACAGGTCGTCGTCTTGGAGATCGGTTTAGAGAACACCTGTACAATATAAATAAACAGGCTCAGTGTCCTGTGTCTAAACATTTTAAAAGTGTTGACCACGATGGCATTTTGGATATTGTAGTTACTGGTATTCTATATGCAACCAATACCCATGATAGAGTCCACATGGAAAATAGACTCATAAATCGATTTGGTACGTTGGCTCCATATGGAATTAACCAAATCCACAATTTTACCTGACTGCAAAATCGTTTTCCCGTTGTGGTTTTCACTGTTACTTTAGATACTTCAACTTCCTCCTTTTTCTTATATTCTATGTCCGTGTTTATTTTTGTCTTTCATTTCTTTTCATACTGCTAATAATGACTTGCACGTGCATAATAATATAATAATAATAACCCCTTACAGACCATGGAGGCCTATGGGCAAGTGAAGTAGCGTTCACAAGTTTCATTGACCACTAACGAGCAGGGGATTGTGTGGCTAGCACAATGCCCCATGGGCCATGCCAGTGCCGCGGCTCGAACCCGTGACTCATGTTCTTGTAGCGGTTCGGTAGTGGAGTATGCTGCCACTTAGACCACCGCACCCACCTTGACACCACGAGCTACCTCACTGGGTGACACTATGAGCTACCTCACTGGGTGACACTATGAGCTACCTCACTGGGTGACACTATGAGCTACCTCACTGGGTAACACCATGAGATATCTCACTGGGTGACACCATGATCTACCGGACTGGGTTACACCACGAGCTACCTCACTGGGTGACACTATGAGCTACCTCACTGGGTGACACTATGAGCTACCGCACTCGGTGACACCATGATCTACCAGACTGGGGTACACCATGAGCTACCTCACTGGGTAACACTATGAGATATCTCACTGGGTGACACCTTGAGCTAACTCACTGGGTTACACCATGAGCTACCTCTCTGAGTGACACCATGAGCTACCGCACTCGGTGACACCATGATCTACCAGACTGGGGTACACCATGAGCTACCTCACTGGGTGACACCATGAGCTACCGGACTGGGTGACACCATGAGCTACCTCATTTGGTGACACCATGAGCTAACACACTCGGTGACACCATGATCTACCAGACTGGGGTACACCATGAGCTACCGGACTGGGTTACACCATGAGCTACCGGACTGGGTGACACCATGAGCTACCGGACTGGGTGACACCATGAGCTACCACACTGTGTTACACCATGAGCTACCGGACTGGGTTACACCATGAGCTACCTCACTGGGGGATACCTTGAGCTAACTCACTGGGTGACACCATGAGCTAACTCACTGGGTTACACCATGAGCTACCTAACTGGGTGACACCATGAGCTACTTCACTGGGTGACACCATGAGCTACCTCACTGGGTGACACCATGAGCTAGCGCACTGGGTGACAACATGAGCTACTGCACTGGGTGACACCATGAGCTAGCGCACTGGGTGACACCATGAGCTAGCGCACTGGGTGACACCATGAGCTACCGCACTGGGTGACACCATGAGCTACCTCACTGGGGGACACCATGAGCTATCGCACTGGGTGACACCATGAGCTAGCGCACTGGGTGACACCATGAGCTAGCGCACTGGGTGACACCATGAGCTACCGCACTGGGTGACACCATGAGCTACCACACTGGTTACACCAATCCTAGTGACGCTTCTACATCCACTCACAGATCGATCATCTAAGAATGGTATTTAGGGACCTGTGATTATTAATCGGATGGGAGATCACTGACCAGTAAAATGTTTGAGTAAATAGCCCACGTCCCCTAATGAGGTTCAATGATCAGTAGACCACCTGGCTTATTTCCCTTTGGTTCAGTTTGGTCTTATATTAAATCCGTTTCTTCGCGTTTTCCACTGAAGGTCTAATGGGTCACGTGTTTGAACATGAGATCCATCAAATTAAGGGAAAACGAAGAAATTGGTGTTTGTTACAGGAAAAAAAACGTGTTTTTTTTAACATGGCGTTCTCAAATTCACAATCTCTTTCAGAGATGCTCTTTTAAAAATCCATTATTCATTAGCATACATTATCCATCCATTTGGATTTACATCAGTTCAATGACGTGTCTTGTGTCTTTACATCAGTTCAATGACGTGTATTGTGTCTTTACATCAGTTCAATGACGTGTATTGTGTCTTTACATCAGTTCAATGACGTGTCTTGTGTCTTTACATCAGTTCAATGACGTGTCTTGTGTCTTTACATCAGTTCAATGACGTGTATTGTGTCTTTAAATCAGTTCAATGACGTGTATTGTGTCTTTACAATCAATGTCATGGGATTTGTCTTTAGATTTTTAGGCCCGGAATTAAATAACCTGCGCTTTCTCAAACACCTCCCCTCCACGCGCACACACACCATGGTTTACATGTATTTTTTTAAACTATGGCATAGATTAACAGTGGTTCTGTCTCACCATCTAAGACTATGTCTGTATCTTTATCTTAGATATACAGACGCTCCTTCTATGCAGAAGATAATTGCGTCCACAGACCATGAGAGATGATCTGTTGGCAAGTGATGTAGCGGTCACAGGCCACGGCTATAGGGGTTCCACGCATTACCCCAGCCGCCTAACTATTGTCTAGTTAGGTACCCATTCGGAGCTGGGTGACTCGGGGACTCCTCAGGCCCCGAGATCAAATCCTCACCTTCGTGTGGATTCGAACTCGTGACCATCGGTATGACAGTCGAGAGCGCTACCTCTCGACCACCACGTCCCACGTCTGTATATAGTTGTAGTGGTTCTGTCTCACCATCTAAGACTATGTCTGTATATAGTTGTAGTTGTTCTGTCTCACCATCTAAGACTATGTCTGTATATAGTTGTAGTTGTTCTGTCTCACCATCTCAGACTATGTCTGTATATAGTTGTAGTTGTTCTGTCTCACCATATAAGACTATGTCTGTATATAATTGCAGTTGTTTTGTCTCGACATCTAAGGCTATGTCTGTATATAGTTGTAGTTGTTCTGTCTCACCATCTCAGACTATGTCTGTATATAGTTGTAGTTGTTCTGTCTCACCATCTCAGACTATGTCTTTATATAGTTGTAGTTGTTCTGTCTCACCATCTCAGACTATGTCTGTATATAATTGCAGTTGTTTTGTCTCGACATCTAAGACTATGTCTGTATATAGTTGTACTGGTTCTGTCTCGCCATCTATATGTCTGTATATAGTTGTACTGGTTCTGTCTCGCCATCTAAGACTATGTCTGTATATAGTTGTAGTTGTTCTGTCTCGCCATCTAAGACTATGTCTGTATATAGTTGTAGTTGTTCTGTCTCGCCATCTAAGACTATGTCTGTAGATAGTTGTAGTGGTTATGTCTCATTATATCTTGCGTCAATTCCTCCTAGACCAAGTGCTTCAAGAGAACGAGAGTGAAATGTCCCGTACATCTAATTACTGAAGGTAAACTAAGCCGAACTAGTGTCACGCCGATCCTGACATTGGGACATGTGTGGTACACAGAGTAACATTGTTCGTCAAAGTGTCGCTGATCTAAAAGTTAAATTACTGTAGACGGAACCACTCCGTTTGCAACGCTTCCCGCTCCTCGGCTGTGGCACGGAACTAATGCCACAAACACAAACACAAACACCGACACAACTTCGTTAACGAGACTGCCAGACTGGCTGTCCCTGGGGCTAATTAATGCCGCCAAGTGTCCGTCCCTCTTACTGGCCGTGACCTGACCTTAACGACGTGACCTTGAACGAAGGCGGGGGGGGGGTGTTTGTGTTTTACCTGTGGTACCAATGATCTTAATCCCACCTAGAGGTCTGACATCTCATTTTTATGTCATTTATTTCCAATAAAATAATGACCCTCAACATTCAATCTCATTTGTATAAAGCTGTACAAATATCGCATGCTGGGCATTCAGTAAAAAAAAAATGCTCGATTAAATTTTTATTCGGACTTTATGAAATGGTTCATATAATATAATTACATTATTAGAATGTAGAGGTTTTCCACAACTTGGAATGACATCCTACTTATTGGCTCCGACAAGTATTACACAACTCACTTTTTCCTGGTTATTCCTGAGGTTTTAATTTACGATAGGTGCACAGAAATGGCATGCATTTATAGAAAGGTTCGTTGACGTGCATTTATAGAAAGGTTCGTTGACGTGCATTTATAGAAAGGTTCGTTGACGTGCATTTATAGAAAGGTTCGTTGACATGCATTTATAGAAAGATTCATTGACATGCATTTATAGACAGGTTCATTGACGTGCATTTATAGTCAGGTTCATTGACGTGCATTTATAGAAAGGTTCGTTGACATGCATTTATAGAAGGGTTCGTTGACATGCATTTATAGAAAGGTTCATTGACATGCATTTATAGAAAGGTTCATTGACATGCATTTATAGAAAGGTTCATTGACATGAATTATAGAAAGGTTCATTGACATGCATTTATAGAAAGGTTCGTTGACATGCATTTATAGACAGGTTCATTGACATGAATTAGAGAAAGGTTCATTGACATGTATTTATAGAAAGATTCATTGACATGAATAAGAGAAAGGTTCATTGACATGCATTTATAGAAAGATTCATTGACATGAATTAGAGAAAGGTTCGTTGACATGCATTTATAGAAAGATTCATTGACATGAATTAGAGAATGGTTCGTTGACATGCATTTATAGAAAGGTTCATTGACATGAATTAGAGAAAGGTTCGTTGACATGCATTTATAGAAAGATTCATTGACATGAATTAGAGAAAGGCTCATTGACATGCATTTATCGAAAGGTTCATTGACATGCATTTATAGACAGGTTCATTGACATGAATTAGAGAAAGGTTCATTGACATGCATTTATAGACAGGTTCATTGACATGAATTAGAAAAAGGTTCGTTGACATGCATTTAAATACAGGTTCATTGACATGAATTAGAAAAAGGTTCGTTGACATACATTTAAATACAGGTTCATTGACACGAATTAGAGAAAGGTTCATTTACATTAATTAGAGAAAGGTTCATTGACATGCATTTATAGACAGGTTCATTGACATGTATTAGAGAAAGGTTCATTGACATGAATTAGAGAAAGGTTCATTTACATGCATTTATAGACAGGTTCATTGACATGCATTTATAGACAGGTTCATAGACATGCATTTATATATAGGTTCATTGACATGCATTTATAGACAGGTTCATAGACATGCATTTATAGAAAGGTTCATTGACATGCATTTATAGACAGGTTCATTGACATGAATTAGAGAAAGGTTCATTGACATGCATTTATAGAAAGATTCATTGACATGAATTAGAGAAAGGCTCGTTGACATGCATTTATAGACAGGTTCATTGACGTGCATTTATAGAAAGGTTCGTTGACGTGCATTTATAGACAGGTTCGTTGACGTGCATTTATAGAAAGGTTCGTTGACGTGCATTAATAGACAGGTTCGTTGACGTGCATTTATAGACAGGTTCATTGACGTGAATTTATAGACAGGTTCATTGACGTGCATTTATAGAAAGGTTCGTTGACGTGCATTTATAGACAGGTTCATTGACATGCATTTATAGACAGGTTCATTGACATGCATTTATAGACAGGTTCATAGACATGCATTTATAGAAAGGTTCATTGACATGCATTTATAGAAAGGTTCATTGACATGGATTATAGAAAGGTTCATTGACATGCATTTATAGAAAGGTTCGTTGACATGCATTTATAGACAGGTTCATTGACATGAATTAGAGAAAGGTTCATTGACATGTATTTATAGAAAGATTCATTGACATGAATAAGAGAAAGGTTCATTGACATGCATTTATAGAAAGATTCATTGACATGAATTAGAGAAAGGTTCGTCAACATGCATTTATAGAAAGATTCATTGACATGAATTAGAGAAAGGTTCGTTGACATGCATTTATAGAAAGGTTCATTGACATGCATTTATAGACAGGTTCATTGACATGAATTAGAGAAAGGTTCGTTGACATGCATTTATAGAAAGATTCATTGACATGAATTAGAGAAGGGCTCATTGACATGCATTTATTGAAAGGTTCATTGACATGCATTTATAGACAGGTTCATTGACATGAATTAGAGAAAGGTTCATTGACATGAATTAGAGAAAGGTTCGTTGACATGCATTTATAGACAGGTTCATTGACATGAATTAGAGAAAGGTTCATTTACATGAATTAGAGAAAGGTTCATTGACATGCATTTACAGACAGATTCATTGACATGTATTAGAGATAGGTTCATTGACATGAATTAGAGAAAGGTTCGTTGACATGCATTTATAGACAGGTTCATTGACATGAATTAGAGAAAGGCTCATTTACATGAATTAGAGAAAGTTTCATTGACATGCATTTACAGACAGATTCATTGACATGTATTAGAGAAAGGTTCATTGACATGAATTAGAGAAAGGTTCATTGACATGCATTTGTAGACAGGTTCATTGACATGCATTTATAGACAGGTTCATAGAAATGCATTTATAGAAAGGTTCATTGACATGCATTTATAGACAGGTTCATGGACATGTATTTATAGAAAGGTTCATTGACATGCATTTATAGACAGGTTCATAGACATGCATTTATAGAAAGGTTCATAGACATGCATTTATAGAAAGGTTCGTTGACATGCATTTATAGAAAGATTCATTGACATGAATTAGAGAAAGGTTCATTGACATGCATTTATAGAAAGGTTCATTGACATGCTTTTATAGACAGGTTCATTGACATGAATTAGAGAAAGGTTCATTGACATGCATTTATAGAAAGATTCATTGACATGAATAAGA
>MUZC01001542.1:636980-650108 GCA_002072015.1 Radix auricularia
GTTCATTGCCTCTAGCATGACTTACAACAACCACAAATACACCAGCGTTCATTGCCTCTAGCATGACTTACAACAACCACAAATACACGAGAGTTCATTGCCTCTAGCATGAGTTACAACTTACAACAACCAATATCCAAAATCACAGTTCACGCCATACGCTTTTCATCGTAATATTTTTATATGCCCACTGAACGTGCTTGGAGACAAGAAAATTTAAATTCTGTAAAATTATTTTGTTTAAAGTGTTTAAATCTTACCCCCACCCCTTTCCAACAACGCCTTTGAAAGTAGACATCGACACAGAAGAATTTAATCTGAACCTATCTTTTATTTCAAAATGCTCTGTTTAATGAGCTATCCCGCCATGACTTATTTCTTGAGGGAGAACTCATTATTTTAATATCAATTTAAGATTTAGAAGCAAGCGCTCTTTGTGTTTTGACATTTGATCCAATTCTCCAACACTGTATTCATGGCATGGAACATTCGTGGTGATTTATTGATGACATTTTATTTTTATTTTTGAGATTTAGCACAACAAACCAGGCCTCAAGCCGTTTGAAAATTAACTCACTGTCAATGTCTGATAAGTTTCAGTTCATGACATTCTCCCCTCCCCCACCCCATCTCTGTCATAGCTTTATTGCGATATATGACATTTTATCTTAAGAGTGCCTTCAACTTAAAGGACTGCACCAAATACTAGCATACACCTTGCCATTGTTTGGAATTGTTCAAGCAAAGGAAATAAAACATCGAATAAGGGTTCAGATCTTGGGCACACAACGCGTGCAAATGTGAGGGTACAATGTGTGCTAAGGGCAAGGGGCCGTCCATTAATGACATCACGCCAATTTGGACGATTTTTCACGCGTCGTCACAAAAACATAACCCCCACTAATATGACGCCACAAAGTTTTGCGGCGCCCCCCCTTCCACCCTTTCCCATAAAATCTGTATTTTTATTTGAAAAAGCGCATTTTCATATCCCCTTTTTTTTTTGGTCATTTTAGTTTGTATTTAGTGTAAGGTTGCACTCTAATTTAGTAACACGCGTGAAACAATGTAAAACGTGATAAAATAAGGTGTATGAAATCAAATATGTGAGTGGAACTTTCATTTAAATTTGAAGTTGCCAGTTTTGGTGTGACGTCACCTTTCTCAAACAGCCCCTTCTCCCTCGTCGCAGACCGTCACAAAGCTGTGAGTGAGGAGTTGAATAAGTTTTGAGGTGAGAACGGGGTGATGGTGTACGCAATGCCCCCCCCCCGAAAGGAGTGGGGGAGGGGGGCAAACTAAATGAAAATAAATGTCAAGGCCGTGGAGTTATGGGGTCTTAGAATGCTGCAGGTCCAATCGCTTCATTCGTGAAATGTTTGTTCGTTGAGGAAGGCTCTTTGCTGAAACGTCCGATGTTTTGTTACGGCCTGTCAGGCTAACTCATACCCTGGGTACCTGTTTTCCATTTGCTAACACAAGTTTGCCATGAATCCTACACTAAAATACTGATGGGAAACTGTAAACACAGTTAGACTTTATTTTTTTTAAAAAGTTGCATTTAATGGCGTCATTGTTTGCATGCATTTACAGTTTGGAAAGACTAAGACTAGATTGTTCTTTAAAAAATTGATAGTCAATCCAAAGCACAAAAATGCGCCATAAAACAAGGAGTGTTATTGATTGTTAATATCAAGTAAAGTTATAGTAACTACGGCAACGGTGACTTGTTAGAAAATCTTGAAGAGCTCTCTTTGGGGAAAGGGCAATAACTCAGTCCTTCATGTTTTGATAAATTCAACGGGTACCAAACCGTCATAGCCAGACTTACCTATATGACGTATATTTAACTTTCGATCTGCTATTATAAAAAATAATTAACGTCTTTCTTGTTTGAAACAGAGAGCAGTGAGTTGTTGAAACAGAGAGCAGTGAGTTGTTGAAACAGAGAGCAGTGAGTTGTTGAAACAGAGAGCAGTGAGTTGTTGAAACAGAGAGCAGTGAGTTGTTGAAACAGGGTATCACCCTCTGATGGTGTCACCCGGGGCGGCCCGTCCACTCCGCACCCCCCTTAGTGACGCCACTGCTTGTGAGACTCGTGTTTCTGGAAGTGCATGTACTACTTGTAGGTGAACCTGATGTCACAAAACGACAAACGGAGTCTTAAATCTCAATAGTGACTCCCCAGCCCCACACTTCCTAATAGCAACAATGTGTATAAAAAATAGTTTCGGGTTATTACTTTATCTGTGACGTCATCGATGAAAGACCTGGGGGGGGGGGGACAGAGAATGTCGACCAGGTGTGCTCAATTCGACATGTCTCATTCCGCCAGACAGTTGTCTGTTTTTGTTACGTCATACCTGTGGACAGGGCGCTGACATGTTGGGCTGACCACGTTGATTGAAGTGAGTGAAAGCTCTGACAACATAGCCCGCGGGGGAGTGATGGGAAACGGTTTTGTTTATGGAAGGTGGTGGAGGAAGGGGGTGAACCTTTTTCACAACGGAGGCGGGAGTGGGGGGAGGGATGAGAATGGTCACGAGGGTTACGTAATCCACAAGTGTTGACTGGTTGGGGTCATAACTACCACAAGCAGTCTTGACCTTGGGAACACTGTCAGTGCTGCAACATTAGGGTCCAGTGTACGTGTGGCGTCTGTACGTGTGGTGGGTGTAGTAGTGATACAGCTGGCGGTGAGTACATTGTAGATAGTGGCGCGATTTTGACTTTTTTTTTTGCTATTCCAATTTGTTAAAATCATTTAGTAAACAAATAATAAGATGACGTGGGACTGCTGTGTGTAATGTCTGACAGTAACAGACCATGATCGGTAAAGACTTCAAGTTCCTATAACTATATTTATATATTAATTATATTGTAATATTATTGTCATTTATTTCATTTATACTGTTTCAAGTGAAAACCCATCTTGGAAATCGCAAAGAGAGCGTTTCGGGCTATGTATGGTAATATCTGGACTTAATTTTTTATTATTTTTTTTTAAAAATCATGTTTTAACAATGTTTAAGGTAGTGATTATTCCCTCGTCAACTTCCGGTAAGAAATGAAGTTTATAAAATTGAAGAGTTACAAGTATTCACTGCGCCTTTCATTGAACCTCCGATTCTATATGTGCATTCAATCTCTAAAATCTATCACTAAACCTAACCCAAAACCCTAAAAATTATCACTAAACCTAACCCAAACCCTAAAAACTATCACTAAACCTAACCCAAACCCTAAAAGTAAAAGCTATCACTAAACCTAACCCAAACCCTAAATACTATCACTTAACGTAACCCTTAAGTATATCCCTAAACCTAAAATATCAAAACAAACCATTTTTTAAAAAAAATCTTATTCATTATCAATTCATGTAGTATTGTTTGTTTTTTTTAAAATTGTTTTAAAAAAAAAATTTAGGCATCAATAAGGAATCGTACCCCGGTCCTGCGATGTGGCATACTATCTCACTATCAATACGACCACACAGCCACAAATACCAATGAATTTTTTAACTTTATAAAAAAATGTTACCAAGAATAGCAATAACCGGACGTGGACGAGCGCGTATACAGCCGCATATTGGGTCGTCCTGACGAGGGAATAATCACTACCTTTAACAAAATAGGCAACTAAACAAAACTCTTAAGGGAAACCACTCTGCCACACAACAAACGTAAACAACTTCTGTTCTACAACCTGCATCTGTCTTGTGCACCCCCCCCCCACACACACACACAACCCAACATTTACACAAGTAGAACACATCAAAATGGTATCATACACATGGTTTTTGTAGTAGCTTTTAAAGTATGCTTCGGTTTTTTTATACTAACGTGACAAATAGACAAATAGCAGTAATAAAATAGTTTAAACAGGTCAAAATCAACATTTACTGGTATATGATCAATAATAATTGTTTAAATTAAATCTATGCTTCATTGCCTGGCCAGGGATATAACCCCCCCCCCCCAAAACACACACACCACCCAAGACAAGAGACTTCCGGTGTTCATCCTGGAAGAGTTCCTCCAAGTGTCTTCCACAGTTGTTCCTTTCTGTGTCTCCAACAGTTGTTCCTCCAAGTGTCTCCAACAGTTGTTCCTCCAAGTGTCTCAATCCTTGCTGCGACTCAAAGTTCCTCCCCCCCCCCCCCCACACACACACACTCTCATACTTTTCCTGATCCTTTTCTTGTTTTATCAGGTGATACCAAGTGGTTGGCGCCATCAGTTTTCTGTAGTGTAAAATGTTTGATTTAGTGTAAAATGTTTGATTTAGTGTAAAATGTTTGATTTAGTGTAAAATGTTTGATTTAGTGTAAAATATTTGATTTAGTGTAAAATATTCGCTTTTACTGTAAACTGTTTGCTTTATAACCAATTTGTAGTATCCCTCGGCAACCCTCCTCGCTGAGGACCCATGTCCTCATCTGATTACAACGGTCATCTGTTATTGCATTGGTCATTAATTTAGACCCACAATATTTCAAAAGCTCTTATTGGATTTCGTCCTGGTACCTGGTGGAGCTTCACTCTGTGACCTTAAGCTTCAATCTGTGACCTTGAGCTTCACACTGTGACCTTGAGCTTCACTTTGTGACCTTCGGTTTCACTCTGTAACCTTAAGCTTCCTATGTGACCTTGCACTTCACCCTGTGACCTTGAGCTTCACCCTGTGACCTTGAGCATTAGTCTGTGACCTTGAGCATTAGTCTGTGACCTTGATATTCACTCTATGACCTAAGATTACCGAGAGGATATTAAAGAGACACTTACTTCTTACTCTCGTCCACAGAGGAAATGAATGCTTGCGTTGAGAGCTGTTTGACCTTCACTTTTATGCTAGTCGCTCTATGTGTGGGGCTGACCATTGGTCAGCATGTCAATACGTGTACAGTGTTTTCAAGGCAACACCCGAGGTAAGTTTGGCGTGTGAATAAGCTCTCAATAATACAGGATGGTTTAGTCGTTGAATTCTTTTTACACCCAGGGGGTACAGCTGAGGTATATGTATGCTATGAGGTATGTGTATGCTATGAGGTATATGTACGCTATGAGGTATATGTACGCTATGAGGTATGTGTACGCTATGAGGTATATGTACGGTATGAGGTATATGTACGCTATGAGGTATATGTATGCTATGAGGTATATGTACGCTATGAGGTATATGTACGCTATGAGGTATATGTATGCTATGAGGTATATGTATGCTATGAGGTATATGTATGCTATGAGGTATATGTACGGTATGAGGTATATGTATGTAAGATGTATGTTCGACAATATACAAGTCAATATGTAGACTTGTTTATTTACAACAGACGAGTAATGAGGAAGCTGAAGCCATTATTCCTCCACCCAAACCCGACCAATCACTAATGGGATTACTCAAGATAAGAATCAATTCCTCACCATTCCATACCCTATGCCTATGTCACTGTACCGTAGACAACGTTTTGTAAAATCATGCTTACAAATATTTTAAACGGATGCACTAAGTCATGCTTACAAATATTTTAAACGGATGCACTAAGTCCTTTAAACACACTCACGCTGTGTGGCAGACAATGAGGACAGATTTATCAACGACTTTTTTTAATGGACGCCAGTGCTCCCTTGCCGCCTCTTCAATTTCAGGACGAAATCAGAGAATTGGATGATTTATTCAAATGTATTCCGGTTAAGGCAAGGGATGAATCTGTTAACAAAAACATCTTGTTGTGAAGTGTTGGGGTGAATCTGTGCAGGATTGTGACCAGCATGAGGTCAATGAACCCATCACCTCAATCGTCTGGAAGAGAGACCAAAGGTCATCTTGTAGATTTATTGTATTGATCGTTTATGATTTAAATGATGTGGCAGATATATTACTTATAGAATTATCCTCTGTTTTATTGTGATGGTTGTTTTGGGCGATTTGTTGGGTGATGTGTCGGGTGATGTGTTGGGTGATGTGTTGGGTGATGTGTGGCAATGTGTTGGGTGATGTGATGTGTTGGGTGATGTGTTGGGTGATGTGTCGGGTGATGTGTCGAATGATGTGTCGGGTGATGTGTCGGATGATGTGTCGGATGATGTGTCGGGTGATGTGTCGGGTGATGTGTTGGGTGATGTGTCGAATGATGTGTCGGGTGATGTGTCGGGTGATGTGTTTGGTGATGTGTCGAATGATGTGTCGGGTGATGTGTTGGGTGATGTGTTGGGTGATGTGTCGGGTGATGTGTTGGGTGATATGTTGGGTGATGTGTTGGGTGATGTGTCGGGTGATGTGTCGAGTGATGTGTTGGGTGATGTGATGTGTCGGGTGATGTGAGGCGATGTGTTGGGTGATGTGATGTGTTGGGTGATGTGTCGAATGATGTGTTGGGTGATGTGATGTGTTGGGTGATGTGATGTGTTGGGTGATGTGATGTGTTGGGTGATGTGATGTGTCGGGTGATGTGTCGAATAATGTGTCGGGTGATGTGTCGGGTGATGTGTCGGGTGATGTGTCGAATGATGTGTCGGATGATGTGTGGCGATGTGTTGGGTGATGTGATGTGTCGGGTGATGTGAGGCGATGTGTTGGGTGATGTGATGTGTTGGGTGATGTGTCGGATGATGTGTCGGGTGATGTGTCGGATGATGTGTTGGGTGATGTGATGTGTGGCGATGTGTTGGGTGATGTGTTGGGTGATGTGTTGGGTGATATGTTGGGTGATGTGTCGAGTGATGTGTCGAGTGATGTGTTGGGTGATGTGATGTGTTGGGTGATGTGATGTGTCGGGTGATGTGTTGGGTGATGTGATGTGTCGGGTGATGTGTTGGGTGATGTGATGTGTTGGGTAATGTGATGTGTTGGGTGATGTGATGTGTTGGGTGATGTGTCGGGTGATGTGTCGGGTGATATGTTGGGTGATGTGTCGGGTGATGTGTCGGGTGATGTGTCGAGTGATGTGTTGGGTGATGTGATGTGTCGGGTGATGTGATGTGTTGGGTGATGTGATGTGTTGGGTGATGTGATGTGTCGGGTGATGTGATGTGTCGGGTGATGTGATGTGTCGGGTGATGTGTCGAGTGATGTGTTGGGTGATGTGATGTGTCAGATGATGTGTTGGGTGATGTGATGTGTTGGGTGATGTGATGTGTCGAGTGATGTGTTGTGTCGGGGGATGTGTGGCGATGTGTTGGGTGATGTGATGTGTTGGGTGATGCGATGTGTCGAGGGATGTGTTGGGTGATGTGATGTGTCGGATAATGTGATGTGTAGAGTGATGTGTTGGGTGATGTGTTGGGTAATGTGATGTGTCGGGTGATGTGTTGGATGATGTGTTGGATGATGTGATGTGTCGGATGATGTGTCGGGTGATGTGATGTGTCGAGTGATGTGTTGGATGATGTGATGTGTTGGCTCAAGTCTTTGAGACGAATGTTTCTATCAGACAAACAAAAACACAAACTCTCCATTTCATGTTCCGAAAATGTTACTTCTCTCTTGTGGGTGTCCATCAATTGATTGCATTGATTTCTGTGATCGGTTAGACAAGTCTGAGAACTTTTGCCCAACTTTGCCACAACACATGATTGAATTCGAATAGATCTTATGATATCGAATGTTTCCTTCCATCCAGACGTCTATATCTATGTGGTAGCCTTATATCACCAAATGTTTCCATCCAGATGTCTATATCTATGTGGTAGCCTTGTATCACCGAATGTCTCCTTCCACCCAGACGTCTATATCTATGTGGTAGCCTTATATCACCAAATGTTTTCTTCTATCCAGCGGTCTATATCTATGTGGTAGCCTTATATCACCAAATGTTTCCATCCAGACGTCTATATCTATGTGGTAGCCTTATATCACCAAATGTTTCCTTCTATCCAGCGGTCTATATCTATGTGGTAGCCTTATATCACCAAATGTTTCCCTTTTATCCAGCGGTCTATATCTATGTGGTAGCCTTATATCACCAAATGTTTCCATCCAGACGTCTATATCTATGTGGTAGCCTTATATCACCAAATGTTTCCTTCTATCCAGCGGTCTATATCTATGTGGTAGCCTTATATCACCAAATGTTTCCTTCCATCCAGACGTCTATATCTATGTGGTAGCCTTATATCACCAAATGTTTCCTTCCATCCAGATGTCTATATCTGTGGTAGCCTTATATCACCAAATGTTTCCTTCCATCCAGACGTCTATATCTATGTGGTAGCCTTATATCACCAAATGTTTCCTTCTATCCAGCGGTCTATATCTATGTGGTAGCCTTATATCACCAAATGTTTCCATCCAGATGTCTATATCTATGTGGTAGCCTTGTATCACCGAATGTCTCCTTCCACCCAGCGGTCTATATCTATGTGGTAGCCTTGTATCACCGAATGTCTCCTTCCACCCAGCGGTCTATATCTATGTGGTAGCCTTATATCACCAAATGTTTCCATCCAGATGTCTATATATATGTGGTAGCCTTATATCACCAAATGTTTCCTTCTATCCAGCGGTCTATATCTATGTGGTAGCCTTATATCACCAAATGTTTCCTTCTATCCAGCGGTCTATATCTATGTGGTAGCCTTATATCACCAAATGTTTCCTTCTATCCAGGGGTCTATGCGGCAGCAGACTAGCCAGAGCCCATGCCAGCTTGTGCCACTTGTTGAGGACCGCGTACCCTGAATGGTTCCCCAGGAAGCGGTCAGTCGACAACACGCTGGATAAGATCTACAGCATTCCATTGTCAGTCCTGGCCGAGGTCGACCTGAGCGACAACGACTGGGAGGCCAAGGTCTTCAACAAAAAGAGTAAGTGTCTCAAAGAGTGCCTCAAAGTGTTCCGCCTGTGTCGCAAAGTGTGTCTGCTGGTTTGACTCCAAATTTCAACGAAGACCATTTTTTCGTGTGCCCACTGGTATAGCTGGAGAACTGTTACTTGGGATTGATTGAAATAATTGCGCATTAAAAACTTGAGCTATTTATAAGTTGATTTAATGTAAAGCCTTTGAATTTCCACTTTCAGCTTACGACTAATTGTTTCAATCACAAATGCGTGTAGCCGTAGTTATAAGGTAGTTGTCTTGGTCTTATCTTCTGATGATTACACACTGAATTGAGATACTTCAGTGTTAATGTAAAACATGGCGGAGCTTTCTATGCCCGCTACCAAGATATACAAAACATACAATATATCATCGCCCATTCGCGGCCCTTCATACTTGCGGCCCTTCGTACTCGCGGCCCTTCGAACTCGTGGATTTAGCTCTCAAATTTTTGGGTCACATAATTTCGGCAACATCGCGAATTTTCTAACTGGTAAATAATTTTAACATAACAATGTGAAATACGATATTCGTTTCTCCTTCCTGTTGATACGCTGCAGACGACGTGACGTCATTCCATCAATAATCCGCGGAATTTCATGGATTCATGGGAAAGGATAACTGTATTATCTGTATTAAGCATTTTTTTAAAAACAAAATAGAAAATCGGACAAATGTTTGAGTTGGCTTTAGATAATATGTCTTTAAAAATGATTGATGTAGGGACAAACAACTCAGCCACTACAGTGATGACCTTATGGCTGTGTATGACCTTATGGCTGTGAATGACCTTATGGCTGTGAATGACCTTATGGCTGTGAATGACCTATCGGTCATAGCTATGATCTCCTGCACTAACACGACCGTCCGAGCCAGTCTTGGGAATAAACTTTTTTAGGTTTTAGACACCATCACAATGACATAGGAGGACGGTGTTGTTCTCACTGGCATGTTTACATCATGCCCTACCAACTCTGACCTTTGAACCTTTGTCTTATCATGTAAACCTCCGTATAACTCTTATCTCTGTCTGGTTAATTCTTGAACTAAATACTACAGCTAAGTGCTACTTACTTTTGTTCTTTCTTCTCTAAGGACTTTTTTTTTGTTGTTGTTGTTGTTTTTGCATGCTCACTCAGACCGTAATTTTTTCAACCTCACCTAATCGCGTTCCCACCCCACTTTATCATCATTCACCTGACGCAGTAACCATTGGTCAGTATTCGACCTAAATAGTGGAAACTACATCTAAAATAAAAGAGCAATGAAATAATATCGTCTCTTAATTGTTTTGTTTTTTCTTTGATATTGAACAAATGTCTGTATTTAACAAATGTCTGTATTTAACAAATGTCTGTATTTAACAAATGTCTGTATTTAACAAATGTGTATATTTTTTTCAAGACTTCTAAAGAAATGTTTACTTGGTTGTTTTTTTTTTCTGAATGAAATATAAACCATATGATATCGAAGTATTGAAACAAATACACATGGTTTATTATTAGATCTACCACAATTAGAATTATTCTAGTTTTATAATTAGAATTAGTTCATTATATTTTTAATATCACAAATTCAAAGCTAATTCAAAAGGGAAATTCAAATGACTCATGTGTATGTTAAATGGTTCACCGACAAGACGGTCCTTGACCAGGCGGCCCCAGACAAAAGGGCCCCGACAAAACGGCCCTGGTCAAACAGCCCGTGACAATGCGGCCCCGGTCATAACGGCCCCTGTCAAAACGTTTTGACGGGTCGCCATGTTAAAATTACAATTTACGCTAAAATGATTCATTAAGCTGTGTGTATAATCAAATACTTGATTTCTTGCAAACCCAGGTTATAATTGAAATATAAAAAAAATCCATTGTATAAAACTATTTCAGTCATCCGTTATAACGAATCTTGTCTAAATCTGTTTTTTCAGCTATCCCCTACCCATCTGAGACAGAAAGTCTGTCAGGAGCCAACATTGAGCCATTGCCATTCGACAAGCAGTTGGCTCAGCCTGTGACAAAGAGCACCACCAGCGAGCTGTTCCGTATCCTGAACTTGAAAGATTCCCGCCTTAAACGTGAGGTCATGTCCGAGCCGAGTCTGGTCTGTGAGTGCTGCTACAACATGTGCTCACTCAGACAGCTGGCCACTTACTGCTAGCCGGCCGGCCACTCACTGCTAGCCAGCCCACGTGATCACATGCCCACCCTCTCCACCAGTCGGGGGCGGGTGTATGTTAGAACAATAAAAGTTGACAGAGGTCCAACTCACGGAATCTCTTTGTGTCTAATTTCTTAACATCTCCATGCACAACAGTAACATTAATTTTTGGGACTGGCTGATCGGCAAATTAAGGGGATGGCTCCATGGCCCATGCTATCTGGCCAACTAGACCTTTAATAAAGGAGAATGTTAAGATTAAGTCGTAGTGGTAGTCATGGTGATTTTAGTTTTGTATTTAAGGAAGCGAAATTAATATAGACAAATAATTTACGTTTTCTACATTTTTTTTTTCTATTTTACAGTCAGTGCTTTAGTAGCAGTTATCTTCTCTTGTTTGGACCTCGTGAAAGTAATCACACCATTGATAACAATAGTCTTATATACAAAGCTATTACGATATTTGAAACAGCAGATTGAATATCAATTGTGCTTTTAACATAATTTTTAACATGGATTGAAGAATAAATTATTTATTTAAATATAACTCGGCTTTTTTTTTCTTCGCATTTCCGGTGTGTGCAAGTGGAAAGAATGACTTTGAACAGTGTGAAAAGAATGTGGCACAAACCTCTGCTTAAAATTAATAAAAGCGAGTACCTAAGGGAACGGGAAATAATAGACAAACCAGTCACCTCAACAGAAACAAATCTTAAATAGAAGGGAAATAACCACATTAAGTTTGTAATTTTCTACATATTATATATTATCTTTCTTTGAAAACGTGGTCATACAGTCATTTTTCTACACCATCTCCCCTTCTCATCTTAAACTCATTTGACGCTGGTCAGTAGTTTACGGGGTCAGTTAACGGCACGGACACAAATAAGCTCTGGGCCATCACTAACGGTAAAGAAGTTATGTGTAAACATGACTTGTGTTTTTTAAAGGGGTCACATGTTTTATTTGAACCATCAAGTCTTAGTCACCGTGTCGACCTAGCTATCCACGACTTGCTAACAGGGCGCCACTTAGTCACCATGTCGACCTAGGTATCCACGACTTGCTCACGGGGCACCACAGTCACAATGTCGACCTAGGTATCCACGACTTGCTCACGGGGCGCCAAATAGTCACCATGTCGACCTAGGTATCCATGACTTGCTCATTGGGCGCCACATAGCCACTATGTCGACCTAGGTATCGACGACTTGTTCAGGGGGCGCCACATAGTCACCATATCGACCTAGGTATCCACGACTTGCTCACAGGGCGCCACTTAGTCACCATGTAGACCTAGCTATCCACGACTTACTCACGGGGCGCCAGTCATAATGTCGACCTAGGTATCCACGACTTGCTCAGGGGGCGCCACATAGTCACCATTTTTATTAACTTATTTAACATTTTAATTTAATCCTACAGCTAAGCTGGCTCGTCCTCACGGGGCGCCACTTGATTAACAGCTGGCACGCCTATATACGTGTTTATTTTTAGCTCCCCCTATAAAAATACAATTTGCTATTTTGAATAATACTACTTGATAAAACATAGATCTACCTCCCACTAATGTGTTTAACTACAGACGTCAATTACACATGGAAAAATACAATGTAGAGATTAGCTAGGAACATAAAAATACAATTGTTCCCGCCCAGCTTAATGACAAATTCTGACACATCAAAATACAATATAATATATACAAAATCCAATAATACAAATAAAACATACAATATCAATATAATAATACAAACTTGCAGTTTTGCAGTTGAGTAGAGTCCACTAGTGGCCGTCCAAAAATCACGTCACGCATCGAGGAAGGGGGGGGTGTTTAAGAACTGTGACCTCACAATGTGCAATTATGAATAAAAGTTCCGCTTAAATATTTGCATGCTCACAATTTACTTAATGAAGTTTGACATGGCTTCACGCGTGTTACGATATTAGAGTGGAGCCTCAAGCTAAATACATACTTAAGTAACAAGTCATATCGTGAGTAAGTTCAAGAGATTACAGCGAAACTTGGAATAGTTGGGAGCCCCCCCCCCCTTGGCAACAGTCCTGTCAAACATGACGTCATTGTGTCAAGTCATATCGTGGGTAAGTTCAAGAGATTACAGCGAAACTTGGAATAGTTGGGAGCCCCCCCCCCC
>MUZC01001542.1:651087-672837 GCA_002072015.1 Radix auricularia
CCCCCCCCCCCTTGGCAACAGTCCTGTCAAACATGACGTCCAAACACTTACACTGGGTCCAACTGAAATGTATCACAGTGTCACGTGGTCACAGTATCACATTATTAAAGTATCACAGTATCAGTGTCAGAGTATCACATTATCAAAGTGTCACAGTATCACGGTGTCACAGTATCCCATTTTAAAGTATCACAGTATCAGTGTCAAAGTATCACATTATCAAAGTGTCACAGTATCACGGTGTCACCGTGTCCCATTATTAAAGTATCACAGTATCAGTGTCAAAGTATCACATTATCAAAGTGTCACAGTATCACATTATCAAAGTGTCACAGTATCAGTGTCACAGTGTGACAATATCACAGTATCACGGTGTCACAGTATCACATTATTAAAGTGTCACAGTATCAGTGTCACTATCACGCCATCATGATAAGTAAGGAGATACTGTTTCATCTTTTCTCATGAGACAAGGTTCCGATGACGTCAGGCCAAGTTTGTATCTGTCCACCCTTCAGCTGATCTCACAATACCCAATTACTGGGAGTGGGGTGGCAAACTTGGCACCTGCTCCTGACAGCTACGCCGCTGCATATCTGCGTCATTTAATTTAAAACTCTATTAAGAATGCAGGACTAAACACAAACCTTAGATAAGCGTAGGACGCTATAATCTTCTGCGTAGAAGGGGCGTCTGTAACAGAAGAGATAAGATACGATAAGATGTATTTCATAGGCCTACTTGTTATAGTCGAGTTCTTTGAATATTGAACTATCAAATTATCCAAATAGAGCTGCTTTAAACTTTAAGGGACCGTTCATAAATGACGTCACGCGCCTAAAGAAAAAAAGAAGGGGGTGTCACTCATTTGTGACGATGTGTGACCTGGGGGAGGGGTGTTTAAGAAATGAGACGTCACATTAAAACTCAACAACTTTACTTTAAATAAAGCTTCCACTTAAATATTTGATTGCCTACAATTTATTTAATAACGTTTTACGTAGCTTCACGCGTTCTGTGATATTAGAGGGCAGCATTACACTAAATACATATTTAAATGACATAAAGTAATTTAAACTATACTAATTTTCATTTAGAAAATACGGCTGGGGACGGGGGGGTCAAAGCTTTGTGACGTCATATTGGAGTTTTGTGACAACATGTGATGAGGGTGATGAAAAATAGATCAAAATCGCATGACGTCATTATGGACGGCTACTTACACTAATTTATAAACAATCATTTTTAAGGGTAAATAATATTTCTCCTTTTTTACTAATAAAATAAAAGAAAACGAAAAGGGGTGGGGGATAAAATGTTTAATAAATATATATAGATATTAATAAGACTTTCAATCAGGGATTCACTTAAAATTAAAGTTAGAATATAATTTTACAATTATAAAAATGTCACTGTTAAAATGCTTAACTATAACTGTACGCAGGAACAAACACATACAAGTTTTCATTCTTTCCGTCTGGAATTCTGGCGTGATATGGGTTGCGTGAATAAACTTTATCATCAATCATCATTTAAAACTCTGATTAGAGTGCAGGACTAGACATAAACCATAGATCAACGTAGGACGCCATACGTTTCTGTAAAGAAGGAGCGTTTGTAACAGATAAGATAACGTAGGACCCTAAAACCTTCTGTATAGAAGGAGCGTCTGTAACATAGAATATAAGATCAGATAATGTAACATAAAAAGTATATTGGCATTGGCAATTCCTTAAATAAAATTAACGTTTTAAATACAACATCTTCGGTATCTGTCTATATCTAAATCTTTGTTTAGATATTCTAGTATTTCTAGTCATAAACACGTCTGCCTTTTTGAGGAATCGGAATGCATTAAAATGAAAGACATAACCGAAACTGGTTTAAAATTAAAAATAATTGTTCAATTTTGTAACGAGAATTGGACCATAATGTTAGACACCTAAATATACATATGATTCGAGTGGGGTTAGTTGCTAAGTAGGTCAGCCAGTCTGAAGTCGCCATGTTGTATGAAACGTTGGTGGTAAGAGCTTATTATATTATAAATATTAGTGTCCCTAAAATTATTCAATGAATCGATTTATAATATTTTTAAAAATTTATTAATCCAATGGTATGAGTCTTCAACTGACATTCTGTGCGGACAGCCTAGAGACAGAGATGACATTATGATCCGGACAAAATAGAGCCCGTTCCTATCGGTGTTTAATTGCAACCAATCGGGACAACGGAAGCTTGTATTCTCCGAGAGCTTTCTATCTATTCCTTCTCAATCGACCCAATTAGCTCTGTTACAGTTCCTGAAACAAAATAAACACTTCATTATTTAAAATTAAGCGTATATTTATTTGTAGAATTTCACCGTTTTCTTAAAATGTTAATAAAGCAGTAATTAATTAGGTTGACCTCGGCCTTGATCGCAGCCATTTTCTTTTCGGTGACTGTAGCTGCGCACATCTTCTACTTTCGTTTTCCAAAATTTATCCCCTAACCGAATTTTTCTTGCAAACTCACTTGCTTTCGCATTTTTCTTCCAAATTAAATTTTAAAATGAAAAAAAAAAACACATTAAATTTGTATACGTTTTTCATCATAATTATACGAAGTAAATCTCAACGACTAACGCCTACGCAGATTGCCCCGTTTTCTTAATTTATGACCTCGTACTATTCGGGTCACGACGTAGCTTAGCAACAAGAACTTGAATTAAATTAAAATTTTGTCGTTAGTATTTCTGTAGTCTTTTTCTAGAAACGCTACAAGGACAAGAGCTTTCAACGTTCTGTCTTAGCTCCCAACGTCCCTTATAGTCAAGTTAATAAAATAATAAAAATTAAATAACATTGATAACAATAATAACATAATTTAATTTAAATTTGAATATTAAATTAAAGAATTTTAATTTCCTTTTTTTTTTTTTTTAAATAAAAATATTGATAACCAATCCAAAAGTACGTTTACGTCTACAAATTCTTCAAAAAGAAAAAAAACCGATATGGAGATCAAAATCAAAGCTTTGGGTTGAAGCAATAATAACTGAGAATAACCAATCAAAAACATTAAATATATAATGTAGTTTTACTCACTCTCATGTTGATTTTAAATATTAATATTATATTAGGCCTATAACTATAATTAATTAAAGACCTCAATCAATACCATTTTTGTATCATATACAAATGTCTAAGACAAAAAGTAGTTCATTGATTCATTGGATTAAATGATTTGTGTTGTTCTGAGGCTAAGGCTTTTCTAACAGAATAAACCCTGCCCTATATACTATATGTATTTAAATATATAGCAGATAAACTATCATTATAGCATCACAGCCTGTGTATAAAGTGCATAGTCATAATAAAGTTAATCGCACGGATCTTTTGCACAGAAGAAGCATCTGTGATATTGGAGAAAAAAAATAATAAGTGCAGGACTTAATCTCATGAAGCCTTTAACAAACCCTTGAATTGATGTCTATTTCTATCTTTCTAAAAAATATCTCATTTGGACTCATTTGAGTAGCATATTTAAAGAGACCTGTGTAAAATTAAAACATGTAAATAATCAGGGTTTCTAGAAATGTTGCTTAATAATGATGACTTATACATAAACTACACCCCTGGGCCTTTCTATTTAGAGAAACCACACTATGTAGAACCATAGAGAAACCACACTATGTAGAACCATAGAGAAACCACACTATGTAGAACCATAGAGAAACCACATACATAGGCCTAGATATAACCACAGAGATATCTTTAAATCACATACCAAAGGTCCATATATATAATGCCCCCTAGACCTACATATACCACACACCCCATGACTTATATGTAAAACACACACCCAAGACATTGATTTATATCAAAACATTTATACCTAGAACCTTATATCAATCACTCCCTTCAGTCATAAATATAAACCACTACCTCAGACCTTTATATTATAAACCACTCCCCTAGACGTATACAAACCACATCCTATAGACTTTTTATATAAAACACACCCCTTGGCCAATGTTCCCTCTAAAGTTTGTTGGTCTGTAAGCTCAGTTATAAAAAAAAGTCATGTGAAAAGTTGTGCATCATCCATTATTTGTTTAATATTTTACAAAATTTGCTGCGCAGTAATTCTAAACTGCTGTGTGGTGTTGCAGCTACACAGCTTAAAGGAAACATTGCCCTGTATCTATGTAAACCAAACACCACAGCCCTATATATAAACTACCCCACTGTATAAGCAACACACATTAAGACCCATATATGAAGAACACCCACAAACCTAACTATAAACCATTCCTCTAGTCATATTATATAAAACACATCCCTAGACCTATGTAAATTAAACCTACATATAAACTACATTTGCATTTGGCATTGTAAATGAAAATTTTTCTGTTTCAGACGGAGAACAATTGAAAACAATTAATTTTATTGTGTAAAGTCAAAGATTGTACTCATGGACAGTTCTACCCTTGAAGATCAGGTGTCATCTGAACAACTTGATGACAGTAAAGATGCTTCCTATCCATAATTATCTTTAAATACATAAAGTATTATAATTATAGTTCTAAGTTGACACTGAAATTAAAATGTATCACATACTAATATTTATCACATAATCACTTATGATTTGTATGATGTTGATTTCATAACTAGGAAGTAATTAAAGTCAAATGTGATGGAATTATTTTTTTTTTTAATGTATTTTGATTGCTATAAAAATATATCTTTTGATTGTTGTAAAAATATATCTTTTTTCAATTGTGTAGATTCAACTGTAGAATGTTCAATACCAAGTGATTGCGACCTTGGAAATCAAGTTTTTACACTTGTCAGTAGCAATGGAAGTCAATTTGTGGTCATGTCATCAGGAGCAGACTCGCTCAACCTGGCAAGTTCAGGACTCATACAGCCTGGTGGCCAGTCAGTAGCAGTCAACATTGATGATGCCACACGATATCTTCTTCAAAATCAGGGAATGGCTGGTGTCATGCTACAAGATGATACTTATCAAATTTTGGACCAGCCGTTAGTCCAGGTATTTTGAATTAATTCGTAGCTTTCTTCTGTTTTTTTTTTATACTTATTATGTGATCCATTTCAATTTTAGTCTTCAATACCGTTTGTGTGAAATATATATTGGACTAACTTTTTCTGTAACATTCTGACTAGTCACATAAAGACATGCTTGCTTGGAGTAAAATATACGATTTAAGGGTTATCACTAAGATAAAATCTAAATGATATTTTCAGCCATTTTGTTGTTTGGTACTGGATCTTGACCAAGTATGTGGGGGGAAAGTATTCGTTTGGTCCAATGATGTAAAAACATTTCAAATTTTTATTGATTAAATTTAAAAACATAAACAAAGAACATTATTTATAAAATTAATATCTTTATACATTTTTATAAATTTTAGAATGATAAGTTCTGATTAGTTCAATGACTTTAACCAAATTTGATTAAATTTGAAAAATAGCTATGACCCGATGAAATATCAAATGTTTTTAAAGCTATCCTAGATCATTTATCATTAATTAATAGTGAGTTTGTTGACACTAACCCCACAATCGACAGTGTATTAAATTGTGATTACACAGGTAGAACGAGAAGATGGTACGTTAGAGGCCCAAACACTTCATATTGAAGTGCTACGGGCCCTACAAGATAATTTAGCCCAGCAGCTACCATCTCTTGACTCATGTTACACCATCGAAGGGATGGACAGTCTGGATGAGGCTTCCTCATCATCAATTAAGGTTGAAGCACCGCTGGACTCAAACGCTGACGAGTCAGTCAATGAGGACTCTGTTGACAACACAGATCTGACCACAAATAAAAGTGAAATGGCTCTCATGGCTGGCCACTCTCAGCTTAAGGACTCCTTGGATGATTCGGATTCGGCTAGTGGCTCAGACGTAAAGAAGAAGAGGAATCTACAAAAGGAGGTATATGAGACCCCAGTTAACATCAGCTAGCATTGTAATCTACTGATTTGTTCTGTATTCTTTCCCAACGCCAGCATTTGTTATGATTTTCTTCTTGTTTGAATTGAGAATATTCTTTTCATTAGCTTCTCTCATTTTGTTTATTTGTAAGAGGCAAGTTGGTCATGTCATATTAAATTAAGTCCTTCTGATTTAATTTCTATACAGATATAAAATTTCTATAATGTATTATCCTGTTTAGTAATGTTTAGCCAGTGTATGTTTGTGCATGATACATGTTATGATTTAAATTAATCTCCAGTGTAAAAAGCTGACCGTGAAAAAAGAAGAGTTCAAACAGCCAGATCTGAACAGTCCCATTCCTCTCTCTGATCAAACAATTATCATGGTCAAAGGGAAGAAATGTGTCCTGGCCTTTAACCAGGAAACCCAGCAAGTGTGTGCCTACCCTTTGAAACCACCTCCAGGTACAGCCACACATACTTGTTGAAACATAAACCAACTAGATAGACATACTGTAGCTTAAATAAAGATAGTATAAAGGCAATGGGCGAATTCCTCTAGCTACTTTACAGACTGCAACCTAACTCTTAAAGCCCCAAAGCTTTGTAATGCGCTCCTGACCGCTATTACCAAAGCGTTGTAATGAATCCCAAAATAGCACTCTCGTTAGAAATGAGATCACGGAAAGTAAAAACTCTTCAATGCTTGAAAAATGATGTATTCGACTTCCGGCAATGGTGGCCCTGGCCCGCGCTTGTGTTATCACTCGATTCGCGAAGTTTTTTGGTAGTTTTTACATATTTTTTTTAAGATGCGATTTTCCTAAACTTTATTATAAAAATAATAGTACTAAACTACAGGTAAAAATAGTTTTAAACCCAAGACAGTGTTTTGGATGCATCAAATAACCATACTTAGCCTAAAAAAGGAAGTCAGTATGACAATAATAATATAAATAGATTTTACGCAATTGTTTAAATCTCATAACCTTTTTATCACAGTATGGGAATGAGGTGGAAGTTTATTGAAAACCTTATGGGGCTTTAAGAGTTAAATAAAGATGATATATCTAATTTGGGAAAATATGCAACTAAATTCATTAAATTTTATGAGACTTGTTACAAATGTAATATGTAAAATCAATGATGTTGAAGGAAAAGTTACTTCATGTTCGTTTTATTTTAACAATGAAAATTCCCTGGCCTGTCTGTTCTAATATAATTACTGATGACCTGTTGACTTATGTGTCAGGTGCAAAGCGAAGAGGGCGGCCCAGGTTAACAGAGGAAGAAAAAGCAGAGAGAAAAAAACAGCTGCAGACAACTGGTAGTGATGATACAATTGCAGAAGTTACTTCCCCTACAGAAAAAAGTAATGCTGCTGAAACACTTTTGGAGCTCTCTAATGTTGGTATGTGGAATTAGTGTTTTAGTTTTTAACTTCTTTACCGCTTGCTTCATTTCTCATAAATAATTATTAAACATTTCCGGTTTAGAACGGCATTTATTCAGGTTTTTTTTGTCTTACAAAAACTACATCAAATTATAAGATTAAGTAATGTATTACATTTTATATGAAGTACATATAGCTATTATGATTTAAACTATTCTATAGAAAAAAGTCTTGGGTTAACAATTTGGTCTGATAAAAATATTTTAATTTCAGGCTCTGATGGTGTGAGAAGAAGTGCCAGAAAAAGAAAAAAGGCCAAACTGTTTGATGGTAATTGATTGATTGTATATTTGGACACAAAAACGTTTTCATAGAGATCTATGTTACCAGGCTGAAATTATTTAATGAGTCCAAGCAGAGGCGTCACTAGGGTTGGTGTCACCTGGGGCGGTAGATCATTATGTCGCCCCCCCCCCCCACACACACACAAAGACTTAGCCCATAGAACTCCCCTGAGTCTTCCAGGTCCAAATAACGGGAACATACACAATTATACATTTTGGTTTCACTCGGTTCATCAAGCGATTTATCATTGAAAATTTCATATAAAATCGACAAGACTGAAATCTTTACGTGTGAAAATAATTTTGTGTTAAAGGATATTACCAAAAAATGTACCTATGCCTATATGCAAGAAAATTAAGTTTCTTAGAGAAGGTCTTCTCAAATGTTTTAGCATGACGGACCGCAGAAGTGTTTCCATAGCAATTCTCGACTTTTTTTTTTCTTTTTACATAAAATTGTAGACAGTAAAGTTTTATATTTTGGTGTCACCCCCTTGATGGTGTCACCTGGGGAGACCCGCCTCCACCGCACCCCCCCCCCTAGTGACGCCATTGTGTCCAAACATTATTGGGCTAAGATTAAAGCAAATAATGTTAAAAATGAAAACATTGGAATATTTTGGTTATCTTCAAAGTTTGAGATTTCATAAATTTTTTTAATGTTCCTTGTAGAATATGAAGAACTGGATGACTCTGACGATGACACCGAGCCCCCATTCGTAGACAGTCAGGACAAAGATCCAGATATAAGCCTCAGTCTAACAGATACAAAAAAGAAAAAGCCAGCAGTGAAACAAGAAATTCAGCCATCACCCGCCACAATAATGCTATCTGACCCATCACAACGTAAGCAATAACACAAAATGTGTTACAGCTGTCCTAGTAAATTATCATTACATTTTTTAAATAATCACATTTCTTGTTTGGACAAATGTGTGATTAAGTGCTGAAAATATTTCATAAGTCAATTTTATGCTTAACTTTGGGTCGGTATGTGTTAGGACTGTCATGAGAGACATGACTAAAATAAATGTAACAATTTATGAGATATGGCGACCATTCTTTTTATTGTACTTTTCCATGATTTTCCCCTTTACATATTTTTATCATAAGAACTTGAGAATAAATACAAATATGGGTAATGCCACAAAATGAAACACTTTGTTGTTTATAAACATTTTACTCCATCATATAGCAAAAAAACGAGGCAGAGGAAGACCACGTCGATATCTACCATCCGGCCAGCAACAAACTCATACCTCAATACCAGCTGTGATGATTCCGTCTGCCAATGGACAGACTTTAGTCATGGCCCCAATACAGGTGTGTCTTGTTGACATGGAGCATGTAGTTACCTAGACCAGGGGTGGGCAATTGTTTTGGCACAGGGGCCACTTTGTGGTAGCGTATTTTAGTGGAGGGCAGCAACGTTTAAAATGATTGTATTCTTTAGTTATCATTTCATTTCAGAAAAAGTATGAAGGGTATCATAAAAATCATTAAATAAAACTAAGTGGTAGTGTTGCGTTCTGGGTTCTGGATATAATCTTAATAAAGACAGACTCTTGTCAAATATAATGTGTTCTTTATTGTGGTAGAAATACACGTATAATAATCCTTCACTATCTGCATTACACTGAAGTCCATCCAGACATCCAATTATAGGCATACAGGCTCCGGTGATCACAATGTTCGAGCCACCTCGATAAAACAATGTTTCACAGCACAGCCTTGGCCTAACGTCCAACACACCCTAACTCTGACCTCCACTCGACTCTCTGACGTTTACTCGACTCCCTTCACACTACACAGTCCCACACTATTTATAGCCCTTGCGCGCACTCTTCAAGTCATGGCGTGACATTCAAATGTCCGTCAACTGAACACCGTTCATAACATTTTCACCACAACTCACAACAACTCAGTGACAGTGATTCTCATACCTTGACAGTAGTTTTATTAAATTAATTTATTGTCATATTATCTAGATTTCTAGCCGCCAGAACATTTAATTATAGAATCCGTTTATTGAGACAAGTGTAACCTATCACAATTTTTTTTAAAATCAGAGTGAAGTTGCTTGTTGAAATACGCTTGCACAATCTACCATAACAAACTTGCCATCCTAAAAAGGCTTATTGCGTTTAGCGAGGTTATAGGCTATCATGAAACTGGCCTCTTTAGCCCTATCCTGAAGTGTTGATTGCTTTGTAAATAAAGTTTGTCGCTTCTTTAACTTGGTAACACAATCTGTAGCTTTTCGTTCTTCCTCAGAAAGTTTGCCGCCAAAATCGTTATGTTTTGTTTCGTGGTGTCATTCAGATTGTACTCCTTAAATACGGCAATTGTTTCATGACACAGTAAACACTGCTTTCTTGCCTCTATTACCAAAGAAATATTTGTGTGTCCATTCTTCATTAAACACACAGGATTCATCACCAATTTTACGCTTTTTTGGAGAGTTCATGGTCCCACTTAATTTGGAAATTTATAGATTTTACTGTTGCAAAGACAAAATTGAAATAAAACTGATCAACTGGAAGGGTGAGTCTTTACACTGCCAGTGCACGCGCATTGACGTAGCTGCTCTAATGAAAAACACGAGACAAATTTTCGGTTCGGGACATGAAGCAAATCTCAGTTCAAGGCGGGATTTTCTGAAAAACTCTCATGTGGCCCGCGGGCCGCGCTTTGCCCATCCTTGATCTAGACTGTAACGTACACAAAGTTGTGGCTAACATTCTGGCTCAATTATAAAATATGTCCTCTCATACTATTTAAAGCAAACTAATTACAATTTTTATCATCCAACTTTTTAAAAAATCTGTGAGTGGCGCGATAGTCTGGCGGTAGCGTGCTGAACTGTCGAACCAAGGCAAAATAGAGTCACGGGTTGGAGCCTTGGTGCTGGCAAGGCCCCCAGAGCATTATGCTAGCCACACGATCCCTTACTCGTTAGTGGTTGCTCAATGAAACGTGTGAACGCCACTTCACTTGCCGTCATGGTCTGAAAAAGGGATTATTATTATTATTACAACTTCAAAATCCAAGATTAATTTCTTATTCTAAAAACCAATCTACACTCAATTTTAGCTGCATTTGAAGAACTACAATTGGTAATGACATTACCTTAGCTGTTTTGTTCTTTTCCTTCTGCCCCATACATCTTCCCTTGTATACCGGTATTTGTTGATATAGTCTTGTATACGATTTGATCTGCTGTGTTTCAGGGCTTACAAAACCTCCAGAACTTCCGCAGACAGCTCCCCAACCTTATTCCCAAACCACCTTCTGATTTAAATTCATCTGTGGCCAATGAAGTGACAGATGCATCTACATTGTCACTTGGCAGTGACACTGACACGTTGCCTCTAGATACTTCAGGAGGTAAGCAAACTAAGTTATTTTAGGGATGTTTTAAAAACAACTTTGATTTTAATTATTTTAGTCAACAAAACTAAGTTGAATCTGCGCTATGGGTTTAAGAGGTCTACATGACAAGGTTAATGTGTTCCTGTCAGAAAGTGAATAGTGCTTGGCTAAAGTCCTTTTGAAGGTTGCTTTTCAGCTTTTCATTTCCTAACACCAAGATTGTTTAGAAATGTTGAGTTCAATGTCTTCATGAAACAAGAAATATAAATTAGTTTCCTTATTTATTGGAAATAATTATTAGTTTTCTTTTTCACCAAGAAATATTTCTATGTATTTTTGGTTCCATCCCAGCCCTGGACAGCAACAGTATCATACCTAAAGCTCTGCAAGGGGACACGATTCCTTTAGGAGACACTGAAACACAAGACCAAGGGGACAACATGGACCAACAGAGTATGTCTAGATTAGAAGTAACGAGTAGTTATGTCCAGTCTATAGAGATTAGAAGTAACTAGTAGTTATGTCCAGTCTATAGAGATTAGAAGTAACTAGTTGTTAGGTCCAGTCTATAGAGATTAGAAGTAACTAGTAGTTATGTCCAGTCTATAGAGATTAGAAGTAACCAGTTGTTATGTCCAGTATATAGAGATTAGAAGTAACTAGTTGTTATGTCCAGTATATAGAGATTAGAAGTAACTAGTTGTTATGTCCAGTCTATAGAGATTAGAAGTAACTAGTAGTTATGTCCAGTCTATAGAGATTAGAAGTAACCAGCTGTTCTTAATTAATATTTCATATGACAGAGATTCGGCTTGCTTAATAAGAGGGATTATTCTGTGAATGTTAATAAGTGGGATTATTCTGTGAATGTTAATAAGAGGGATTATTCTGTGAATGTTAATAAGTGGGAGTATTCTGTGAATGTTAATAAGTGGGAGTATTCTGTGAATGTTAATAAGAGGGAGTATTCTGTGAATGTTAATAAGAGGGAGTATTCTGTGAATGTTAATAAGAGGGAGTTTTCTCTGAATGTTAATAAGAGGGAGTATTCTGTGAATGTTAATAAGAGGGAGTATTCTGTGAATGTTAATAAGAGGGAGTATTCTGTGAATGTTAATAAGAGGAAGTATTCTGTGAATGTTAATATGAGGGAGTATTCTGTGAATGTCAATGAAGTCATCTCCAATTAGCTCAACTATTCATTAAAATATCAGTGTTAACCAGTGTATTTGTCTTCATCAAATCAGTTTATTTTACTGTTCCATGTGATGGTCCTAATGGTTCAGGCAGTCAAATTGTCCTCTTATATTTCATCCACCCAGCTTCAAGTTTGCTGACCTTCATGACGCCAACAAGCTCCATGTCAGATAAATCAAAAGACGGCCAGTTGTCTGACGGTGTGATCAACTCCAACCAGGCAACTGTCATTCAGATTCCAAACAACTTGCTGGCATCTTTGGGCTTTAAGAAAGATCCAATCAAGATCGGTGAGTTTAAATTGTTCTTGCTACAAAAGATAATAATTATGTGCTGAACAGAAATAAACATTTGAGCTTGTTGTCTTTGTGTAGGCTCAGAACAATTCAACTTGTCATTTTTATAACTTGTTGATTCTTATCACCAACAAAAAAACATATGTCCTTATCAATCTTCAAACTATGTAAATGTAAACTTTGACCTCTCCATTTTTCTTAATATCACAATAATGTGCTGTCCCCCGGCCTTTTTTGTTCACAGATTAAGGCTTTTTTCCAATTTTTTTTTTCCTAATGTCCTGTCAGGCCTACTTATACCCTGTTTAAATTTTTTAATATTTCTAAAAGCCTGATTGGAGTCTCACACATATTTTTTTCCTTTTCATCATTATGAAGCCACAGTTTCTGGATTTGCTACTTATAGGGCAGTTTAAAAAATTAAATTATGAATCTTTTATTCTATTTTTAGATACTTACAATATTTTCATATTGATTCAAGATAATTATGCTCCATATTTAAAGGACTTAAAGCAACAGAGCGTGAACTTGAGAAACTAAAGTGCCCTAAATGTGACTTCCAAGGCTACTACATGCAACAGTACCGTACACACATCGCCACCCACGGGGACGATCTCCAGAAGTGCAAATGTTGTAGCTATCTCTCGTTGGATAGTCAGGACTTGTTGGAACATTTTAAGGTCAGCTACTGACAAGTGTAGTAGTTGCTGTAAATTACTTCAAAAAATATTTCATACCCAAAACTGATTTATATTCTTATGGTAATCTTTGTATGCTATTCTTTAAATACATCTGTGAAATGAAAGATGCTCATTGTAAGAGAGAGAGATATGTGACATTTAATCACCTGAATGCTTTCTGCAGTCGTGTATAATTTACTTGTTGCCTAATGTTTCAGGAATATCATCCCCGCTGTATATGCCAGGAATGTGATTACATGGCCGAACATGCGTATATTATTAAACGTCACATGATGCGCCATGATACGAAGAGTTGTACGTGCACTGCGTGTGGGAAAGTCTATAAGGTATCATACATTTAGTGCCCAACTTTTAAGAATAGCCGATTAAATTCTTTGCATAGAAGATGTCAACTTTTTGACCACATTAACTTAACATGTACACAATACAAGTTAACTCTTTAAAGTCGCGTAAGGGTTTTCAATAAACTTCCGCCTCATTCCCGTAAGGATTTCCCATATGTCGGGATTCGTTGTCTAGGGGTTCTGATCGTTACTTTACAGCCAACTTGCGCACACAGACCGTACACAGAGTCCTTATACTAACAGCAATCTTTATTAATGGTAGGACAACTCCGTGTGTCTTAACATCACATCTAACAACTCTCAGTCCAACAGACGAGCACTGGGTACTAACAGCAATCTTTATTAATCGTAGTACAACTCCATGCGTCTTAACATCACATCTAACAACTCTCAGTCCAACAGACGAGCACTGGGCAATGCCAAAACTCGTGTATCCCTTGTGTACTGCAGGTCGAAGGTTCCTCCATATACCAACCGACCTCTATCTCTCGCTCACAACAACTGCCTTCTCACTACGTCACATTCACACTCTTACGTCATACTCTTTCATACCGTGCGCACCGCACCAAGCACAAGTAACAACAATGACATGTCAGGGAAAACCCAATAACTCTATAATGTTTCCCGGACACCATATTACAATCAACTGGTTATGAAATTTTAAAAATTGCGTAAAATCCATTTATAATATTATTGTCATACTAATTTCATTTCTTAGGCTAAGAATGGTTATTTTACGCATCCAAAACACTGTTTTGAATTAAATATTATATTTACCTGTAGTTTAGTACTATCATTTTTATAATAAAGTATAGGAAAATCGCTTCTTCAAAAAAAAAAAAAAAAAAAAAAAAAAAGTAAAAACTACCAAAAAACTTTGCGAATCGAGCGATAACACTAGCGCGGGCAACTGCCGCCATTGCTGGAAGTCAAGTACATAATTTTTCAAGCATTGAAGAGTTATTACTTTCCGAGATCTCATTTCTAATGAGAGTGGTATCTAGGGACGCATTTGGACGCCTTAAGGATAGCTGGCGGAGACGCATTACAAAGCTTTGCGACTTTAAGAGTTAACAGAACCACAATGAAAACTGCTATCACTAAATGTTTAATTCTTAAAATTTACCTCAGAAATTATTTTTTTTCTTCTCACCCTGAAGTGCCTTGCTATATTTTTGTACCAATTCTTTATTAAATGTAAATCTGTAAATATATGTCATAGAGTTATGTTTTCCATTCTAGGATATGTATATTCTAAAGATGCACATAAAAATGGTCCATATGCCAGCCGAAGTTTTGTTTGAGTGTACGGTTTGTCTTAAAAAGTTTACACGTAAAGCTCATCTGAAGAGACACCTGCGTATACATGAGCCAGAGAAGCCATACAAATGTACAGTTTGTGATTACAGGTTGGACGTTTCATTTTATTCTAGTCATCTCATATTTTACAATCAACTTCTTCATCTAATATAAGTTGCAAAAATTTTCTTTGTGCTCAAAAATTTAAAAAATACAAAAAAATCGTGGCACAATTTACAGCCGTATTATGTGCTATTTTTTAAATTTTTCACGTCAAGCCTTTTTTATTTTTCCAGAGGCTGTGAAAGATCTGATATCTCAAAGCACATGTTAATACATCAAGATCCTAAGCACGCTTGTGAACGTTGTGGTAAAACATTCAGACATATCAAGAACAAAGAGCTTCATGTTAAAAGGTAACTGGTCATACTGGCTGGTTCACATGACTTCTAGTTATTCTGGCTATGGAATGTTTTGAAATTATTCTGCTTGACATTCGATTGCTACCTTAAAATTTAATTCAAAATCATTTTTATCACTGGACATTTTTGGCCCAATTTTTAAGTGAGCTAATAATAGTAAATTAAATTATAATTATATGGTACTAGGAGTGTAGGGCGCATATGGAGCCCACTTTTTTTTTAAAAAACCCAGTAACGTATTCTCGTCCTTGTTAGATAAATACAAAATATTGAACTTCCTGAAATGTACACGAAGTGTTTTATAATTATAAATCCTCAAATCCTCTTTTTACATCGTTCCCTTTTCCAAAATTAAAATATAAGCTAAAGCAATGACATCATATACTATTTTTTTAATGTCCAGAAACACTAAACGCTTTCTTAACTGCCATGGACAGTTGTACTATTTCAAAAATTATCTTTCATTTATAATTATTTTGCACACCTTCTGATGCACACCTCGTATTAAAATATAATCTCTAAGAATGAGTCATAGGGATCTATCCAGTGAGTGAGTGAGTGACTTGGGCTTTTATACTGTTTATGGGTGACTGACAGTTTACAGTAGTCTTATTGTTTAAAACAGAGGAACTAAACTGTCTTATTGGATGTTAGTTCTAGTTTTATAAATCTAGAAACTGACATTTACAAAACTATCTGTGGGAAATAACTTTTTATTAGGGCTCTTAACGAATAATTTAAATTTAATCGTTAACTTTTGAAAAATTAACAATTAAATTAATTAGTAGGTGAAGTGGTAGAACCATGGTAGGCAAACTTCATTAACAGTTTGTAAGTGATGGTCAATTAATCATTTAAAAATAATTCAATTGTTAAAATTTTTTAAACAGAAATTAATCATTAATTTCCTTTAACACTACTTTTTATGTTTTCATTTCTTATGTATGATGCACGTTTTAAAAAAAATTATTTTGTGCCCTAGTTTTTAAGTGTTTGAATTATTTAATTTGATGACAGGCATTATGGTCAGAGAGATTACTAATGTGCTTGAATTATTTAATTTGATGACAGGCATTATGGTCAGAGAGATTACAAGTGTGGAGTGTGTGACTTTTTTGGCTACACTTTCACTGACATCAGGAAGCACATAGAACGAAAACATCAGGACATCAAAACTTTGATTTGTGATAAGTGTAACAAACCTTTGAAAAATGAACAAGCTCTTAAGGTGAACAGTCAGTGAAGTTATATCACTTATAGCATTTTATGAGGTAGTGATGCGATCCCAGTAGTTATACCACTTATATCATTTTATGAAGTAGTGATAGGATGCCAGTAGTTATATCACTTATATCATTTTATGAGGTAGTGATGGGATCCCAGTAGTTAATAACACCTTCACATCATTTGTGTATTAAGGAATTTTATATTTGTATATAAAGGATTTTAGGAGCTAGTTAATTTTTACCAAAAAGTTTATCCATCTGAACTTTCACAAACCTTAAAATAATAATTAAATAGTTTTAAAAATCTACCTTAGCCTAATGGTAACTTACAATAATAATTGGAAAGTCTTAAAATCTACCTTAGCCTAATGGTAACTTACAATAATGGATGTAAGAGGAAAGTTATCAAATGTTTATAATTGTTGTCAGGAACATCAACAAACATGTAATGTCATGATGATTGAGCAAGTCCTGGCCATTCCTACATCAGCCGGGGGCACAAGTCAGGCTACCATCCAGATACCATCCAATCTTAGCCCGGACGGCCAGCTCATCCTTGACGGGCAGACCATAACAATGGACGGGCAGACCATCTCAGTCAAGAAAAATGGAGTCATCATGGTTTCAGGTGGTGAGTCACTCTATAGAACTAAGATACATTTTATGATATACAATCATGTTGTTATGTTTTATTGAATATGGTCTGTCACTACCGTAGACAGAAGTTAAACAATCATGTTGTTATGTTTTATTGAATATGGTCTGTCACTGCTGTAGACAAAAGTAAACAATCATGATGTTATGTTTTATTGAATATGGTCTGTCACTACTATAGACAGAAGTAAACAATCATGATGTTATGTTTTATTGAATATGGTCTGTCACTGCCGTAGACAGAAGTCATATAAGAGATTGTTTTTTGTTTCATAATAATTATAATGAAAACATTTTCCAAGTCTAATAGTTAATCTGTTAACTGTGGCAAATGTTTTAAAGGAATAAAATTATTATCTATGTTATGACAGAGTCACAGCTAATAATGGCCGATGGAACAACGGAGGAGGAGGAAGAGGAAATGGATGATGAAGAGGGAGGAATAAACAGAGCCATGCAGATCATTGGTGAAACAATCATGACAGAATCGGGGGAGGAGCTGCACATTATATCACAGGAACAGTTGGGCGACCCCGGCTCTATGGACACTGGTGTCACCCTCACTGAGGGCCTACAACCCACCCACATCATTGATCAGAATGGTCAGCTCTTGAGGACTTCTGATGGCATTCATTTGCTCCATCAAAATGGCCAGTATTTTTACAAAGCTGAACAAGGCGTTGAGCCCGCTGGCCATTTGATGGATGAAGGTAAAGAGATTGTTGAATCAAATGGTGAGATCGAGGATGAGGTCATGAGTCATCCATTCATCAATCAGACCAGCCAATCAGGACATGAGCTAGAGACTTCAGAGGAAATATTGGAAGTGAATATTGATCACTTACAACAAGCCGGCAAGGAGTATTCCAACAATGCAACTCTGTCTCAGGAACAAACAGTAGACACAACAGATCAACATTCAGACTCATAGCAGACAATAGACACAATAGATCAACATTCAGACTCATAGCAGACAGAAGACACAACAGATCAACATTCAGACTCATAGCAGACAATAGACACAATAGATCAACATTCAGACTCATAGCAGACACTAGACACAACAGATCAACATTCAGACTCATAGCAGACAGTAGACACAACAGATCAACATTCAGACTCATAGCAGACAGTAGACACAATAGATCAACATTCAGACTCATAGCAGACAGAAGACACAACAGGTCAACACTCAGACTCATAGCAGACAATAGACACAACAGATCAACATTCAGACTCATAGCAGACAATTGACACAACAGATCAACATTCAGACTCATAGCAGACAATAGACACAATAGATCAACATTCAGACTCATAGCAGACAGTAGACACAACAGATCAACATTCAGACTCATAGCAGACAATAGACACAATAGATCAACATTCAGACTCATAGCAGACAGTAGACACAACTTTGTGTTTTTCTTTCAGAAAGTCTGTCTACATCAACTCATAACAATGTTTGACTTCTATATCTTCAATTCATGAAAAAGTATTTTATTTTTCTTATCAGTGATAATAGAGTTTCAATCTTCTAGAAATTCCAACCCAGTTACTTCCCTTTAATATTATTTAAAAATGCTCTCAGCACTTACTGTTGGCAAGGAAATTCCTAAAACAACATTTATCATTCATTTATACATCAGTTATAATAAGACATAGTTTTTTTTATGACATGGCTTTAAAATGTTTAAAATTGTTGATGATTTAAGGATTAATGCTAGTAATTAGTCACACAACAAAAATTTAACTCACTCACTGTTTATTGTGTTAGATCGAAGTTTATTTATATAAGATTGTTTTTTTCAAAATTCCTTGTCATAAGATTTCAGATGCAAAAAAAGCTTAAGTTTCCAATGATATTAAGTTAAAAGAGATGACAATATAGTAGTAGATTTACTAATTACTGCTGAAAATGTTCTTAAGATGTAAATGATCTTAATATACTTGTAGCACAATAACGGCTACCATGCTTACCTCCCGGTATTGACTGTAAATATTTGTTAATTTATTGACATGCTTACTGAAAAGTTGTTGTATTTTCATTTTATGACAAGTGTGTTTTCTGTTGGTCTTACTGTAAGCCATCCCAAGGCCAATATCAGATTTGAACAATTATTTTATGAAATGGTCTATTCCCTAACTTATTTAGTCTGTTGATGAACTAATATTAAATGAAATCTTGGCTTGGAGATGAAATCAGGTCAGTGTTACAGCTGGTCAACTGGAAATCCAAATACAGCATTTATAATGGCTTCTTTGTGTGTACTTGTCATTACTATATGTTTGATATTTAATTACTTTTATTTGTTAGTTGTGAATGAATTGATCAGTTTAGAAAATTAATCATCAAAAACAAGTTTTTAAAGTTACTGTGTTGAATGAATTGATCAGTTTAGAACATTAATAATCAAAAACAAGTTTTTAAAGTTACTGTGTGGAATGAATTGATCAGTTTAGAACATTAATAATCAAAAACAAGTTTTTAAAGTTACTGTGTTGAATGAATTGATCAGTTTAGAACATTAATAATTAAAAACAAGTTTTTAAAGTTACTGTGTTGAACGAATTCTATTTAAAAAATGTTTACCATCATAAGATTTTTCAAAAGTCAGTTACAGAAATTGAAATGTAAGTCATATAAAAAAATTTAATTTTTGTATTATCCCTACAATTTAGCACTAGAAAATTAAAACAAGTAGCTTATCTTTGGGATGATAAAATATCTATCCAATAAAATATAATTATTTTTGTTAAATTTAAATTTGCTGGCAGACGTTAGAACAATTGACAGGATGTAAACTTGAGCTGTTTTTCTGTTAGAACAATTCACAGGGTATAAACTTCAGCTGTTTTTCTGTCTGCATTTCATAAAATTGTACAATTATTAGTTGAAGTTGAAATATTAGACAGGAGAAATTTACTGAGCACAGAATTTGATATCGTTATTTCAACCATTGAGTACTCTCAAAACCAATGGCCAAACAATAAGACAGTTTATTTCAACCATTGAGTATCTTATCTTCTTATATGTTACAGACGCTCCTTCTGTACAGAAGATTATTGCGTCCTACTCTCAAAACCCATGGCCAAACAATAAGACAGCTTATTTCAACCATTCATTACTCTCAAAACCCATGGCCAAACAATAAGACAGCTTATTTCAACCATTGAGTACTCTCAAAACCCATGGTAAAAACAATAAGACATCTTATTTCAACCATTGAGTACTCTCAAAACCCATGGCCAAACAATAAGACATCTTATTTCAACCATTGAGTACTCTCAAAACTCATGGCCAAACAATAAGACATTCTGTTACTTACACTGATCCAAAGATGAAGATTAACTCAAACATTATAACTGTTCTCAGTTCCCTCTCCTTGGAATAACTTGAACATCAACTTGACTATTCTAAAACAGACGAAACCACTTCTCTGTCCTCGCTATTAGCTATGTCTAAACACATATTACCATTTAAATTTTAATACAAATATTTCTGAACTTTTGAAAGATCAATATTGAAAATATCAGCTTAAGGTAGAAATCAAATGTCAAGCAGGATTATTTCAAACACAGTGCTACATTATTCTCTCCCCTATCCTTTATACACCATCCAACAACATTAGTTACAGTTCCAGACTGAAAAAGGGAGATAAAAAAAATAACTAGGAAAAGATATCATTGAGATAATCAATACTTTATTAATAAATGTTATTTGAATTTAACAAATAAATTTTAAAATAAATGCATTCTTCACACTAGATACTCTGCAGACATTCAAATAAAATATACAAGAACAATAAATTGCCACACATTGACAGTTTGAAGTTTTCATATTATAAATAGTACAAATTGTTTTTAGCAAGATGAAAGATAAGGTATATCTTGGCAATTAGAAACCTGGTCAATAGTTTCAAAATTTTATCCCACAAATTTTTTTATTTCCTACAATTTTCTGGGCTGATCAAATAAGAATATGCAGTTTTTATAATTCAACCTCAGGAATACATTATAGTTATAGATATATTTGCTTTGACACGGGACATTGTGTTATCATTTGGTTTTATATCTTCAACGTCTTCTCTTTGAATTAATACTGAGCTATAAGCCCCCATTAAGGTCATGAACATTGTTGTCTTTACAATAATTACAATTAGGTAATATGTACAAGGCTGTTTGTAGAGACCTACAATTAGGTAATATGAACAAGGCTGTTTGTAGAGACCTACAATTAGGTAATATGAACAAGGCTGTTTGTAGAGACCCACTAGCAGTTCTAATTTTATCTCCCACAAAATACTTCCGTGAGTAAGGCGAATTAAAAGTACATTTCAACAGCATTCATAAATTTAGTATTTTTTTTTATAGGAGACCACAAAGTTAAGTCATTGTGGCTGTAATCTAATGACAGGTTACACTTTCAACACCACCAAACCTAGTCCTTGCTGTAGCTGTAATCTAATGACAGGTCAACACCACCCAGCCTAGTCCTTGTTGTAGCTATAATCTAATGACAGGTCAACACCACCCAGCCTAGTCCTTG
>MUZC01001542.1:680721-703666 GCA_002072015.1 Radix auricularia
TATCAAAAAAGGACAAGTTAGTTGGTCTTTAAAAAAAAGGTTGGCGCCGTAGGCGCCCAAAAAAGGGGGCGCCGCAGGCGCCACGGCGCCCCGGCACAATCTAGTCAAATAATAACTATGAAGAATTATCCGACCTTGTCTTTATTGTGAATCTTCGAATATTATTTTTTAAAGGGGCAATTCATCTAAGCATTGAAACAAGGAACTATTTCATATTTTTAGAAGAATTTTACCCCTTAAACAAAATATATTCTGTGATTATAGTTGTTTTTTTTTAAGGATATGAAAAGAAATAAATATTCAATAAACTGTCGCAAATTAAGGCTGCAACAAACAAATGCTGAGCTGAAGGTCAAAATCTAAGACCATCTATCCCCGTTACTTACAAATCTAAGACCCTCGCCTTTTCAGCAGTGGTCCTCAACCTGTGGTCCGCGAGCAAAGGATGAAATTTTAATGCTTACGATTAAAAACACGAAAAAATTTTGGTTACAATTTTTAAAAACAATAAATAAAACCAAAGAAACATCCTAAACGATTGAAGTTAGAAGAAAAACAACGATGGAGTCGTTCTAGTACACCTTGTTTGGATATGCTGTTCTCAAATATGTCAACTCAACAAAACAACAACAACAAAACTAATTTCATTAAGTCGAATGTATGACAAAAATAAGTTATAGCCACAATGTTATAGTTCATGTATTAATCTATCATGGTAAAATATGAAAGATGTATCTTGAGGCAATGTCGTGGTTCTGTTGAACCTTGTTATTGTAAGGGGCCGTAATGTAGCAGTCTTATTAATACTAACTAATGATTATAAATTTATAAAAATTTTATATTAAGCAATAAGGACTTAAATAATACTATAAGTTTAAGACTGGTATAACTGGCGTTCGTTCGTTACAAGAGAAATCCATTACAATCTGTTTCCAAACAATATTTGTTGGAGCACGCAACTCGTAGCATTTTCGTATAGCTTACTAACATGTTGTTTAGTAATACTAGTAACTAGTTATACACAAAATATAATTATTTATATACATTTTTAGCACGGTTGTGGCGCAATAGTCAGTGGTGGTCCGCGGCAAGACACATAGCTTTTCAAGTGGTCCTTGAATCTAAAAATGTTGAGAACCACTGCTGTACAGTGGCGTAGCGAATGTGCCGCCCGGGGCAGAACCCAGGTTTGCCGCCCCCTCCCTGCCTCCTGTAAAGCATGTTGAATCTATAATGAACAAATAATATTAGAAGGTAATAAAAAGGACACTATACTTCTATATATTTATAAATTTATAGAAAATATTTTATTTCTTGAAATACAAAATTCATAAACAAATTGTGTCATGAAAACAATAAATTTGAGCTTTAGTTTTGAACTATACGACAAATTGATACATCTAAGATTGTGCCATGAGGAAAAAATAGAAAACTTCAATATTTTAATCAAGAAAGGAAAGTTGTTCTATTTATTGCTATCATAAAAATGTGCAGTGTACTTATATTTTTTTCGAATAATTTGTGTATAGCGTCAACATTTTTTTTCGGGGGGGGGGGCGAAGGGGCGGCAAACTTAGGTTCTGCCCCGGGTGGCTTATACCCACGTTACGCCTCTGAGTACTACCATCAGTAGTATCTTACTTATTACTAAACTGCGTCTTTTAAAGTCGAAGAACAAGTAAAAGTAGTAATGAAGGATTTCGAATATATCTAGCGGAGTTTATATGTCCTCCATGTTTCTGTATTACCCCAGAGAACTTCCATTTTATCCTAAATGGAGTTATTTACCCCTGTCCGCTTGTTATAGTACAGGGCCGTCTTTAGGCATAGGCAAACTAGGCAGCCGCCTAGGTCAGGGCCGGCTTTAGGCATAGGAAAACTAGGCAGCCGCCTAGGTCAGGGCCGGCTTTAGGCATAGGCAAACTAGGCAGCCGCCTAGGTCAGGGCCGGCTTTAGGCATAGGCAAACTAGGCAGCCGCCTAGGTCAGGGCCGACTTTAGGCATAGGAAAACTAGGCAGCCGCCTAGGTCCTCCGATGAGTCTCATCGTTAGTGGGGGCCTCAAACAAGAATATTTGCATAATTAATTGTTATTTTTATATTACATTTTGGGCCACCAAAGTCACTTCGCCTAGGACCTCCAATTCCATTAGGCCGGCCCTGTATGTCTCACCAAAGTAATGTACATGTATAGTATAACATTTCAAATACATATTTTTAGTATATCATATTTCCATCAAAGTTTCTTTTTATAATTTAGCGCTGGTGATGGGCGGTTAGACATGTAACATTTTGTGTAGAGTTGTGAGGTACGACATAAAAAAAAATGGCATACGCCTGTGAAACAAAATCCATCCACTCGTCACCAACATTAAAGGGGCGCTATTCGACTCGTATGTATGATTGTATGTGTATTGAATGGTTTGAACATTTGATTAGAGTTAACAGTCCATGTTTTATGAGTAGGTTTTATGGGTGCGTATATTAATTTCCCCCCATTGTATAAAAGTAGAAGCCTCTGAAACGTGTACGGAACTCTCTTCCATTCTCCGCGCTAGCTATTGCCAGTTTGTCAGTGAGCTGCCAGGACCATGCTGTGGAGTCTTGCTTTCATTTCCCTGGTTTCGGGCATCTATTTAACAGGTAACACAGTATCTAATAATACTGAGTAAAGTTTAACATCATAACATTGTAAAATATAATAAAGAAGTAAAGAAGCAGGTAATGTGCGTATATTAAAAATTGATAAAGCGTTAATTTTTAAATGAATATTGGGTTAATTTCTGGATTCTAATTCGAACTTCGCTATACGGGAGTCTTGCAACTTGTTTCTACTTGCGATAGAATTTCTGAAATTGACAATGACCTAATTTTCCAAAACATTTTTTTTTAAAAAAAATTCGTTAAACAATATTCAAGATCGATTGTCAAAGAAAAGAAACAACATTATATTAATGAACTCATCCAACATTAGACAAGTGTTGAAATCGTAGCACTTGTCTAATGAACTCATCCAACATTAGACAAGTGTTGAAATCGTAGCACGAATGGTAAGTCGTAGAACGTGACACGGTAACATGTTTATCAAAGTGATTGTCTCCCAATCTCCCAACCTTGAACCTTAACTGTCGACCTAATCACCGCAGCCGATAATTCCGACCTAAACTGTAAAATAATAAAAAAAATAAAATTTTAAAAATAAAATTTTAAAAAAATCTCTTGTGTATCTCCAGACGCCTGTCTGCGTGCAGAGACCAACCCCGCTCATGTCGACCACCGGATCAACCCAAGATTCTCCATCAAATGCACGTTCTACCCGTGCGGTGGTGACGACATTACAACGTTAGTCTCCCTTGAACTCCGGCGGATTTCCGGCACTGGCTCCCAGAGAATTGCTCAAATCAGCAACAGTTGGCACCACCCGAACTGGTATCAGTTCCCTTTTGGTCGTTACGGCGCGTGGAAGGGCGCCGCAGGAAGTCACCGTTTTCTTTCAGCAGAGTGGACCGTTCCGTTAGTGCGGGGGCCTAGTTACTACCAGTGTTTGGCGGTTGGTAAGGACCTCTCCGGGCGAGTCCATGTGTTTAAAAAAGTTGCTCTTTTAGGGGGAGACAGCAGATTGTCATTCTGGATTAACAGCGACAGATCTCGTCTTAGCTAACGTTTATAGAGGCGGCGGGTTTCGGGAAATCGCACGCACGAGTCGACCCGCGTGAACTCGCGCGGGGAATGTTTCTATTTTTGCTTTGCAGGTGTTCATAGAGGACGCGGGTGTCTCGAGGCGACAAATTTGCCGACCGGCGCGGGTATTTACCAGAACTAGTTGCTAGTTCTTGTTCCGCGTTGTCGCGCCGAAAAGCATAGAGGGAAATCAGCCAACTGTGACAGAAAAATTAAATGTAGTAAAAAAAAAAGGCTCAAGTAATATATTATTTTCAAGGGCTTGCTAAGACCTTTTCAAAAACACTTGATTTGTCTTTCCATATGTTATAGAAGTGGAGTTATGAATTTTTTTGTCAATTTTTTTGCCCCTTATCAACCTATAACTTATTATATAGGTTATAGCCTATAATCTATATAATTTATTCCAAAACTTGTGACCAAATTTCAAAACTCTGCACCCTTTCCCTCACAACTTATTTAATTTCAGAGATATGGGTAAGAACATTTCAGAAAACATTTACAATCCAATATACAAAACAATGAATAAGAAATGTTTAAAAGAAATCAAGGTTTTGAAATTTTAAATAATTATATATGAAGGGATGTTGTAAAAAAATCATATTGAAATTTTTTTTAAAATACAAACCGTTAAAACATGTGCATGCTTGTATTTTAATTGAATGCTTGGTACAATTAAACCAATAACTGCATTTAAATGTTTAAAGAGTAAGTATTTGAATTAAAAAATAAATTTAAAACGAATTGTTAAAAATTATTTGTTAAAATATACCCCACCGACGAGGTCTGATTACTAAAATATGAAATTGAAATTAAATTCAACAAGTATTTGTCAATGAAAATGTCAGTACCTCATTTAAAGATAATAAAAGAACATTTTTCTGAGTGAATAAGTATTCAAATTTTTAAACATATAATTCATAAGCTTTGTAATTGTCTTTGTCATCTATTTGTCAGTGGTAGAAATTTTAAGTTTTGTGATTGATTTTGAATTTTATTATCACTTATATTTATACTTTATACCCATAATTATCTTTGTTTTCTTATTTAATTTTAATTATTGAAAATTAATTTTATTTTGATTGATTTGTAAAAACATATTTTATGTTAATTATCTTTGTCAATGTCTTTGTAAAAAAGATAAAAGAGGATGGTGAGTGATAATTTAAAAATATGTATTATAATAATAATTATATTATATTTCCCTACACAATCCAGTAAATCTAAAATAAAAGGATAATAATGTCTTTATCATTATTAATTACAAGGTTATTACCAACTTAGACTTGGTTTTAGACTAAAGACAAGACTATTACAAATAGTTTTCTTAATTTAAATTAATAGTTTATAGTTATAGTATTTGTATGTGATAGTAATCTTGTATAGTATAGTTATAACTATAGACTATAACTGAATAATTGTAAGTGTATTATAGTAATAGTACATGTATAGTGTAATTAAAAATATATAATTAATTAGTACTATATTACTAGTCCACAACCAAATAAAATCTAAGAAAAATGTAACAAAATTAGTGAATTACTGGCATCTTTCTATAACTTATTTTGTTCTGCCCAAATAACAATAAAAAGTCATCAATAACAGAAGCCATTTTTCTTCTGTTTGCTATTGCAAGGAGAGACTGGATTGCATGTGAATTGTTTTTTGGCTCGCCTGGCTTTTTCCCGCTTTTACTATAAACACCAACTGCGCGATGGATTAGGCGCGGTTTTCTGGCGCGAATAACCAGATCACGGCAACCCGCCTACCCGCCGCCTCTATAAACGTACCCTTATGTCTCGCGCGAGAGAAAACGATATCTGAGGCCAGAAGCGCTCTTTTCTACCACCCTCTTTATTACGGAGGTCACCGTTATTATGTTTCGAAGTTTTCCTTCGAGACTGTAGAAGCGGCTCAAGCAATCTGTCAGACGACGGGGGGATACTTGGCGGAGTTGGACGATGTGTGGGAATACCAATCCGTGAGGAATTACGTCATCAATCTCAGGCTACACGCGGAGAGCGTTCTCTTGGGTGGGACAGACCGGGAGCGTGAGGGCGCTTGGGTTTTCCAACATAGCAGGAAGCTCGTTCCTTATTTTGATTGGCTCCCGGGTGAACCAAACAATGATGGAAAGGAGGACTGCATGTCACTGTGGCTGAGCAGAGGTGCCCGGATGAATGACATTCATTGCTGGAGGATTCAAAATCTAGTCGTCCCATTTGCCTGCGAGGTTCCCACCTCTTCCGATTAGTAAATATCTGGGTAATACACCAATGAGTTGAGAATACACTGACATTTCAGCTTGTTCTTGTTTAATATTGTGTCTGTTCTCAGTTTGAACCTATTATTTATTTTTATTGTTTAATTTTATAAGGCAAATTCGTCGTCGTTAATTAGATTCTAAAAATAAACTTTCTTTAAAAAGAAAGTTAAAATTTTTATCAAAATAAAATAAAAATCAATCAATAAATTAATAACATAAATAACTGAACAATCCTAAAATACATTATGTCATCTTTTCTACTGCCAGAACTTCCATCTCCACATTAGATATAAATTCTTCTAATACTAATGTTACTGAACTAAAAAAAATCAAGTGGATTATTAAGAAGTATCAGAACGTGACACTGATCTGGTGACGTAATTGATCCTCCTATTGAATGGCAAACGACTGTATACTATAAATTTTAAACATAGCCAATCGAATGCACTGGGTGGCACTTTAAGGAGCGGTCAATTCCTCGTTATTAATTTAGTTCTAAAAGTTTTTTTTTTTTTTTTTTTTTTTTTTTTTAAAGTTACAAAAGTATTTAATAAAAGAAAATACGAAAGAAAAAAAACAATTACAAAAGAGCTTAATTAAGTAACCATCTTATATGTATGACCGTTTACAGGACCGGACTTAGATTTGATGAGGCTTTAAGCTATTTGAGTTATGGGGCCCTTGCCCTTTATAAGTCCAGATATCTATGCCAGTGTCAAATATGATTTTCGAATACCTAGCGGGTTAAACAGACATTACTGTGTAGATAACGACATTGAAATAAGCTTGACATTAAAGTGACTTTTAGTCGTAACAAACCCTGGTAAAAAGAGACAAAATTTCGTTTAAATTGCTTATTATCTAATCTATTTACATTGTTTTTAATGATTTAGGAATTACATTAAACAAATTTTGACAAAACAAAGTCACTTAAGACATCATTAAACGATCAAATGCGTAGTATGATCATTTCTATGAGAGAACAGAATTGATCTTCACGCATTGTTGTTCTAAATTCATTTTATCCTCTTCAGCTCAGAAAAAGATCTTTCTCCGGAGCCATTGTAAACATCTTACTATGAAACAATCAAATACCCTCAGCAGCAGTGGCGTAGCTAGGGGAGGGGTCCAAATTCGAAAGTCACTTCGAGCCCCCATTTTAGGGGGGCCCCCAAAGGAGTGTCCGAAATGTTTTTACATTAAATATACTACGCCACCGACAAGTATGAAGGGCCCCCCCAAAGAGCCCAAGCCCCCGGGCTCCCAGATCCCTACAAATTCCTAGCTACGCCACTCCTCTACAGATACTGATGTTTCAGAGTATCGTGTTCCGCTGAGCATTGGGCTTGACTACGTCTATCATATTGACGAACATGTTTGACTTTACACTACGTCTATCATATTGACGAACATGTTTGACTTTCCACTACAAGATTCTTGATCAAATCTTCAGCATATGTTTACCGTAAACCACTTCACACATCTTTTCTTCTGTAGTTTCCAATTTTGTTTAGAATGAAAAATTTTTTTTTAAAATTTGCAACATCATTCTATACTGTGACAAACTTGACTCTAATGAATCCATCACAGGTCACAGGTCTAACGTTTTTGATGCCGAACTTGTCTTTGGTCTTTAGAGGCCCTCAATAAATGACGTCACGCACCTACGGGGGAGAGGGGTCCCCACATTTGGGACGAGGGGGTGGGGGAGTTTGAGAATTGTGACGTCACATCAAAACACGCCACTTTAAATCGAAGTTCCACTTAAATGTTTGCTTACTTACTATATATTTTGTGACGTTTTACATGGATTCACGCGCGTTACGATATATTAGAGTGCAGCCTTATACTATATACATGCTACAATGACAATAAAGTGATTTGAAACATGCTCAGCTTTGTGACGTCATTTGGAATGGGGGTCTAAGTTGTTGTTTTTTTGACGAAGTGTGACGAGAGTAAAGGGGGGGGGGGTAAAAATCGGCCAAAATCGCGTGTCATTAATGGGCGGCCCTTTAACATTCTCTAAAGCATGATTTTCACCATCCACATAGGCAAAACCAGTCCCAGCAACCCTCGGATGACTAGAGTGGTCCTCGTCGACTCGACGGACGAACAACCATCTTCACATCATATCAAAGCCTTCCTCTATATCTGATTTACTTGTAATCAACTTCGGGAAAATTTTCCTTTGATTTTCATTTTAAAATTTTGGAACATGTCGCTGGAAAATTTAACCAAATCTGGAAGTGATGCCTACATTTTCCTTCACAAAATCTAGACCAGTGATGGCCAAACTTTTTTTGGGGACCGCGTGCCCAAAATTTAAACCAACCCCCCCCCCTCCACTGATTTATAGCAAAATGCCAACACTCCAACGAAACCCAAAAATTGGGGTTTAGCTCAGCTGGTTTTATTAAGGAAGCAATATTAAGTCGTATGCCGGCTGGTGAGGCTCTGCGTGCCGACTGTGGCACGCGTGCCATAGGTTCACCATCACTGATGTAGACTAATTTGAAGGTCATGCAATTGTTAGTCAAGTAACTCCACAAATATAACGTTACCATAAGCTATATGTACATGGCTTGATTTATTTGTTCGCTTTTTTCTGTATGTTGTAATAAGTTAAGCAACTGATGCAATGCAGAAATTATTCCATCATAACTATCAAGTATTTCATTTATGGCCAATGAATGTGCCTTCTATCTTGTCTTTGAAAACGACTGGAACTTTTGAATCGTCTTTGAAGAATGACTACAGTCTACAGTACTACAATACCCCAGTATTACAATACCACAATACCCCATTATTACAATACCACAGTACTACATTACCACAGTATTACAATGCCACAGTACCCCAGTATTACAATACCACAGTATTACAAATACAATACCACAGTACTACAGTATTACAATACCACAGTACTACAGTATCACGTGGGACGTGGTGGTCGAGAGGTAGCGCTCTCGACGGTCACGAGTTCGAATCCACACGAAGGTGAGGATTTGTTCTCGGAGCCTGAGGAGTCCCCGAGTCACCCAGCTCCGAATGGGTACCTAATTAGACAATAGTTAGGCGGCTGAGGTAATGCGTGGAACCCCTATAGCCGTGGCCTGTGACCGCTGCATCACTTGCCAACAGATCATCTCTCATGGTCTGTGGACGCAATTATCTTCTGCGTCTGTATATCTAAGATAAGATCACAGTTATATCTTTCTTGAACAATTTCTTTTTTTTTTTACTTCATCTAAGCAACAATCAACTGTTACTCTGTCAACAATCAACTGCTGCTCTGTCAACAATCAACTGTTACTCTACCAACAATCATCTGTTGCTCTACCAACAATCAACTGCTGCTCTACCAACAGTCAACTGTTGTTCTACCAACAGTCAACTGTTGCTCTACCAACAGTCAACTGTTGCTCTACCAACAGTCAACTGTTGCCCTACCAACAATCAACTGCTGCTCTGTCAACAATCAACTGTTGCTCTACCAACAGTCAACTGTTGCCCTACCAACAATAATCTGTTGCTCTACCAACAATCAGTTACCAGCACATGAAATATACATTGCATACCTGTTAATCTTGAGTATTATTTATTACATATCACTGGCCTCGACACATCAAAAATATACTTTTCACTCATTTGTAAAGTAGCTGTGCACAATCTTAATGATACTTTCCCTTGTGTGGGTGGGTACCTACCTCTGTACTGTGGGCTGATCTATGGGGTCGTTCTCACGTAGAATCTACAGATAAACTAAACTACTTAGCATTTCTACAATCATCCAAGATTTGTCTTCTCTTACTTTATGTGACATATTTTGGATTAATTCGGCACATATTGTAATAGAGAGATATGATGTGACACCTGAACATTTATTCCCCAATATTTTATAATTGCTTGCTAGATAAGGATCAAATGTTGCCATTTGTCGAGTAACCCACGGCATGTGGGGGGGGGGGGGGTTCCCCCACCCTCTATGGAAACGTTAAAAGTTTTGTGAAAAATGACTGTAAGGCACTCTTTCCTCAAGAGCAAATACAAGTTAGAAAATTAACAGTTTGTAACCCCATACGGTACCGGTATTTACCTTATTGCTTGAATGTGTTCATCCAGAACAGGATGCCTGATGTTTTAATTACACGCAGACGATGGACCCCTATGATCTGGTGCAGACCTAGTTTCATGCTCTGTAGGTGCTCCATACACATTTTTTATTGACGAATGAATGCTTCTGAGAAGTTTTGGTTCTTGTAGAAGCGTTTCATACACTTTATCACAAGAATTAGAGAAACTCTCGTGAAACTCAAAATTGCACTTCACCATTTACATTGCTTCTAGTGTTTCCACTTTTAATTGTGTTTTTTCAGTTGTCCATATGATATTCATAGCGGAGAAAACTCTTTCAGTGACAACGTTTGTTCCCGGGAGACACAAAACAAACTCTACAATATTCTGAATTTGCGCACATTGTAGATCTTTATTCTTGAAATGACGGAAGATTTCAATCCATCGACAGTCAACACTAGTCTGCTTACAATTCCAATCTGCAATTTTTTCTGGTGAAGCAAATCGGCTAACGTAGCTAACTTTGTCAAATAAGTGGTTATCATCGATGTCAACATTCTGAATCTTTTGTCCAAAAAGTTGCAGACTCTTCTGTACTTTTCCCCATGCTGTTGTCTTTTTTAACGCAACCCAACTAAATACATTCAGACATTCGAATTGCTCAACCCTCTGTTTTAGATATTCGAATTGCTAAACTCTCTGTTTCAGATATTCAGCACAGTTATTGTAAAAATTTACAACGGTTCTTGTAATGTCGGTTTTGCTCACCATTCCTTCCTCTTCTAATTGAGTAATCCGCATAAGTACTTTATTGGGCGAAAAGTTTTTAGAGCTTCTCTCAGTGCATTTGTGTATTAAATTATACAGTGCATGAAACACTGCAGCAATATTGTGTACGAAATAGAGCCACAATTCAGCACTGTTATTTTCAAAGAAGTTGTGGATGAGAGTGGGGCACTTCTCTTCTGACAAGAAATAAGACTTCAGTGCAGGAAACAATTTTAAGACTGTCTCCACTGCAGGCATCAGTGCTAACCATCTAGTTTTCCCATATCCTAAAATGTGCCGGTATTCTACACAGGCAAATTCTCAAAATTCTTTGAATGACTCTACACGAACAGTGTAGATGTAGAAGTAATAATAGATTTTCATAATAACTGCTTCCACATCAACTGGCAAGCAATCCCCTGCAGTTTGTATCGCGTGGTGGACGATAGGAGCAGCACAACCAATACCTAACAGTTTCTTCCCGAGATCATCTTGCAATATTGCAAACACGTTGTTTCTTCCTCTCCTTTGTAGTCCCCCAAAGTTCGTGTTTGCGCCTAAATCGGGACGTCTGGTCACCTTACCGTATCTCATCTGAAGGGTAAACCACGCTCTGCCATTCTAATTAGGACTGCCACAACTCGTACAAGAACATGTGCCCAGTACTGGCGTTTATTATTTATCTGTTCTGATTGGTCGGTTTAGCTGCCAATTGTTGAGCCACGTTTCCTTGTTGGTCGAAATGATATCGAAGCTGTTCTATGGTCTACACCAGTGGTCTCCAAACTTTTCTGCTTGAGGGCCGCATTAACTGTCTCACAGCAGTTTGGGGGCCGACTACAGTTTTGTGGTAATCTACAGGTTAAAATATTACCGTTTTCGGAAATTAAAAGGTCTCCAGGTAGGGTCGGCCTTAGTGCAAGGCGAACGAGGCAACTGCCTTGGGCACCGCGCTTTGAGAAAGACGAACGATTTTTTTTTACTTCTTTCAAATTTACTTCAATTACACAGTACTTATTTTTCTTTAAACAAAGTTATCCAGAACATTTTATATTTATTCTTTTCAGAATACAATAATTATAAAAACAGAGTATTAATATAACAATATATTATCACCCTGAATCCTAATTTAGACAAATATTTTTCTTAAGCACTTTAGTAGGCTTGTACTTGTATGAATTCAGGAACATATTTTAATTTTTAAAAAGCCATATTTCGGCCGTAAGTTGCTATTTAAGGACCATTTCCATGTAAGGACACCCTTCCGTCAACCAAAAAGGCTTCTATTAACAAAATGTTTCGTTTCTGAAGCAAACTTTATGGCCCACCTTGTCTACTTTGGGATACAGCGGGATTTGTGCCTGTAAAAATGACAGTGTAAAACTGTCTGATCATGAGAAATCAAAGGAACATATAAGGGGTCGTCCATAAATGAAGGAAGGCCATATAATTTATCTCAACAATGAACCAGTCTTTACCAGCACACATTGCAACTCTCTGTAAAATAAACTTTATCATCCATTGTCAATTGCTTAAGCGATAATGCAATTATAAATATAATTATTTTATGAACTAAAATGTGCATAACTTATTTAAATTCTTCTGGAATTTTCAACTACTTTGTAGTTGAGGCAAAACACACAACAGTTTATATCAATTTATCATCTTTGTAAGCATTTCCCTATTAACTATTATAATAATAACCTTGATTAATACAGTATCCCCCATAAACAGATACAGCAATAGCAAAACTCCGGATGAAGGAGTAGCAAAGATTCTTTTAATAGTTTCACTTCATTCAGTCCCATGTGAAGGATGTAGAATATTATCACACATGTAAGCTGCACGTCCCAGCAGGTGAGCATACAGTAACATAGTTCCCATAGTAGAGAAGATATCAGTGGATAAATAAGAACAGAAGATCAACTTGAGCTCTCAAAAAACATTTTATTTAGTTATGGTTATTTTTTTTCTTCTTTCATAATTGTGTTGACAAAGAAACTGGCTATGAATGAACCTCCTGTCAGGACAGCAATAACCAATAAAATGAGTTTGACATATAGCCCTTTAATTTATAAACATAGCAGAATAAGTGTAACAATAATAAAATGGTGAAATGTGGCATGACTGTCAATGGGTGAGAAGATTGCGAGAGGTCAGAGGTCAGGTTATGATGTTGCTGCCTCCAGTTCTCCCACAGGCTGGTCTGGCTCCTCATCATTGTAAATGTTTTCAGCCTAAAAGAAAACAACAAAAATTCAGTGACACAACTCTGTCAAAATGTATGTATCTAACCCATGTTTGACTCTGCACAGAGTTATGTGTAGGAAACAAAGAACTTGTAGTTTATTTAAGAATTGACATTTAAAAACTTACACTTTGTAAACATGGTACACTTTTATCATCATAAACAGCTTTCATTTATTTTTAACTTTAGTTTTTGTAAAATAAAATAAATTATATTATATAAGATTGTTTTTAATTTCAATAATTTGTTTACACTAATAAATATATGTGTTCTGGAAACATTGTTGTTTTCCCTTGTCTTCTAGACTAAAGGTCACAGTAAGAGTGGCACAACAATCTTTGACCAAAAATTATAAGAACTAATGTTTAACTTGTAATACTTTCTAGTAATATTATTAAAATGAAACATTAACTTCATTAACTTTGAATTTTTAAAATGTGAAAGGCAATAGATCAACTGGAAGTGGGTGGAAATTCTATGACAGGAATTTCTCAGAAAGAACTCGTATATCTAGAGCACGTCATAATAATAATAGAAACAGTAAATGTTCCATAGCATTTTACTATTCTTTTATCTTTCATATTTAAAAAAACATACTAGTAACTAGTAATTTATCTTAGAGTAAAGAAAAAAAAAATTAACTGGGCATAGTTTTCTTTAACTCATTGCCTTCTAAAGAGGCACTACGTGCAAATGAATTTATCTTGACAAAAATGAAGTAACTTCCTTAAAATTTTTTTAATTAATAGGATTCTTTATTAAAAAAATGGATGTATCTTAATCATAAAAGATAAACACATCAAGAAATGAATTAAAGTAAATATAAAAGATTTTCTGAACCTCTTAGTAAGGTTGTTAACGGTTAACCGGTTATTCGGTTAACCGGTCCTCAGACCAGGACCGGTCATCTTTATTCGGGACCGTAGGACCGTGTAACCCAAAAGAAAACAACAACAACAAAATAACAAAAACTAGCGTTAACGCAGTGAAAAAAACAACACAAGTGGTAACGCGCCTCGCCTCTCCCTTTGTCGCGGTGAGTTAAAGCGATACCAAGATCCAGCCGATTAATCACCCGATATCTTTGCTACGTCTTTCAAATACCTCTCGTAATATAGGTACATGTACTTCACTAAGCGGCCGGTCATCTTTATTCATGACCGTAGGACCGCCTAACCCAAAAGAAAACAACAACAAACCTAGCGATAACGTAGTGAAAAAAAAACAACACAAGCGGTAACGCCTCTCCCTCTCGCTTTGTCGCGGTGACTGTACTAGACTAACACAGTGCGCGTTAGATGTCAACAACGGTCAAGGCCGAGGCTGTTTCTATTTATATTAATTATAGTCTGTTTCTTATAAAGACAAAGAAAGCTATAAGAGCATATGACCCCGTGACCTATCCGCATTTTCTGATCACCGGTTTATAGTCTGTTTCAGTTCAGGCATTCAAAAACTTATCGGCGCACGCCGCTTAGTGAAGTACATGTACCTATATTACGAGAGGTATTTGAAAGACGTAGCAAAGATACCGGGCGATTAATCGGCCCACAAATTCGAGTTCGGTCTTTTAGTGACAGTTTTCCTGCTAGTCAAAGGCATTTGATTACCACATTAATACTAGTAATAGTACGCCGAGTGTAGCTCAAACCCTATTTGAACAGAAAAAAACGGGGAGGGGGAACATGTGCGTCGCAAAATTCAATTATTCTGGCGAGTTGACGATCGAAAAATAATGTTTTTTAAAATAAATTCCATTCTATCGTAGCTTTATAATTTTATTATATTATTAATTTTAATATGCGAGTTGATCGGCATCACACACAAGAGAGGTAAACATGACGTCACAAAGGACGGGGCGAGGCGTTGGTTTTTTTAAACTAATGAAAAAACCTTGCTAACTTTAACGAACTATTGAACCTGTCTTCTTATTTAGACCGGTGAACTACGAGTACCCAAAATAAAATATTAAAAAGACAATTAACCATCACTGTTTAGTTAATTTTTTGGATTAAAAAAAATGCTTTGAATTGAGGGGCATGCGGAGAGAGCTGAACGCAAGCGGGGGGAAGCGGGCTTTGATGCCATCAGACGATGCCAGGCGACAACATTCTCTTGTTAGTTCTCAAATGGGTCTCAAAACGTTAGGGATATAAGGACGAGCGGTTAACCGGTCTTTTTTTGAACGGTTAGTCGGTCCTCAAAAACGAGCAGTCTTAACAACCTTACCTCTTAGCATATGTTAGATGTGTCAACTAAACCACAAAAAAAAGTTTAAAAGTGAAAGAAAATTTAGTTTTCAAAAAGTTGAAATCACAGAAAAATTAGGAAATCTTGAGGAAAAACAAGACTTCGTAGCTATTTTTGACTAGAAGTTTGGACTGTGGAACAGCTACAGAGAACGCGGAACATGTCCTGCAAAACTGCCCTCTGTACCTCAACACCCGGCCGGCCATTTGGTCCCAGGAAGCTACCCTCCACGATAAACTGTATGGTGGACTGAACCAATTGACAGCCACAGCCCAATACATCAGGGATATAGGGCTTGTGATCTAAATCCTACTTCAAAAAGATTTTGAGAACGCAGAAGAAGAAGGACTTCGTGTGTGTGTGTGTGTGTGTGGGGGGTCCCCAACTTCAGCACCCTGTCAACAAATAATGTCAGCCATGTGACTTGATCTACTCACCATCTGCCAGACTTGCATGATGTTATCCTCTGACACAGAGCAAATAACCCAGGGTTCATTAGGGTTCCAGGAGAAGTCTGAGATCTTAGCAGTATGCCCGCCATGAATAAACTATAGTAAGAATAAAAAGTTTGAGATATTACCAAAATGCTCTCCATAAATAAAACTTTTTTCATAATAATATTTAAAAAATATTCTCTGCACATTTTGTTTGTACTGGTGCAGCATGTTCCCAGGTATGCAGCTGCTTAGATATAACTAAATAGAAACTATTTACAGTTAAGATGACATACCAGTAATTCTGGAGGACCATCCTCGGCATCCTCTGGTAATTGTTCCTCCCCTATTTTACTGTGTAAAGAAATAAACACAGCTAAAATACAAGCAATCAACAAGTACATTGTAATGTATTTTAACTCTTAAAGTCGCAAAGCTTTGTAATGCGTCTCCGCCCGCTATCCTTAAAGCGTTCTAATGCGTCCCTAGATACCACTCTCGTTAGAAATGAGATCCCGAAAAATAAAAACTCTTCAATGCTTGAAAAATTATGAATTCGACTTCCGGCAATGGCGGCCGTTGCCCGCGCTAGTGGTATTGCTCGATTCGAGATGTTTTTTTGGTAGTTTTAACGTTTTTTTTCTTTCAAAGATACTTTTTCGCTAAACTTTACTACTAAAATAATAGTACTAAATTACAGGTAAATATTGTTTTAAACTCAGTACTGTCTTTAGGATGCTTAATATAACCATTCTTAGTCTCAAAAATGAAGTCAGTATGACAATAATATTATAAATGGATTTTATGTCAATTTTTTAATTTCATAACCATTTGATCATAATACGATAAATCCTTAAGGGAATGAGGCGGAAGTTTATTGAAAAGCCTTATGCGACTTTAAGAGTTAAACTATTTGAGGAGAGAAAATTCAGTAAGGCAACCTAAAAAATACCAGTGAATTTGCAGAATAATTACCTAAGATCCCAGACATGCAGTCTTCTATCTGTTCCACTGGATGCTAGAATAGTTTCATTGTGAGGTGACCACTGAACCTGGAATCAATAATACATACAAGGGATGTTAAAAAAACAAAAAAATTTAAAACAATCACAAGTGGAAATAATTATGAAAGAGTCTTCATTCATTAAGGAATGAAAATAGAAGGAAAATGAAGATTATGCCTGCTATAATTAATTATATTACATATAAAAAAATTAATTAGAATTAAGATAATCAAAGAAATTTTTTTACCTGGAAAATTTCATCTTTATGAGACTCAAACGAATGTAATTTTAATTTAAGATTTCTAAGGTCCCAGAGCGCAACAGTCTGAAAATAAATGAAAGTCTTAAATTAATAAAATGTTAAATTGTTTTTGAAAAAAAAACGTTAAAGTGATATTCATTTTTAGGTGGAGCAAAGCTAGAATAATTCATGATTCAAACTATATGCACTAACCTTGTCTGCAGAGCCTGTGGCAAGGATAAACTCACTGTAAGGGTTGAAAGAGAGGCAGTTGACCTCAGCAGTGTGAGCATCTACAGTGTGACTGGGTTTACTTGTGTTATTTGATCTGGTGTCCCAGCTGTTGGAAGACAAAGATAACATAAGTAAAAAAAATTTTTATAAAGCCAAGTATATGTCAAATATTTATTTATGAAACACAAAAAACACACCCCTTAAAAGTTTAAATGTATTTTAGGTAAATATTCTATAATAACACTTAATATAAAAATATCAATGGAAACACAAACCTGGCCTTTTTAAAATAAAAGGATGCTACGAAAATTATTCTGCATGGTCATGTGATATGCATCTAATTATGTTTAAATAAAACAGCAAGAATAAGCACTAAAATCAAAGACAAATGTATAAACTAAATAACTCACATCATTAGCTTTTGATCATCAGCTACAGATCCAAATAAACTTTCATGAAGCAGATGCCATGCAACATCCTAGTAATAGAGCATAGTTTCAAACAAGGCCAAGGAAATATAATTAATTCCTAACTACACCAGTTGAATTAGCGAAATTAAAATACAGGATTTTTGTCAGGTTTTCCAGTGTAGTAAATTTAAAATGGAATTTTATGTAAGTTTACTTTTGTCAGGTTTCCAAACTTTTCAAGCATCCCCCAAAAAAATTTTCACTTAAGAAACCCATCACACTAATTATTTTTATAGCTTTTAAATTTTGAGGGTACTTGCATTTTGATCATATTTAATTCATAAATAAATTGTGAACATTTTCATCACACTAAGTCCACTTAGGAGTATAAATCATTGTATTAACTATAAGATCTTAGTCTACTAAAAGTTCACATGATCATGGTATAAGAAGATAAATTCTAAAGAAGCCTAACTCTTATTACCTCTACGACTGATGTGTGGCCAGTGAAGATAGTCATAGCATCAATAACTCTTTCCTGGCGCTGAGTAGCATTGACATCCCATAAACATATTGTCTAAAATAGAAAAAAGGTATTTAGATTGCCAACAAACTTTTATTTTATATCATCTACATGACAAGTAGCTGTACTAAGCCCATCAATAATCAATCCAATGAGAATATCTAAATGATGTTGGGTAATATGTATTGTTCATATTGATACCATGAGAGAGGCAGAGTAAGTTTAATAGTTTACTATTAAAGTTTATTGTTCAGTTTAATTTATACAGGTAGTATAATTTTTCAAATTTAATAGATCAGGGGCGATCTTTAGCTCATAGTTGTTTAAAATATAAATATTTAAAACCCTATGTGTTTGACTTATATCACAAGACTCGCTACAATCTCGCCAGCCTGCATCATACAAAGCAACATTACCATTTGATTTTTTATGTTACATATATATACGTTAAAAATTCTGTATTAACAAAACATTTCACTTACATGATCGTCTGAAGCACTTAATAAGTGTCCATTAAGATTTGGATTCCAAGATAATCCATACCTAGAAATTTGGTCAATAATATTTGGTTAACTCAATATATATTACACATTCCTTTCTCTAAATGAACCTCTTAATTACCATAATCGGTAGAATGACAGTGGGGTAAATGGTAAGCAAAATGTGACTTTCGGAAGTTTACCTAAAACCTTTTGGGGCATTAAACGTTGATTATTTTTTAAGGGAATAGACTGCATCATAGTTAAGAAAAAAATAAAACTAACCCTTCTTTTTGGTGACCTTTTAAACGTAACTCAGGAATACATTCTCCACTCGGGTCTGAAGAAAAATTACATTTTGACTTTAGACTTTAGTTTTGACAAAGACTATTGAAATCTTAAAAAGATCACACAAACCATTGTAAGATCAACACATATTACTTATAAATAGTTACATAATTTGTTTAAAATAGGGATATTTCTTTCACCCAGCAAAACTGACTAAGCAACAAAAAAATGTGTACCTGGCTTAGATGGATGCTTTGTGTAATCAAAAACTAAAACATCACTAGATGGTGTCTTAGTTGCAATAATGCATGGGTTCTGTGGCATGTACCTAGCACGATTGACTTCACCTTCATGGTTAATTTTTATCTCTATTTCAATTTTGCCACTGACTGAACCAAAGCCTCCGAATTCTGAAATGGTGGGAGGAAACATATCTTATTTAAAATAATGTTCATTACAGAGTTTTATTTTTACTTTTTAAATTAAAAGAAATTCATGTTCCTAAAAAATAATAATTAAAAATACATATGTCTATATTTGAAAAAAAAAAGCATTTATAATTAACCTTTCATAAACTTAAAATGACAAAGCTTCCATAGAAGAATAGGCATTAGGCATTGAGAAATGATTATCAAAATTGTGCACTTACCCCCCTTATCACTATCATAGTGTGATGCATCGAACTGAGCATTGTCATTAGGTAATTGAACACTTGCTATCAAAAGGTGATTCTGTTCATCCGAACTGGAAGATGCAGTGGAAGTTCTGTTAATGTGAGGTGCAATAGCAAACAACAATCACGTCTCTTGTTTTTACAGAAAAGCATAGTAATACTACACAAAAAACATATATTTGGCCTATGTGCAAGTTTATTGCTACAGTACCAGAAATAAAATAGCATTAATTAAATTTGTAAAAATAAATGAATTTTTAATTTAAATATTTCAGAATGACCAAGGATATATATATATATATTTAAAATTTATTGAAAACTAATAAAATTAGGGGTCTACCGATATTTATTTTTGCCATTACCAATATTTTTAAAATAGCAAATATGAGTATTTGTTAGGACAAAATCCAGCTGTCATATTCGATGACACCCTTCTTAAGTTTACGACTCGTAATTATTTATATTTTATATAACTCATTTAACTTTGTATGAAAATTTAAATTTAAACAAATTTTCTGATATCTTTACAAGTTCCAGTTCACATATCTATCATGACCTACATATGACTCATGACTATGACAAAGCAAGCTGTTCTCTATAAAAATGTACAAATAAAGATAGAAACTTCTTTTAAACGTTCAACTTTGACTCATGATTAATTCTAACCAATAGTTAAATAGCTTTTGCACAATGCCACCTTCTATGAATGAAACAATGAGAACAAATCAATAGTAATATGAAGTTGAAGGATGAATGTTTGCCAGTGACATAAGTCTGCACATGTACATTCTGTTAATCCATACGGAACGAAATGTATTAGATATCTGCGATTCTGCATGCATCTTCTCTTAGAGCAATTATGGTATAATCAGCTTATGCACACAGTAACTCCAAGTATACGAAAATCGGCTGATACCTAAACAATATCATAGCACATAGCACACTGTATTGTGGCTATACATATTAAAACTAGGGATCTTTTTGTTCTTTCAACATCGGTATTGGGATAGAAAAATTAATTTGTTGAGTTATTTATACATCAGAATGATACATTTTTTTTCTCCAGAATTGTTTAGTCAAAATGTCACTTATTATGGAATATCGCTGACGTCAACATCGGGACCTTTAAATTCTACCAATACTGCCAATATCATGCTATCGGTGCCAATATATCGGCATTGGTAGACCCCTGATTAAAACTTTAATATGTGTTTATAAAAATTGGTTCTATGATTTAGTTGTTAAGCAAAGTATATTAAACATTAGTAATGTGAAATTATATAGTTGAGCTTACGTGTGAGTTCCAAGAATAAGTCTGTGCAATGAATAATCTTTACCTTCTGGTCTGAAATAATATAAATAAGGCATTTTATACACAGATAAATTTGAAAAATAATATTTATCTTAAAATATATATTATTAAATTTTAATAAAATTATCCATCACAGTTAAGGTTAACAGTTAACTGGTCCTCAGATAAGGACCGATTCGTAACTTCAATTAGTCGGTATTAGCTTATTATCCCAAGTTAATTTTGTTGTGGTTGCGGCAAAATACCAGCGCCAATATGCAAGCGACCGTGACATCAAAGCTTTTTCTTTACATTCCGGTATACAATAAATATAAAAATACAGGCCATCACTGTTAGTGGAGTTCAGCTAGTGAACAATTTTTTAAAAAAAATTCTTTTAGTTGACAAAGCATAGTACGAGAACTAACACTAACACACAGCGAGGCTGTGATGTCAAAATGTGGACAACAATCAAGGCTGCCAGCATTACTATTTATATTACAAGCGTTACTATTTATATTACAAGAGGAAAGATATTCCTAACTCTACTAATAACTGAGTGTTTACCGATCCTCAAATTGTTTTATATTGACAGTTTTCCTTCTAAGAATGAGCACGTCAAAGGCATTTTACTTAAAATTACCACACTGATATAAAATTTGATGTTTTCTAAAAATTTATTTCATGTGCATCAGAGCTGAACACAAGCGGGTGGTGAAGTCACAAGTTCTTTGCAGTCACCATCAGACAGTGCAATGTGAAAATTTGATACACTGTTGGCTCTCAAAAATTAAGGAAAAAGATGGACCAGACAGTACATCTGTCTTTTTTTAAACAGTAAACCAGTCCTCACAAACGAACTGACTTGACAACATTTGAAAACATGCTGTTTTAAAACTNAAAGATAAAGGAGGTAACTATATATATTTATTTAGTAAGTAATTCTTAAAACAGTGCCGTCCCTCTGCGTGCAGGCCCCTATACAGCTTTTTTTTTTAGCAGTTCTGAAAGCGTTTAAAGGGAAGTAGCTGGCATATAGTAAACCAAGAGTAAATTAGTAATTATACATAAAGCAATTATTTCTAATTTAGAAATACAACACAAAGATAACTTAATACAAATCTGAGATAGACATAAGGATAAAAACACCTATCTTATCCCGTATGCAAGAACAAACACATACAAGTTTGCTTCTTCTCGTCTGGTATTCGGGCCAGGAAAGCCAACACTTTATTATCATTTAAAACTCTAATAAGAATATAGGACTAAAATAACCATAGATATACGTAGGAGGCAATAATCTTCTGTAAGATAAGATAAGATAGTAATCATAACTGTTTAAAAAAAGACCGGTTATCATCAGGCCGTACTTTTACTGATTTGTGAACCAACAAAAGAATGCATCAAATTTTTCAACTCTGCTGCGCTACCATCAAAACATCGAATTTTAAAAAAAATTATTTAAACAATCGTTCCATCAAAGAAGTAAACCGTAAAGTTTAATATTTAATTTTATGTAATAAAAGTTTTAAAACAGCATGTTTTCAAATGTTGTCAAGTCAGTTCGTTTGTGAGGACTGGTTTACTGTTTAAAAAAAGACAAATGTACTGTCTGGTCCATCTTTTTCCTTAATTTTTGAGAGCCAACAGTGTATCAAATTTTCACATTGCACTGTCTGATGGTGACTGCAAAGAACTTGTGACTTCACCACCCACTTGTGTTCAGCTCTGATGCACATGAAATAAATTTTTAGAAAACATCAAATTTTATATCAGTGTGGTAATTTTAAGTAAAATGCCTTTGACGTGCTCATTCTTAGAAGGAAAACTGTCAATATAAAACAATTTCAGTTCTTTGTTTACATGACGTTTTTTTTATTCTTACAGTTCTTTGTTTACATGACGTATATCTATAATATTCTACAGTTCTTTGTTTACATGACGTATATCTATAGTATTCTCACAGTTATTTGTTTACATGACGTATATCTATAGTATTCTACAGTTCTTTGTTTACATGACGTATATCTATAGTATTCTACAGTTCTTTGTTTACATGACGTATATCTATAGTATTCT
>MUZC01001542.1:703821-722225 GCA_002072015.1 Radix auricularia
TTTGTTTAGTTAGACAGTCTTAGTACTAGTACTATCACTCTCAAGCTCAGTCACTGGAAGTGCTTTTTCAGCAGGTTTCTTTAAAAAAGTATTGTTTTTTCTTACATCACAGAACAGCCGAATGATTTTTTTTTATTAGGCTGGTAAAAGGAATAATGAACAATTGAAGAAAGATTTAGAGATGGCAGTTTGCTTGGATAAGTCCAGGATGTGGCATTATCCAAATACATCACATGTTGTCAGTACTGTCACTCGATTTTAATAATTTGATGAATCTTTCTTCCACACTACACACTTTTGGTTTTTTTATAAAGTGAAAAATTTTAATGTTGAAAAATTAGAATTTTAAAGGTCTTATCTTAATCTGGGGTAAAAAAAAAAATCTGTAGAATTCCTGAAAAATCTGATTGGTTGGCAGGCCAAGAAGAATAGTAGCATCACCTATTTTTTTTATAACTTCTAATTGCAATATTTATTTTTAAATTTCAAAATACTTTAACATTTAGTAATAAAACAAAATAACACATGACATTTGAGTTTCATGACTTGTATGAACTTTTATAGAAAAATAAGGGCCCTTTGAAATTAAAGCACAAGGAAAATTTATAGTGTATTAAAATGTAAGTCATATGTTTTCCTACAAACTATTCTTAAATTACCGTGTGACATCAGCTAACCACTGTGCTGTAAGACTGGGCCATTCTAAAGCGTGTGTCATCACGAGGTCATAAAGAAAGGGTGTGTTCTTTTTCCATATTTTATATTCTTCATTGATCACTCTCTCCTCAGCTGCTTCATCAAAGTTCTCTAAAATATTTCACAAACAAAATGTGGCATAAAAAATAAAATCATAAAAATTTGTCACATAATTTAATTAGTCATTTCAAATTTGTTTACCATATTTTACCACATATTCACCTTGTGATTTAAACCAGGATAGCATAGAAAAAGAAGTAGAGTATCTAAAGATGAATTCAAATAGTAGTGAAATGGTTCCCCCACAATAAGTTGTTTTCAGTGACAGTGATATGTAAATTTAGATAGATAGTATGGCAAAAGTGAAGACCTCTTTTATGTCCTAATAAAATGCCCGTTACTACATGCCATTATCCTAAGAGATTGTGAAAAAATTTTCAATTGCAGTTCATTGAAAATGTAAGCTATACTAATTAAACTAAAATGTAGTGAATAATCAGCACCAAAGCCAGTAAAAGTAATTCTGTAAATTGGTAAGTAGTCTGTCTAAGTTCATTCCCCGTGTTGTAAAAGCATAGAGAACGGTGCCCTCCTTATGTGGTATTTTGGGTTACCATTTTTTTCCTCATTTTAACTCTTTTTCCCAGGATCTATGCTCCCATCATCGATTTTAAAAATACATTTTGGACGAGGAACAGTCAATGGGAGTTTCAAATTATTAAAACTGGATTGCTTCATTTCTTTTCTTAGCCAGTTAATGTAATCAAGAATGATTTCCTTTTAATAAAATAAAATGGAAATTCTTTATACGAAAGTATTTTTACCGCAAAAGAACCGTTTGAAAGGCTGGTTTTCATGTTCGTTTTTATGTTTGAAAACAAACATGGATATTCAACCAGCTCATCTGGTTATGATCAAAATATTATTTTAAATACTATGATGTTGAACTAGAAAATTGTATTTTTTTAAAATGATCATTCAGATAGTAATTTAAAATTGCTGATGAATCATATGCCTAGTGCTAGTGGTCATAGTGAAATTGATAATGAAGATGACAATTCATCTGTTGATGAACAACAAGCCCTACCCCTGTCTCAAATGCCTTGATGAACTGACAATATTTGTGCTACAAGTAATAATATTGACAAAAAAGAGTCTAATTTGAGAGGTGCTAAAAAATTTCTTTAAAGCTAAGTGCAATTTTGATAGTATTTAGCATTTAAAATAATTTCTAGTTGCAATACATAGTATAGTGTACAGTTCCATTGTAAACGTAACAGTTCAATTTCTATTATTTTTCAGTATATGTGACCATGCATATTCAGCTCTTGTGTTTTTTTTTGTTTTTTTTTTTATTTTAAATTTGAAGTAAATTCTGTAATTTGCTGTAAATATGAAAATGGTGCAGAAAAAACACAATGTTCTTACATTTTGGATATAAATATGAATTTGTGTGACTTTGAAAAAGTTTTGTTTTACAAAAATGTGGTGTTTTCATCTTAATTTTTTAATTTATCTAAAACCAAATCATATTTTTTAATGAAAATAAAGTAATGAGTCTTGGATGACTGAAAACATCATTCTTCACTCTTTTATTCAACATCAAATATATCATTATCTGTTGAACAATAAAAAAAAGTTATGAACATTTAAAGATAACATGGTAGCGAGCAAAAAATTATTAAATAAAAAAGTAGACAACTAAACCAAAGCCAGACCCTAAAAGTGCAACCTTTATTGGCTCAATAAAATAGACCTCACAATTTAAATTACAGTGGAACCCACTTAACTCGAGCTCGTTTAGGTCGACCACCCTATTATGTCGACGGTTTTTATTGGAACCGCCAAATTCTCTCTTTGTCTTAGCATTTTCTCGTCGTTTAATTCGATTTTTTTAAGTCGCCGAAACCTCATAACACGAGCACAAAAAAGGTCAAATTTGCCACTTAACATCGGTTAACTCGATCCACATGACCAATCGCAAGCTTTTGAAAATGTTTCACCAGTGTCTGCTGGTGACGTCACAGCCCACTTGCTTTTTGCTCTCAGCGCTGTGTTGCTTTTGGTACTATGGCAATGCGATCAGCTTACGATGTGTGCTTGTGACGTCATCGTCACAGCCCACTTGCGCCTTGCGCTGAGACATGTGTTGCTAACTTAAATCGCCAGTTTCAGAGATGTGTTGGAGAATATTAAAAGTTTTTATCAATAATCGACGTTGGTTTTTATTTTAAATTTGTAAATTTCTGCTGTCAGTTGGTGCACATATACCTTCTGTTGTTAGCAAACATGTATGTACAATTTTATAGCATGCCGATAGCTTCATCAAACAAATAACGGCAATGCTGTTGTGTAAAAAAAACTCCAAAAACACGTGCATGAACATTATCATTTATTAACGCTAGTGATGGGACGATACCAAAATCATAGGCTGCTTACTGTAAGCAAGGCTCCCCAGATTTTAAAATATATAATATAACAGACTACAGACAGTTTACTCTCAATCTCCCAAACCATTGTTGTTGGTTAGTCCTATTAGCATCAAGTTACCGAAGGAATTGTAAGCTGAGGGGATCGTATGGAATAATAAAATGTACCGTGTGCAGTGTCCAAACTTGTTGTCATTGGCAACCATTCATCCTTCAACCTCATTTTGACTATTACATGTACTGTACTACTGCTTTGTTCTCATTTTTTCATTCATAAGAAGTGGCCGTGTGCAAAAGCCATTTAACTATTGGTTAGAATTAATTAAAATATGTCAAAGTTGAAGGTTCAAAAGGAGTACCTAATTTATTTGTGTACGTTTATATAGAGAAGAGTTCGCTTTGTCATGAGTCATATATAGGTCACGATAGACCATTCCGAGTCCAGAAGAGAATGGTTCGGGGACAATGAGGGGATGTGTAGGTTACTTATTTGTGTAGCTTGTAAGGAAAATCAAGCAAGTCGCTTCGAAGGCACAGTATCGCTCAATCTGGGAATCACCGCAAAACGGCGTTATATTTAAACTTAAACGGTCTTTAAAAACGAACGGTCTTAACAACCTTAAGAAAGCGTGAAGAAATAGGGTCCCGACATTCCGATACGATTCTGATTAATCGTCCCATCACTAATTAACACACAACACGTACATATAGAAATTTCAAGCGCATGTTAATATTTTGCCGCCATATTGGTTTTCGCTTTAACTCGATCATCGGTTATGTCGATGCCATTTTTCATTCCCCGACGCCGTCGACTTAAGCGGTTTCGACTGTACTTTATTTATAAATTTATTTCATTTATCTATTATTATTTTTCTCTTTACAGGTGAATGAATTTCATTCCCTGAAATTCTTGCTCTACTCTACCATAACAACAACAATGTAAATACAGTCGAGCGCAACAATAACTTTGACATTGCTACAAATTCATGTATTCCACCTAAATAATACAATAATAATGATATATTATAATGACTATTATTAATGAGTAATGTGAAGACAAAATGGAAGTAAATGTAGTAGTAAGTAGGTGAGCATCAAAGGCATCACTTAACGTAAGGCAAGGCTATAACCAAACCAATTGTCCCAATTCTCATTTTAAATTTAAGCCACTTTTAAGCCTAAATATCTAACTCAAACTCCTAACCGTTACAGAATCATTCAGAATGGGATTCTCATTGAATGAGAATGCTTACACTTTCACTTACTCACTACTGACTCCAACTGACCAACTGTACTGAATGTACCACAGGCACATACAATTCATTTTCATGATTCATACATACAATTATACACTTACACACTAAACGATCCTGATGTCCTGCTCAGTAGTATTATTTACAAGGTCAAGTTTATATTATCTTATCTTATATGTTACAGACGCTCCTTCTGTACAGAAGATTATTGCATCCTACGTATTTCTATGGTTTGTGTTTAGTCCTGTATTCTTACTAGAGTTTTAAAAGATGATAAAGTGGTGGCTTTCCTGGTTTCTTCAGGCAACCCATTCCACGCCCGAATACCGGACGGAAAGAAAGAAAACTTGTATGTGTTTGTTGTTGCATATGGAATAAGAAAGGTGTTTTTATCTTTATGTCTATTTGAGGGTTGTATTTACAATTTAGTATTAGGTCAGGTTATCTTTGAGTCTTTGTGTTGTATTTCTAAATTAGAATTAATTGCCTTAGGCCTTAGCCTTATTGGGGCCTTATGTTGGTTCTTCTATCCTCCAGTGTTATGATATCTAGCAAGTATGATTACTATGTCATGTATAGTAATCGTCTTTAGTTAGTCTCATGCTTATGCATAACTAATAATCTAATCTAACTGAAAAAAATTACTAACTATAATTATTACTATAAATTCTTAGTAACTAATTAACTACAATCTGAAGTCAGAGAAAGAGTAAATTCAATATGTCAAATGGATGTAACAAAGCCCCAAAATTTGCAATTGGACAACTGACTGAAAACATAAAACACATTAAAATATATCAATGTGATTTTATGCTTACCGGCTTCTTTATCCGTCATGTTAGTTAATAAATATGATAAAATTATTTATTGTCTATATAATCACTTGGCCTATGCTCGCGCCAAGCCCGGAAAACATAGTTCAGCACAAAATGATATGATGGCGTCCACACCTTATTATTTTTTCGATGTATATTTAAAGACGATTTTTAAAAGTTGCCATATTTTTGTTTAGTTGATAAATTAAAGAGCAAGGTTGACGTACATTTTTATGACATAGAAATCAATTAAAAATTTTTATTAGGATTTGATAATAACGCGTATATTTTATGTAAATGACCAGAAATTAGTTACTGCTAAATTATCACACCCGCGAAATTGGTATAATACTATAAATAGAGCCCAACATTTTTTTATTTTTTGTGTGTGTGTTATTTTTATTTTTGTTTATCGTGATCTTTATGCTGTACAGAACTAAATGATTTTAAAACAAAAATTTAAGAATCGGGAACATTGAAAGGTGATAATTTCAGATGCTCGATTAGAGACAACGGGCTGCTCCGGGTGGCACTTTTTTTCTGTATAATTTATAAGTATAAGGAAAGTAAATTAATTTGTATTTTCGACCAACTCCAAAGCTTTTATGGAAGTGGAAGCGTACGGCAGAATTTAATACTCTCTCTCTCTCTCTCTCTCTCTCTCTCTCCCCCCCCCCCCCAATCCTTGCCTTCAGCCGGGCGAGGATCGGGTTTATTATGAACAAACCATGAAAACCAACATGGGCTACGAACAACCTTCAATGGTCGAATAACAATGCATGAGTGGCATGACCATTCACATACCATGGATGATATAAATTGGATGATATAAATTATATATCATTAAGTTAAACTAATTTTGGAATTATATCCTACAGACGAAAGGGGTAGTGAAGAAATCCAAAAATGATTTTTAAAAATAAAACAAATTGCATCACAAGTTATAATAATATTTATTAGTGCTGCGGAAATAAACGTTTTATTTATCGTTTAAGCGTTAAAAATTTTTTATTGATTAAAATTAATTTGATCGATTAAAATTTAAGAATTAAAATATGTCAAATATTTTTTCCCCCAATTAATAAATATTTTTTTTTTACTTTCATAATGCATTATTATTATTTATTTATACGTGCATACGTCATTAAAAAGGGTTTTCTTCCTTATTTCTTGCATAGCAGAACGGATTTGCTGTGTTGCATCCCAAAATGTGGTAGCCTGGAAATACCGTGACCTAACCGAATTGGCGGCTGGGTAGCGAAGTCAATAGTGCGCTCGCCTCACATTACTCACAAGCTCACGTTTTAAAGCCACGATAAAAATGTTGAGAAATGACTAACGCTAAGAAAGCCCTACGAATCTCCAAATAAAAAGGGGTTATGGGACTGGAAAAAAAAAACGATTTCGCGAAGTAATGAATCACGAAATAACGGGATCTATAACGTGTGGGCAGTGTGGGGTTATAAAAAATATAATTAGACTCAATTAATCGATTATTTTTTTCGATTGATGGAACAAAAATTTTCATCAGTACCAGCCTAATAATTATATGATAACTTACATAGTGTGATGGCCCACACTCGCCTGAGGCTGGAGTTATGTTGTTTCACTTATAAAAAAATACATAAAAACACACTTCCAAACAATTATGAATGTGTTAATTTATGGGTGGCACGCAGGGCCGGTCTAACCGATTACGGGGACCTATTCGGCTCAGAATCCGAAACGGATTGCGCGGGGCCTAGTTTGGGTAGGAATAAGGAATTAATAATAGTGGGGTCGGGCCCACTGCGGTCGCACAGGTTGCAGTGGCCTTAGACCAGCCCTGGTGGCACGCATCAGTTGCAAACTTGTAATAGGCTATAGCGAAAGGGGGGGGGGCTGGACCATTCGTTAACGGGCGCTAAGTTACAGGGGCGCAAAAATGAGGCATACAGCGTCACATACATGAAAAGAGTAGAATTTTAATAAAACGAGGGGGGGGGGGCGCGCAATTTTATAGTTTGTCCTTGAGTGCAAAATATCTTGTAGGTCTGAGTAGAAGGATGTTACGAATGTGTAATGGGAGATAATTCTTTTTAGCACGAAAATAGAAGGATATAATGATGTAGAGCGTGTCACATGTAGTTGATGCAGGAAGAGAAAAAAATACATGTGTCAACAAAAAAGCATAGCTGACAAGAGGGTGAGTAGATAGAGATTTTAGGTAAGTTAGAATTAGCATGAATCGTAAATGTTGTAGATTATAGAGATCGAACAGTTTTTAGTCAATTTTTGATTGAAAGGGGAGCTAGTAAAGTGAATGAAATACGCGTGCCTAGATGCAAATGTGCGATGTTCGCAATTCATGCAAGATGGAATCAGTAAGGAACTTAAAAATACGTGTTAGAAATTTGTCCACTGGTCAGCTGACTTGACGCATTTACTTTTACGTACTATATGAATGTGGTAAGCGCCAAACCATCTGCAGAGTTTCTGGAACACGAACAGATAAAATCTTTTAGCACTCAATTTAAATAAGAAAGAAATCCATGTACCCCCCCACCCAAAAAAAAATAAAATAATAAAAAAAATAATTAATAAAATAATAATAATAATAATAATAAAATATATACATCTTATATTAAATCAACTCTTCATGACTCCTGCTCCTTAGTAGGAGCCGTCCATAAGTACGTCACACCATTTTTGACCATTTTAACTCCCCTCCTCCCCCTGTTACAAATCTTGGACCCCCAACCTGAAGTACGTCACACTTGAATTTGAACACATATTTTTAATTAAAAAAATAAAATTTAATATTTAAAACCGTGACGTCCCACATTTCCGGACCCCTCCCCCCTGTCATAAACTGTCACACTTACTTACACCCCTTCCCACCCCCTCTGGAGCGTGACGCACTTTATGGACGACCCCTTGCCCCTTACAATATTGGGTCAGTCAGATGGGCATAAAAATATGTAATACTTAATAAGAATAACATATCAAGAATACTTATTAAAGTAGAATGGTTATGATTTGGAACGTTAGGGAATAACTTAAATTTTGAATCTTAAAATAATGATTGCCTGATTGAATCATTGATTAACATAAGGTTTATAAAAAAAAAGTCAAGATGCGAATACGGACACTGATATTTGAAGTTATTTATTTTAATTCAAGCAAAAAATAAATGTAATGATTAAAATAACTTCAAAGACAATAAAATGAATTGCTAGAAACAATTTTAAATGGAATAGTTTCATTAAATTAACATTAATTTGAATAAAATTGTTTTCTATAAATAATATAATTATATATTTTACTGTTAAGTATACATTATAAGGAAAATTGAGCTGTTGTTTTTTAATCCAGAACGCTTCACGCCGAAACAAATGCATGAAAATAATTAATTATAAAATTTCAGTTTATGTTATCGATCTGACCTTCATCAAAGCCCTTCATTTTCACACAATAATATTTTTCCTCCATTTGTTTCATAATTTTACAGGGATATAATGATAAAAGTTATGATTTATTGAGAAATTTCGTTGCTTGTTTTTAATTAGCCTCATACATAAATAAAGATGGAGGACTGACTAATTTACATCCTAAACATATACTCAACATTTTGAACTTTATCGTCTGTTGTGATCATGAGTCTCTTTTATCACTGACAGTTTGAAACAATATTATGTTAGTGATTTATTCATGATTCATGTAATTGGATTGCTTAGTTGTTCATAAGTATGGAGGGAATAAAATTAGGTTCCCGGGAGCAGCAATATTATGCTGAATTATTTCAGGCCTGTGATGTAGAAGGAAGTGGTAAAATAACAGGCCCAAAAGCATCAGAACTTTTCCTTGCATCAGGACTGAATCCAGAAATTTTAAAACAGGTAAAAATATAACATATTTCCAGATACTTAATAATATGTTTGTTTTTCATTTCCCCTTTTGCTCTGTTCTAGTCACAGAATCTGTGTTAATTATTTAGTTAACCAAACTGATTAACTGGAAATAATAATTAATAATTTTAATTTAAATTTGGCAAAGTGCCGCAAAGTCCTCTGGCCTCTAGTCTAAACTAAACTAAACTAATAGTACTAATAATTAGGCTACTTACTATTACCTACTTGTGAGTTACTTTTTTAGGACATTTAGGTAATCTTGCATTTTTTACAACATTATTTCACAGCGAAATTTAATTTTATCTTAAGAGATTATGTTTTTACTTTGTTAAATACATTATTCATTTTTATATGCTGTATTTTAGCTATTACAACGCTAATTTGTAATTTTTATTAATTTCCAAGGCTTTTTTCAGCCCTTGAAACGAAATAATCGGAGTATGATACATCCATTTTTTTTATCTACCATCCTACTAGCCAGATTGTCACAGTCACAGTAAGATGCCAAATGAAATTTTCTGACTTAAAAACAAACGAAATAAAAATCAAACATCTAGTAAATTCAGTAAATTTATTTTAGCATGGTATGGGTAAAACATCTGGAAAGCTTACCCTTATTAAACAAAATGGACATATTGTGACCGGATTATGTATCATAGAGAGCCGAAAAAATGATTTAGAAATTAATACAAATTACAAATAAGCGTTGTAATAGCTAAAATAAAAAATATAATTATGTATTTTATAAATTAAAATCTAAGTTCTCACGAGAAAAATAAATTTCATTATGGAATAATATATGTGTAAAAACTGCAAGATTACCCTTTTTGAAAGTGATTACTATTACTATTAGTCCTAACTATAAGTATTAAGCAACTATATATCTTTTATTGGGCTTAGGGCTTATACAGTATAATCAGTATACTGTATACAGAATAAAATCTTTTTGTTAGATTTATTATGAACTTCTTCTTCTTCTTCGTTCTCAATATTGAATATTGAGTTTTGCGTGCCACGAGTTTTGCGCTATATGGCCCGTGGTCTCTGACTTCAGCCTGCTGTATTTTCTGGATATGCTTCCATAGCCTTTGGTCAGCCAAGACCATCTGCAAGGCAGCAGTTGTTTTTTGGCAAGTGATGCAGCGTTCACATGCCACGGCTAAGGGTTCCACGCATTACCCCACCGCTTTTCACCCATTTGGAGCTGGGTGGGACTCGGGGACGCCCTAGGCCCCAGGAACAAGTCCTTGGCTTCCCATGGATTCGAACTCATAACCATCAGAACGACAGTCGGGTGCGCTTGCCACTCGACCACCGCGACCGATGAACAGATTGAATCAATTTATCTATTAATTTTGATTAATTATATTTTATATAGATCCTGTTAAGTCGTGATTCATTACTTTAAAAAAAATCAGTTAAGTCTTGGTATCTTCATGGCTCCCAAATTTTGTGACATAACACAGCAAATTCTTACAATATCTTAGATATACAGACGCTCCTTCTATGCAGAAGATAATTGCGTCCACAGACCATGAGAGATGATCTGTTGGCAAGTGATGCAGCAGTCACAAGCCACAGCTTTGAGGGTTCCATGCATTACCCAGCCGCCTAGTTATTATTAGTTAGGTACCCATTTGGAGATGGGTGACTCAGGGACTCCTTATGCCACAGGAACAAATCCTTGCCTTTGCATGGATTCGAACTCGTGATCATCATTAGGCCAGTTGAGCACGCTTGCCACTCGACCACCGTGTCCCATATTCATTCTGGTATGCAAGAAATAAGGAAGAAAAACATTTTTGTTTACGTATGAATGTCTAAATAAATAAAAATACTAGGTAAAAGAAAGCAAGTAACAAAAAATATAAATTATAATAAATTGGAAGAAAAAAAAAAGAAATACTTTCTTAAATTTTAATCAAATTTTAAATGATTAATTTAATTAATTCTTAATTTCTACAGCCATAGTATTTATATATACTACAAGTATTAACTATTAATTTGTTAAAAGTTTAGTTTTGGGACAAAAAATCTATTATGTTTTTTTGCAAAGAATTTGAATTTTCTTTGAGAACTTGGGTTTTAATTTGTAAATTTCATGATGTATTTTATAGATATTTTCAAATTTTCATTGACATTGGCTAATTAAATACAATTTAATAGCGAAGTCAATAGTGCACTGGCCTCACAATCTGAGGGGCGTGGGATCGAGCCCACGAAAAGCCACTATAAAAAATGTTGAGAAATGACTGATGCTAAGAAAGTCCTCCGCTGACCTGAAGAGGGATGGGTGCCGCCAGTGTCTATTAAGTCCGAGAACGTTTGAATGGAAACATTATAATCCCATACGACCTCGAAAAAAAGAGGTTATGGGACTTGAAAAAAAAATTTAAAAATTTGCATCTATGCTTTCTCTGAGCACTGACATTGTCATTGAAAACTTAATATTATACTATTTAAGACACCTTATGAAGGAAAAAAAACTAGAATATCAATATATTTACATATGTATGTGTTTATATTGTTTTTAAAAATTGTCATAGACGCAAAGTGGACACATGGTATCTCATTAATGTTTATTTGCAACATCTATTATGCACCAAGTGCGAGTGGGTTTTGAGATTGTGATGGCTGTGAAATGGTGCCAGTCAAGTGCTATGAATTGGTTACAGGTGATGGGCTGTGGTAAAGTGACAGCCTGTTGCTTTGAAGTGGTGCCAGGTGATATTCATCTTAATAAAAGAAATTCTAAATTAGATTTTACAGTAGAATTTTTGGCTGAAACGAAGTATGTCGACCGTGACGTCACAACGCTACCGGCTGCTTGAAAAGAAAGTTCTATAAATTCTAAAAGGATTATAAAAAATGAAAGGTTTTAGGGTTTAGGTAAGGTATAGCTTTAGAATTTTAGGAAAATTGAAGGTTTTAGGGTTTGGGTTAGGTATAGCTATAAAATTTTAATTTTAAAGCCTTTTGAAGGACGGGCTATAACAACAAAGAAGGCCGCCATGATTGTGACGTCACGGTCAACATACTTCTCTTTTGCCGAATTAAAAAAAAAAAATCCTTTGTAGTCAAAGCTAGAAAATGTCTGACAATTTTCAACTTTGACCTTGTGTAACTAGGAAATGGGGCGTTGCGTGATCGGTGTTGGCTAGCACGAGAGTTCATGTAAAAGTTTATTGGTGGTTCTCTGGGCCACAAACTAAAAGTTAACTACTCTGTCTTTTCCGGATTTTTCAATAGCATTTTTTTTCATTTATAAATATTTTATTTTTGTATATGTCATAGTAAAGAGGTTTTCTATATTTGATTAAATCGATACTTCTTTAAAAATTCTTTAAAATGATACCTAACACTATTTGGAAATGAAAAGATTGATAATAAGTTACTATGGCTTAAAAAATGGTAATATAAACAGTAAAAACAATTAAATGTTATTAAAAACTCAGTGACCTTACACAATATTTTGTATACAACTTTAAAAACAAAAAGTAATACATTTTTTATGGGGACATGCTCTACAATGGTTTAGGTAGTCGATTTTGACAAAAACCCAAAACATGTAATTTTTCAGTTAATTGGTCAAAAATAGTCAAAATACTGTCATATCCAACTTTATAAAATAAAGCCAAGCTTAACAAATAAACGAATTTAAACATGGTGGAATGTCAATATTTATGAAAGATTTTTTTTAGATTAGTACTTGAGATTGTGGATGGTGTAAAAATGCATTTGGTTCTTGAAATCTAAAGATCTGGGTTTTATAGAAAAAAAGTAGATTTGATGGGCATTTAATGAATTTATTTTTGGTGCAACTGTTTTTAGTAATAAGCCTTATTTTTCAGAACAGAGTGTTTTCAAACATTGCATTAGGTAATTTTTTTAAAAAACTTTGTTTGCGGCATGAATCCTAAATAGGCTTATATATTTAACTAATTTGATGTTATTAATTTATCATAATTTATGAGATGTTAGAAATATCAATGATTTTTGTAAATAACTTTTTAGGGTGAAAGCCTGATGATATATGTGTACAATTTTTTAAAATAAAGTACATCAGGAAATAATTTAATGCTTAGTTTCCCATTGAAGTATTACAAAAATTTTAATGGAAAACTAATTAGAAATACACCTATTAAAATGTTGTGCCTCCATATGAATATCCAATTCAATGTAATGGTCAGGGTCACATGACATTAGCATGACCACACTGTTAATTCAAGTTTATTTAAATGTACACTGTATTATAAATGCTACAGTTCAGTATTTGTAATTCTGTAAAAGAATCAAATGGATGTTATTTATATTTTATTCCTTGCATTCAGACATGTAACTTTAATATCAGTTAAAAATCTATTGTCTTTTTTCTTTAATTTTCTTTCTAAATAGTTTGTAAAGGTTATCCTTAGAATATTTAGCAATGTTATTACAGCATTCCCTCTGCCTCACTATTCACTGTGTTAACTTCTTTACCCCCTTGCGAAAAACCGGGAATATTGGCTGCAGTTTTAAAATGTCTTATGTATGAGATTATATACAGTGCTAAATGCTTTCCAAACACTTTCTAAAGACACAATTACTCATTAAGATAGTAATATTGTCGTAATATTGCATGCAGTTATGTATTTCACTATTGATAATGTAAACACATTTTAATTTTGTACTGCTACAATATTTTTATTTAAAAAATAACATAAGTACAGGAGAACAGTGACACCTCATAGCATATTATTTATTATCCATACTGTATTACTGTACCGTAAGGGCATTTACTATGTATACAACATACAATGTTAGAATTGTTAGAAAATTGAACAAATTTAAAGGCAAACTTAGATAAATACTATATGTAGAGTTCAAGTAATAATAATACAGTACTGTACCATGTGATAGGGTTAAGAGCCTATCCTGTGAATACAGTACTGTACCATGTGATAGGGTTAAGAGCCTATCTTGTGAACACAGTACTGTATCATGTGATAGGGTTAAGAGCCTATCCTGTGAATACAGTACTGTATGATGTGATAGGGTTAAGAGTTAAGAGCCTATCTTGTGAATACAGTACAGTATGATGTGATAGGGTTAAGAGCCTATCTTGTGAATACAGTACAGTATGATGTGATAGGGTTAAGAGCCTATCTTGTGAATACAGTGCTGTACCATGTGATAGGGTTAAGAGCCTATCTTGTGAATACAGTGCAGTACCATGTGATAGGGTTAAGAGCCTATCCTGTGAATGTGGAGGGCTCTGAATAAGCAACCGCAAATAAGTGATGGTATTCTGTACTTTGAAAATATCTTTCAATGAAATAAGAATTGATATAAAACAATGAATCTGTTTACAGATAACTGAGCTGTGTGGAGCCAAAAGGTTGGGTCATTTTGGACGCAGTCAATTTTATATTGCCTTGAAACTAGTTGCATTGGCCCAGTCTGGACAACCTGTCAAGTTGGATACGTTAAACTCTGGTGAGTAGCATCAATCTTTGTTTTACTTGATGACTTCTAGCTGTCTTCCATGAAAAATCGCTTCAAATGTAAACAAATACATAGGCCCCCACTTTCAGTTGTAGTGTGGTTATATCTTTGCTGAAGACATAATTATGTGTTAACAAAAATCATTCCCATATTTTCCACTAATACCCATTCGGGCCAATGTTAAGGCTGGAAAAATATTTTTGGTCAATTTAGCTCTATATTATTGAGTACTTATCATGTTCATTGTTTGAGTGTAAACTATGAATAGATTTATTAGTTAAGATCTTAGCAATGTGCACAGTTAAGCCATTTCAATGCCTTACAAGATACAGATCAGTTTTAAAAAGAGGTTTATTTAAGAGATATTTGACATTGACAACGCACGCACTATTGAAATTAGAACTTGTCGTTTCAACAGATATCTTAAAATGTATTTCCTTTCATTAATTGAAGAAGGAACCTGTGATACTGTGATAAATGTGTCTAATGAAATCTGATATTGGTATCAAATTCTGATTGTCAATTTTGACTTCATTCCTGCTAACCATTGTTGTAAAAGAAATGTGAAGTATGACAAAAGTCTAATGGTTTCAGATCTTCCCCTATTATTGTGGCTATGGTTATTTAAGCTTTTGTACAGTTTTCTGAGGGCCCACCCATCACACATACACTTTATAATTTGCTGACCTGTTAAGTGAATTAGAACAGTTGCAATACTGACCTGTTCAGTGAACTAGAACAGTTGCAATACTGACCTGTTCAGTGAACTAGAACAGTTGCAATACTGACCTGTTCAGTGAACTAGAAATGTTATAATACTGACCTGTTCAGTGAACTAGAACAGTTGCAATACAGACATTCAGTCAACTAGAACAGTTGCAATACTGACCTATTCAGTGAACTAGAACAGTTGCAATACTGACCTGTTCAGTGAACTAGAAATGTTATAATACTGACCTGTTCAGTGAACTAGAACAGTTGCAATACAGACATTCAGTGAACTAGAACAGTTACAAGATCATTGCAAGGGCACAGTCAAGGCCTTTAAAAGTGTTATGCCTTACAAACGACACCTTTTATTGTTGAATTTATTTTCTCGTCTTGTATTTAACTTCATTCCAACCCCTTTTAGTGACTTCTATGACATCACGACCTTTGACCCTTATCCAAACACAAAGTATATTTATCTATATACCAAAATATTATAAAGAAATATTGTTTTTTTAACTATTTATTTTTTAATTACCAAAGCATCTAATTGATTTAAATTCTTGTTCATTTGTCGTGCTGGTTTAAATTTTTATGATGGTAGAATTAAAGGACTAATGTTGTTGTACCCCCCCCCCCCGCCCGCTACCGATCTATTGGCATTGATATGTCCATCTAATAGACTCTCTTATATGAGCTGCACAGACTGCACTACCAGACCAAAACACAGATAAACATTTATCAGCTTACAGTGCCAAATTCAGATGTTGTATTCCAGTAACTACCCCCAACCCCATTATAATAGTTTATTGAGCAGACCATTTCTTATCTATTAAAAAAAAACTTACTCCCCCCCAAAAAAAATAATTATTTTATTGACAGAATTCACATGTATTTGAACAACGCACGCTTTCCAAATAATGTAAAAATGTATATTGGGAAAACTTTCCCTCCTGCCTAATGCCTAATGCACTATTTACTTTTCTGGAGACATCACAAAGCTCGCGGATTCTCGTTAGTTAGATCCCGCTGCCCTGTCCTTGACAATATCAACGTTTGCCTGACCAACATGTCCGTTAGTACTGCACACAGATTAAATCTATTTGTCTCTGTGAGAGATCGTCTGCTTTCCGCACATCACCTACCCGTCATACATCTCTCTCCACGCCTCCACTCCACGCTCCTCACGCCGAATCTTCCCTACTCCCTGGTCATCTCCTCGCATCCCTTCCCACGCCTCTCTCCCTAAGTCTCATTGCCAACGCCTCTCCCCAAGCCTCATTGCTAACGCCTCTCTCCACAGGCCTCATTGCCAACGCCTCTCTCCCTAAGTCTCATTGCCAACGCCCCTCCCCAAGCCTCATTGCTAACGCCTCTCCCCACAGGCCTCATTGCCAACGCCTCTCTCCCATGCCTTATTGCCAACGCCTCTCACACCAAGCCTCATTGCCAACGCCTCTCTCCCATGCCTTATTGCCAACGCCTCTCACACCAAGCCTCATTGCCAACGCCCCTCTCTCATGCCTTTTTGCCAACGCCTCTCTCCCATGCCTCATTGCCAACGCATCTCTCCCATGCATCAAGGCCAACGCATCTCTCCCATGCCTCATTGCCAACGCATCTCTCCCATGCCTCATTGCCAACGCCCCTCTCTCATGCCTCATTGCCAACGCCTCTCTCCCATGCCTCATTGCCAACGCATCTCTCCCATGCATCAAGGCCAACGCATCTCTCCCATGCCTCATTGCCAACGCATCTCTCCCATGCCTCATTGCCAACGCCTCTCACACCAAGCCTCATTGCCAACGCCTCTTTCCTTATATTGTCAATGTTCCACCCATATACTACTCAGATGTCCTTATATTGTCAATGTTCCACCCATATACTACTCAGATGTCCTTATATTGTCAATGTTCCACCCATATACTACTCAGATGTCCTTATATTGTCAATGTTCCACCCATATACTACTCAGATATGTCCTTATATTGTCAATGTTCCACCCTTATACTACTTAGATATGTCCTTATATTGTCAATGTTCCACCCTTATACTACTCAGATATGTCCTTATATTGTCAATGTTCCACCCTTATTTCAGTTCACCCCGGCCAATCACCTCAGATAGAGTGAGTACACCACTTTCCATTGGTTGTTGAGAATTGCCATTTTCCACGCCGACTTCTCTCTTTCATTATGGACAAGTAATCCCTGTAGGGTTTGACTTTTCTTTTGGTTTTGTTCTATGGGTATTACCCCCCTTAGTGACAGCGGGCTGACCTGGCCTCCGCTGTGTCTGCTCGTGCCACCGCCCCGCCCTTTCTGTTGTAGCTCTGACTGGTTTCAGCCCGCCATCGTCTCACTACATCTACTTGCCCCCCTCTCTCCCACCTCCCCGAGCTGTACATCTCCCCACCCAACCCTACCACAAACAACGGTTCTTAAACTGGTTAATTGGAAGGTCCATGTACACAATGTACCACTAGAAGTCCAGTGTCATTAGAAGTGCAGTAAATATAATCTGTCAATAGAAATGCAATAAATATAATCTGTAGTTACAAATGCAATGAGTAGAATCTGTCATTAGAAGTGCAATGAGTAGAATCTGTCATTAGAAGTGCAATGAGTAGAATCTTTCATTAGAAGTGCAATGAGTAGAATCTGTCATTAGAAGTGCAATGAGTAGAATCTGTCATTAGAAGTGCAATGAGTAGAATATGTCATTATCATTAGAAGTGCACTGAATAGAATCTGCAATTTGGGCAATTAGAAGTGTAATAAATGAAATCTTCTTTGAAAAGTTCAAGTAGCATCCGTCACATAAGTGCACTTCTTACGTTATAGAATTATTCCACTGTCCGTGTCATCACACACACACACACACACACACACTGACGGACGCGCTTAGGCGCATTATTATATAGATATATATATATATATATAATAAACTAAAAACTTTATTTGCTTATATATATATGTCAATGTTCCACCCATATACTACTCAGATGTCCTTATATTGTCAATGTTCCACCCATATACTACTCAGATGTCCTTATATTGTCAATGTTCCACCCATATACTACTCAGATGTCCTTATATTGTCAATGTTCCACCCATATACTACTCAGAT
>MUZC01001542.1:726032-738235 GCA_002072015.1 Radix auricularia
TAAATATTGAAAAGACGTTACCAGGTAATGGTTTATGTATAGTTAAAATTATGCACTGGATTATGAAAAATTCCGTTAATTTTATAAACACAAGTTTCTGCCGATGCGTTCTTTGTGGGCGCTTAAATAAAAGATAACGGAAAGTCATTGAATTTGACTTAAAAAACTGTTAATGAGAAGATCAATCTCCAATCATTTTTTCAGAGATGGTTTTACTTTATGTTTCATTTTAGAAGAAATGAGCCCTTGCGCATTTGTTGGACGATTACTCGCATGAATTGCCACAATGGAAAATAAACAGTGAAAAGAGCTTATAGTCGCTATTGAAATTGCATTATTTATAGTTATAATAATAATATGTAATCGGGTAAGATTGGGGCTAATTGGCGCATATTTATTTTTAAAGAAAATGTAACCTTTCTAACATTTAAAATTGTATTTTACAATAATAAAATCACACGAAGATGGGTCGAACTAATTTCTCTTAGTCACTGTTAAATAACTATAGAAATGTGAAGAAATTATCTAATTGCAGACGTATTTGCAGAAAAGGAAATTTCTTAATTGTTAACTTAACACGGAACCGCTTTTGAAGCATTTATCAAGTGATATATAGCAGTTATCAAGTGATTTATCATAAAAACAATTGCAAATATTTGTTAGGAGGAAGATGTATTTCTCTAAGGTGCTTACTTAATACAAGTAAGTGTTTTGGATCGATTTCATTATAAACTGACTTTAAGGAAATTCGTATTGAAATTAAACGATCAGGGATTTTAAATAATAAAATGGTACGTTTATACGCGTGGGGTTATATAGCGGAAATGTAATTTTATAAAGAGGTCAACTTTGTGAACTATTTGAAGGGTGCTTTTCATTTATTGGGTCATGAGTCATGAGTTTATAATATTGCCGAGCCCTGAGTGGCACTATTTCTTAGCCACTGATAATATCCTTTTTGCAAAGATCAAGAAAACCAGCAGTGTAAAATTTTAAGCCCAAACCTTGCGATTCAACGTGTTTTTTAAAACAAATAGACACTATTCAAAAACCTCCAAAACCCTACGCATCCCAATCACATACGTATTAAACAGCTCAATCAAAATACATCTAATTATCCTAAATAAAGCTCGTGCATAAACAGTAAAGGAATGGATGTTGTGGATTAATTGGTAGATGAATGAAAAAGTGTACTTTAAAAAAAGACTTATTGCTAGAATAATGCAATATTATGGTGCGTGCTTTGGTTAAAACTGTAGAGTTGTCTATTGGTGTTTTCGTTGTTTTTATTTAGAAGGGGTTTGATTTATCACTACCCTAATTTCCAAATGCGTTTACATTCATTTTTAAGGAGAATTTAAGACCCAAAACAAAATCAAGTTATTCTTATTGTGCCTACCCCGTAGCGTAGCACGGGTATTTTGCTCGTATATATATATATATATATATATAAATATAATAAACTATAAACTTTATTTGCTTTACTGTTGGCTAGTCTGAGCCTTGACAGTGAATGCAATCACAGTTTTGAGGTAGATCAACCGATGTTTAACCATTAACATCACCTGACAATGTTTCTTAGTTATTTGACCAAATTTCAGCTGCTGAGCTAAGCAGGACGTGGGTATAATTTTGTTGACTGGGTCAAGTTGTAGTTAGACGGCTCAGTGACTTATATAAAGGTTTTGAGAATAAATGAATTTATGCTTACTTATTCCCCACATGTAATAAAACACGATTAAACACTTGTTAAAAAGGTTATCCCTGTATCTGAAGAGTTCTTATTATTGAAAAGAGAAGTAGAAGTGCAATGCCCATTTATCTCCCTCTTTTTGGTAATACAACAACATCAACAACAAAAACACAACGGAATGTTGAATTGGTATAACATTCATTTGAAATATGTTCTTGTTGTACCATAGACTGTGGGTTGAGAACCATCGTCATCATCTGTTGTATCCCACTGATTACAGACTGACTTGATCGAGTTCCCACATTTGGGGGTCTCAGTCCACACACCACACAGACTTGCTGGTGTGAGAACCATCGTCATCAACTGTGTAACCCACTTGATTACAGAGAGGATCGAGTTCCCACATTTGGGGGTCTCAGTCCACACACCACACAGACTTGCTGGTGTGAGAACCATCGTCATCAACTGTGTAACCCACTTGATTACAGAGAGGATCGAGTTCCCACATTTCTCAGTCCACACACCACACAGACTTGCTGGTGTGAGAACCATCGTCATCAACTGTGTAACCCACTTGATTACAGAGACGATCGAGTTCCCGCATTTGGGGGGTCTCAGTCGACACACCACACAGACTTGCTGGTGTGAGAACCATCGTCATCAACTGCTTAACCCACTTGATTACAGAGAGGATCGAGTTCCCACATTTCTCAGTCCACACACCACACAGTCTTGCTTGTGTGAGAACCATCGTCATCAACTGTGTAACCCACTTGGTTACAGAGAGGATCGAGTTCCCACATTTCTCATTCCACACACCACACAGACTTGCTGGTGTGAGAACCATCGTCATCAACTGGTGTAACCCACTTGATTACAGAGAGGATCGAGTTCCCACATTTGGGGGGTCTCAGTCCACACACCACACAGACTTGCTGGTGTGAGAACCATCGTCATCATCTGGTGTAACCCACTTGATTACAGAAAAGATCGAGTTCCCACATTTGGGGGGTCTCAGTCCACACCACACAGACTTGCTGGTGTGGGGACCATGAATGGCACTGGGCCGTTTTCTCATATCGAGTTTCATGCCCAGAAACTCCATCCAGCCTAATCAATACTGTACAAGCTGATAATTAAACTTATCACAGGGACGGAGTCAGTCTTTTCTGTTATCTCAAGCCCCAGTGCAGTCCTCTAGACCACACTTGAATATTTTAACATCTCACTACACTGACCCAATTGGGTATTATAACGTCTAACCACACTTGGGTATTTTAACGTTGCACCAGACTTGGGTATTTAAACGTCGCACCATACTTGGGTATTATAATGGCGCACCACACTTGGGTATTTTAACGTCTCACCTTACTTGGGTATTATAATGGTGCACCACACTTGAGTATTTTAACGTCGCACCACACTTTAGTATTTTAACGTCGCACCACGCTTGAGTATTTTAACGTCTCACCACACTTGGGTATATAAACATCTCACCACAATTGGGTATTTTAGCGTCTCACCACAATTGGGTATTTTAACATCTCACCACACTTGGGTATTTTAACGTCTCACCCAACTTGGGTATCTTAACGTCTCACCCCACTTGGGTATCTTAAAGTCTCACCACACTTGGGTATTTTAACATCTCACCACACTTGGGTATTTTAACATCTCATCACAATTGGGTATTTAAACATCTCACCATACTTGGGTATTTTAACGTCTCACCACACTTGGGTATTTTAACATCTCACCACACTTGGGTATTTTAACATCTCACCACACTTGGGTATTTTAACATCTCGCCACACTTGGGTATTTTAACATCTCGCCACACTTGGGTATTTTAACGTCTCACCACACTTGGGAGGAGGGGGTACTTCCATGTCCTTCTTTGCTGAAATTTCTTAAAAGCAGATTGTTACATATTGATCATTCTTCTATTTCAGGGAAAGAGGTCCCACTTCCTAAGTTTTCTTCTAAAGGAAATGATCAAGGTAAGTTTGTCATATCTACTGGTACTTTGGCCCCAATCATAGCATATTTACAAGGGAAAGTCATCAATCAACTTGTTTGACATCATGGTTTGTATAGAAAAAAAAACTTCTTTGATTGTGATGTTCAGACAATTACAACATTGTCAAGTTAAACATATACTATCACAACACTGTCAGGTTAAACATATACCATCACAACACTGTCAGGTTAAACATATACTATCACAACACTGTCAGGTTAAACATATACCATCACAACACTGTCAGGTTAAACATATACTGGCACAACACTGTCAGGTTAAATATATACCGGCACAACATTGTCAGGTTAAACATATACTATCACAACACTGTCAGGTTAAACATATACCATCACAACACTGTCAGGTTAAACATATACCATCACAACACTGTCAGGCTTAACATATACTAGCACAACACTGTCAGGTTAAACATATACTGGCACAACACTGTCATGTTAAACATATACTGGCACAACACTGTCAGGTTAAACATATACTGATATACTGGCACAACACTGTCGTGTTAAACATAAACTGGCACAACACTGTCAGGTTAAACATATAGTGGCACAACACTGTCAGGTTAAATATATACTGGCCCAACACTGTCAGGTTAAACATATACTGGCACAACACTGTCAGGTTAAACATATACTGGCACAACACTGTCATGTTAAACATATACTGGCACAACACTGTCAGGTTAAACATATACCATCACAACACTGTCAGGTTTAACATTTATATTGTAGACACAGGTAATAAGTATTTCAGTGATTATTTGCTGTGACTGTTGAAACAAAATGTCACTTTTCTCTTTACCTAAAAACCTGTTGTTGTTTTTTTGTTTCGTTTGTTTGTTTCATTTATTAAGTAGACCATGTCCTTTAATTGTTTAAGAGTAAAACTGGAAATTTTTTAAAGAAATCTACTGGAGGAATCTTAATTTTATTCCAAAAAAAACTTTCTCTGCTGCCAGTTTATTGAGCATGATAAGCTATGTTTTAATTGGTTATATCTGTTGTTTTAGCTGTGTCTGTGGTTTATCAGTGAGACATGTTAGCCTAGACTTAATCTTCTGCCCTGTGGGTGTGAGGCAGTAATGGTTTTGTTTGACTAATAAGAGCTGTTTGGTGGAGTAGACTAGAGGTGCACTAACTTGAAAGTTGAATGTCACTCACCTCACTGTTTGTGTTGATGTTTGATGTTGTGTAGGGCAGCACATGTGAAACTTTGTGCTAAGGTCCACCCTTGAGCCCCAGCATCATTAAGTAAGCAGGGCATTAAGTGAGATTGATTGAGCTACATACCAGCCACTAACATCTGACCCTTGGAGTGTTCTACCATGACCCAATTTCCCCAGTACAACTTGTAATCCAACTATTTACCATCCAACTTGTGGGAGTAGCATGTCCCAGACTCTGAATGATCCAGCTGGTCTGATAGTTTGTAACATCTCAGCACAAGCTTTGTATTCATACTGTAGATATTCAAATGTGATTATGCCCCAGAGGCACATCTTGTTTTAGTTGGATTACAAAGGTAGATCACTTGTTAACTTGATGGTTTCTAAGTTTGTTTGTGTTAGAACATTTATAAGTATCAGCTACAAAAGTTTTTATGTTGTATATTGAGTTACATTGTAATTTATTTTTCTTTCTTTAAGTACACTTATCAGATATTTATGGAAAAGTTATATATTTTGAAATGTTTATTTGAATTTTAATATATTCATGTTTTAGACTCATGTATTTCAAGTGGATTTGATTAACAACCTGTTAATAATAGAAAGCCTGGGGTAATATCATTGAGTTTGGTCCGAACAACTGTGGTTTAGTGTGACAGCTGAGCTGTTGGCTGTTGGAATGTGTATTGGATCATTTTAGATGCAGCTGTTACATCAGTATTTCTTTCTTTTATCATTGCAGTGGTGTCCGACAGGAAAAAGTCTTCGGGGGAACCAGACAGTGTAGGACCTGAAAAGTGAGTGCTAAACTTTGTTTCCATGCCAGGTGATGTCTTGTAATCTCTAGGTAAAATATTTTAGCATCTATAGTATCAAATAAAACACGGGGAATGCTATAGGGCAGTTATGAACTGATAAAAACAAACAGCTGTCTTGGCCTTCTTTACATTGGTAATAGGGTTACAAGAAGTTATTACAAATAAAAGACAATTAGTACATATAGTTATCTTAGGGTCACCTAGATGGGTAAAATCTCAAACCTATGGAGCATGGAAGTGTGGTTTTTGTTGAAAATAGCTGTAAACGAGTTGAAGGAATAAAAACACTAATTTAGTGAAAGATAAAAAGAAAAACGAGAAAAACTTTGAAGGCGGGGTATGCTCATAAAGCTGAAAATAGAGATGTTATTTATACTTGTAAATGAAACATTCATTCAAGTTCAACCCTATCTTGTACTTGTAAATGGACTATTTTTTACCCCATTAATCTATGGTTTTTATTTAACAAATTTAAAATATTCATTTTTTGTGTAACTTATGTTTGTTAAGGATCAATAACTCTCTTGAGACCAATTAGTCTGCAACAATCACACAGTAAAATTACTTGGAAATTAAGACAGTATGATCTATTCTCCGATTCATTAGTTCATAGACATTTAATAAAAAGTCAAATTATTGATAAAAAAATATAAACCACTTTAGTAAAGGAGTGGTGTTTCCTCCCAACACTTCAAAATAAATCTTTATAATCAAGCCTCCTTTGGTTGGCTCTTGTGGAAGGAAACTAAAAGGCAAGGCTGAAAATCACATTGTTTATAGATACAAGCAGTTTTAGGAACAGATCAAATCTGTGGATACCAAGAAACTATATCTTATCTTAATGACTTTAGATATCAGTTCCTAGCATCTTAACCATAAAGGCCTGCTACCTTGTAGATATTTAATGTAAGGTAGAGATAAGTGGACATGTTTAATTGAGCTTTTATAAAAGTAACATTAGTTTTTGGTAGGTAACAAGTGTAAGCACTAATTGTGCTGGTCAAGAACCTTAATCTTTTAATTAATTTGTTTTTAAAATGAAACTTCCCATGGGAATAGCGTCAAAAAATTTGAAATGTGTAAGGACCTTGCACATGTAACTCCTCCTGAACCATACCCAATAGAGGGTTTGGGTTTTTTGCAAATATGCTAAGGAGGTCCCAAGGATGTGCAACAGCCAAAAAAATACCGAAAAGGTTCACTTGATTTCCTGGAAAATAAGAATTTTAAAAAAAATAAAAAATCAGCATTTTGTCAATTTTTCACCACCCATAATATCTATCTGGTTGAAACAAATGCCAAACGATACCTAATAATATTTAGAACAGTTTTTAGAAAAATATTTGTTCGACTCCTGTAATTTTAGCAGCAATTTGTAGATAGCAATTGTTTTGTTTACTTCCACAACTATTGACTTGAAAAGACTTTTAATGTAAAATAGAATGATAGTAAATGGGGTTTTCATGCTTTGTGAATGCTAATGTTTGATTGTTGTGTGGTGCACATTATGTTGACACATTCTTGGTGTAATGTGGCATGAGGGGATATGATGTCATATTTGTTTAAGTTTCCTGAATTAATTATTTGAATGATTTCCCTTGAATAAAAAAAAGGAAAAGTTCTTTGTTGGAAATTGCGTGAAATACTCATTTGAGTTTTTTAATTACTTGTTTTATTAATTGGCTTTAAAAAGTCCCTCACAAGCCAGTATTAGAACAGGGTGAAAAGTTTGGAATTTTTCTTCAATAGGAGTCTCTGAAAAGGCACAACATATATAAATACATTTCTCGCTATAGATGATATAGAAAATATTTATCAGAAATCTATATTGAAGTCCTACACTTCAGTTTAAATGTCATAATTATTTTTTAATCTAATGTGAAATGAGCATAGAGAATCTTCTGAGGAATTTAATATTAACATAACTCACCATATTCTTTGTACTAATCATCAAGATATGATACTATTCAATGACTCTTTGAAAACACTCATTTGAAATTCAAATTTATGCTTTAAGAAAACCCAGACGAGTGCTCTGCAATGTTCCCTCTAAGGTTGGATGGTTTGTGTGCAAAGTTAAAAAACTCATGTGCAAAGTTGCTCAGCATAGATGTTTTGTGCAATATTTTACAAAAATTCAAAACTGCTGCATGGCATCAGTCATATATCTGCCACGCAGCTTAAAGAGAACATTTGTGCCAAGCTATTATTTAGTAATGACCAACAAAACTATATTTTAAAAAAAAAATCATCAATGTTTGCTCATTCCCCAACATTGCAAATATGCTGTGCTGTTTACTTTGACTTAACTCTGTGTGCTGGGTGTTGTCACCTCACTAATCCCAGCCACTTCATTATCACTGACAACCACTTGATGTTATGCTCATAGCTGCTCACAGAACTCTCAAATATGTTCACACTTTTTTGTTCTGAAGTCCTGACTCTGCTTTTTTCTTCTTCTCAGAAATTAAGTTTTTAAAAAATCTATTCTTAGAAGAAGAGAAAATATACTGTGTTTAGTGGAATTTTAAAATGTTAAAAAGAAGATGCCATGTAATGAAAAAAAAAAAAAGAAATGAGAATGAATCATCTGTCCTAACCAGGGGAGATACTTTCCCTTGTTTACCTCCGCCTACTTCTCCTTACCCTAAGAAAAAAATTGCTTTTATTATGCGATATTGATTTCTGATGTTTTGAACTAGTGAGCCAATTTTTTAAAGCTCTCTGTGTGTGAGTTGTGCTGAGTGTAGAAAAAAGCAGAGGCCAGTATTGATCTAGGTGTAACACATGCAGAGATGGGACAGTCATCTCTTAGCCATGCACAGATCAATGAATGTTTGAGGAATGAGATTGACTTAGTTGTTCCAGACATATTCAGTGATAAGACCAAAGCACAGTACACTGTATTAACAAGGTTATTGGACTGGTTCATTTAAAAGTGGTTCATTAGAGTTCTGGATATCAATAGGAAGTTTGCATGTGCTTAGTTTATACTTTACTCTTTCACTGCATTACTCACCTGACATGTTAGTTAGTAGTATATCTTTAGATTTATACAGTTCATCATCATCATCGGGTGCTGGGTCTGTAGCAGACATTACCAGTCTTGAGTCTCCATTTCTCTATTAAGAAGTCCATAACATTCTAAGTTGAATTTCATCAAAGCTTTTTTTTTTTTCAACCACACATTTTGTATGTAACTACAAATAAAGGGTATTCATGGCCATGGGCATTTTTTTTCCCGTTCAAAGCATTTTTAAATCAGGTTCATTCATTATTTGTAACAAAGTGTTTCCCAAGTCTTAGTACTGTTTGATGTCATAAAAGTTTTGTCTTATTGTTGTAGATTCTCCAACTCATTCATTTTTTCTTTGGTTGCCAGCAAATTAAACTCTCAGCTGTCAGGACAACTGCCACCTCCTCCTGGGTCCAAGAAATCTCATAGCCGATCTCTGTCTGGCCAGTACCGTGGTGTTGTGCCCGATGCTCCCTCGGTGGTGACCAGTCAGTCGGGACAATTTTCTTCCCAAGTGAGTACAAAATAAAAAACCTGGCATCATGAAGATTTGTGAAATAAATGTGCATTTTAATTAGTTTCTCTTTAATTTCTGCCATTCATGTATCTATCGAGATGTTGTTTTACAGAAATAATGAAATTTAGAATTCAAATACTATTGTTTTCCTTATTATTGAAGTAGTTTCATTTTATCATGATTTTATTTCTGTTAAAAATTCTAGCCATAATTAATTAGTTCTAATGTCTATCTCTGTCTTATGTTTAATTAGTTCTAATGACTATCTCTGTCTTATGTTTAATTAGTTCTAATGACTATTTCTGTCTTATGTTTAATTAGTTCTAATGACTATCTCTGTCTTATTAATATATATAATAGCCCAGTGGTGTGGGTATGTTTGTAACGTAACGCGTAACGCAAGAGATGTACGACAGTCTACAGCAGTTAGTTTAGTTGAAACGCTGAGGAGCGATGTACGACAGTCTACAGCAGTTAGTTTAGTTCAAAAATCGTGTTTTGATGAGCGCTGTAAAAATATTTAATATGATGACGTCATTGTTTGGTGTGCATAGGTGCGCAAAATACAACCCCTATTATTATTATTAAAAAAATACTTTGCGTACATTTCATAAAGTTTAATAATTCGTATTTATCAAAAAAGGACAAGTTAGTTGGTCTTTAAAAAAAAGGTTGGCGCCGTAGGCGCCCAAAAAACGGGGGCGCCTGGCACAATCTAGTGTTTAATTAGTTCTAATGGTGTTATATATAATTAGTTCTAATGACTATTTCTGTGTTACCTACAAATTACTGCTGACACAACTCACTTACTCACTGACACTGTATTATTTCAGACTAGTATACGGGATGATTCTCCACTCAACTCCAAGTCACCACCATTCTCTCCAACACAGTCACCACCAACTTCCCCAGCCAATCAGAAGCCTCTCGTCAAACAGAACACTGCGCCTGCTATGGTGTTTGCCAACTCGCTCACAAATCTAGCAACGTTATCCTCCTCATTGCCCCCATCAACAATGACCAGTAGTTTAGACAGCGTTGATGCCTCGCGTCACCTCGTCAACCCCAGCGCCATGACCAGTGAGGGTGGACATATTAACCTGGTCGCGCTCAGCGACGCAGTGGTTCCCTCCAGGGTTATGGCTCTACCTAACTCTGGTATCCCCTCAGTGGGCACTAGTCAAGGACATCCTCCACAAAATCCACAACTACCACAACACCCTCAAGGTCTGGAGAACGGCAACTGGACTATGTTTGAGGATGAAGAGAGTCACAGTAAGTGTTGTGTGTTTGATAAAGAGAGTCACAGTAAGTGTTGTGTGTTTGATAAAGAGAGTCACAGTAAGAAGAGAGTCACAGTAAGTGTTGTGTGTTTGATAAAGAGAGTCACAGTAAGTGTTGTGTGTTTGATAAAGAGAGTCACAGTAAGTGCTGTGTGTTTGATTAAGAGAGTCACAGTAAGTGTTGTGTGTTTGATAAAGAGAGTCACAGTAAGTGTTGTGTGTTTGATGAAGAGAGTCACAGTAAGTGTTGTGTGTTTAAAGAGAGTCACTGTAAGTGTTGTGTTTGATGAAGAGAGTCACAGTAAGTGTTGTGTGTTTGATAAAGAGAGTCACAGTAAGTGTTGTGTGTTTGATAAAGAGAGTCACTGTAAGTGTTGTGTGTTTGATAAAGAGAGTCACAGTAAGTGTTGTGTGTATGATAAAGAGAGTCACAGTAAGTGTTGTGTGTTTGATGAAGAGAGTCACAGTAAGTGTTGTGTGTTTAAAGAGAGTCACTGTAAGTGTTGTGTGTTTGATGAAGAGAGTCACTGTAAGTGTTGTGTGTTTGATAAAGAGAGTCACAGTAAGTGTTGTGTGTTTGATAAAGAGAGTCACTGTAAGTGTTGTGTGTTTGATAAAGAGAGTCACAGTAATTGTTGTGTGTTTGATAAAGAGAGTCACAGTAAGTGTTGTGTGTTTGATAAAGAGAGTCACAGTAAGTGTTGTGTGTTTGATAAAGAGAGTCACAGTAAGTGTTGTGTGTTTGACAAAGAGAGTCACAGTAAGTGTTGTGTGTTTGATAAAGAGAGTCACAGTAAGTGTTGTGTGTTTGATAAAGAGAGTCACAGTAAGTGTTGTGTGTTTGATGAAGAGAGTCACAGTAAGTGTTGTGTGTTTAAAGAGAGTCACAGTAAGTATTGTGTGTTTGATAAAGAGAGTCACAGTAAGTGTTGTGTGTTTGATAAAGAGAGTCACAGTAAGTGTTGTGTGTTTAAAGAGAGTCACAGTAAGTGTTGTGTGTTTGATAAAGAGAGTCACAGTAAGTGTTGTGTGTTTGATAAAGAGAGTCACTGTAAGTGTTGTGTGTTTGATAAAGAGAGTCACAGTAAGTGTTGTGTTTGATAAAGAGAGTCACAGTAAGTGTTGTGTGTTTGATAAAGAGAGTCACAGTAAGTGTTTTGTCTCTCTTTCAGTGGAAATAAAAGTCATAAGTGCTATTTTTTTATAAATTAATTAAGTCTTTCTTTAAAATTCTGTAAAAATAATTTTCTTTTGATTTAATTAATTTATGCCTTTAAAATTTTAAAATATGCTTAAATAAAATCAGTAGTTAAAACATTTAACAAATAACAGAAAAAAATGAATATTGATATTTTCAAACCCCAAAACAAAAACTTATTTATTTGTGTGGGTAAAATTATTTTTTATATCATGTAGTTATGATCAGTTTCATGAAAACTCATGTTAGGACATACAAGATGTTTTATTGTTTGAACATAAGAGCTATTAATAAATGTGTTCTGTGAATGTCCAGTGTTGATAGGACCTGGTGTTAAACAACACTATAACAGCTTAGAACCACCCAATAACTTAAGAGCCCTTAATGAATGTATTCTATGAATGTCCAGTGTTGATAGGACCTGGTGTTAAACAACACTATAACAGCTTAGAACCACCCAATAACTTAA
>MUZC01001542.1:738605-751975 GCA_002072015.1 Radix auricularia
TGAATGTCCAGTGTTGATAGGACCTGGTGTTAAACAACACTATAACAGCTTAGAACCACCCAATAACTTAAATGTGTCATCTGAATGTCCAGTGTTGATAGGACCTGGTGTCAAACAACACTATAACAGCTTAGAACCACCCAATAACTTAAATGTGTCATCTGAATCTCCAGTGTTGATAGGACCTGGTGTCAAACAACACTATAACAGCTTAGAACCACCCAATAACTTAAATGTGTCATCTGAATGTCCAGTGTTGATAGGACCTGGTGTCAAACAACACTATAACAGCTTAGAACCACCCAACTTTGATTCCTCATCCATGTCATCGGAGGCTGACAGTGTGGATGATGTTTGGACCATCAATGACGAGCAGAGAGAGTATTATATAAACCAGTTTAAAACAATGCAACCAGACCTGAGTGCAGTCATAACAGGTACAAGTTTTCCTGTTCAAAAAACATTCATCGTATATTTATGTATTTCATTATGATTGAAAAAAATCTGGAGTATTTTAATAAAGGTTATTTGTGATTACCAAGTCAAATGTCTTTTGCTAAAATATGATATCATAGTGGAGTTAAATTTTTTAAATAAATAGCTATGAACACACACAAAAACTGAGATACTCTACACATCTAAATAAATAGCTATGAACACACACAAAAACTGAGATATACTCTACACATCTAAATAAATAGCTATGAACACACACAAAAACTGAGATACTCTACACATCTAAATAAATAGCTATGAACACACAAAAACTGAGATTCTCTACACATCTAAATAAATAGCTATGAACACACACAAAAACTGAGATTCTCTACACATCTAAATAAATAGCTATGAACACACACAAAAACTGAGATTCTCTACACATCTAAATAAATAGCTATGAACACATACAAAAACTGAGATGCTCTACACATCTAAATAAATAGCTATGAACACACACAAAAACTGAGATGCTCTACACATCTAAATAAATAGCTATGAACACACACAAAAAGTGAGATACCCTACACATCTAAATGCCAGCCTGTGATAAAGTCATCTGTACAAATTTAAAACAACAATATTTCATTGAGCTTTTCTCAATTCACATTTCTAATCCTATGTCTAAAATAAATACCCAACTCTATGTCTCAGGTCCTGTGGCCAAACATTTCTTTGAAAAGTCAAAATTACCTGTCATTGAGTTGTCAAAAATATGGTAATTATTTACTGAACATTTATTTCATTTTATATACACAAGTCAAATTTTCAAAAGCCATAAATTTACCATTATAATTAAAATGTAGTTAGAAAATTTGTTAAAACATTTTTTTATTTAGGGATATTTAATTAAATTTTTGTCAGCAACAGATTATGTTAATTATAAAAATAATAAATTATTGTTTCTTTTGTATGTTAATAGATGAAATTATTTATTGATTATTCACATTAATCTATTTAAAGTTTATCAGAAATTGGTTTTCATTTTTTACAAATGTTTATAAAGACTTATGTAGCCGCCATTTTTTTCAAGCTCTTGAATATATATTTATTTTGAGAACTAAGATATGTCCATTTCTAACATGAAATATTTTCTGTTTGTTTCCTACATCAGGCAGTTATCAGATCTCAACTTTGATGGAGCCCTGTCATTGGAGGAGTTTTGTATTGCCATGCACTTGGTGGTGTTGAGGAGGAATGACATTGAACTTCCAGATCACTTGCCTATCTCTCTGATGCCATACTCCACCTTAACAAGTGGTGAGTACGTCTTACATAATGTCATCACTTGCCTATCTCTCTGATGCCATACTCCACCTTAACAAGTGGTTAGTACGTCTTACATAATGTCATCACTTATGTCATATCCACCTTTACCCTTTTGGTTTTTGGCGCGTCCTTTTTGCAGTGCCCTACATTTTTTCCTGTGCCCCAAATTTTTGCCAGGGTGTGTCTATTTGCCACATAGAGGGTTTTCCATTATAAAACTTAAAAAGGAGGATATGACCTTTGACCTTTCTTTGAGCAGAATGTTTAACCCTTAGGGGAATATTCTAATTTTATTTTATTTTTTAAGTTATTAAAATTGATATATAACTTATTATAACCAATTTTTGAATTCATTTCTTTTTTTTTGTTTCCTAGCTATGTTGTTAATGTTGTCTTATGCGCACTCGATGTAATCTTTAAAAATTTTATTGCATTTAACTTCTTTATGTGTATATATATATATATGCCAATACACTCGATCTATAGCCCGTTCGTTGATAAGCCGCCCCCCCCCCCGACCTTTTTGGAAGAGAACAGTATAGAATGTGTAACCCGCCCGTAAGCCGACCTCAAGAGTTAACGCTATTTTTTGTTTCTTCAGTTAACAGTGGTGAAAGCGCTTACATGAAAATTTGTTGTTGAAAACATAATTTGTTAAACAATTTATTAAAAAATTCACAAAAATAAATAAAATGAATTAATAAGGTCAGGTCAGATGTTTAAGAATATTTTATAGCTTCTGCTAGAGCAGTCGAATGTTTTAGAATGTAGACAAAAATCTCGCAGACCCTCCTGCATTTTCCCCTAGATTTTGTCCCCCAAAAAGTCCACTTTAAAACAAGTATATACAGTAATAAATTTTTTTTTTTGCAATAAGAAGTAACAGATGGGTTAACAAGTGGTTAGTATATTTTATGTATAGTCACCACTTATATAATCCTGACATAATGTTTTAACATATGTTTAAAATTTTCACATTAAAAAATACATCAAACGTGACCAATCAAAATGAACTTTGTTTCAGATGAACCATTTGCTGCTGACCTTCCCCCAGGTAGCACACTGAAGAGAGCCACACCACCTTCTCCACAGTCCAATGTAGCACAGGTTTGTTGATAGTTGTACCACAGTCCAATGTTGATCAAAGAATATAGTTGTACTACAGTCCAAAATTGATCAAAGAACTTAGTTGTACCACAGTCCAAAGTTGATCAAAGAAATTAGTTGTACCACAGTCCAATGTTGATCAAAGAACTTAGTTGTACCACAGTCCAAAGTTGATCAAAGAACTTAGTTGTATCACAGTCCAAAGTTGATCAAAGAACTTAGTTGTACCACAGTCCAAAGTTGATCAAAGAACTTAGCTGTACCACAGTCCAAAGTTGATCAAAGAACTTAGTTGTACCACAGTCCAAAGTTGATCAAAGAACTTAGTTGTACCACAGTCCAAAGTTGATCAAAGAACTTAGTTGTATCACAGTCCAAAGTTGATCAAAGAACTTAGTTGTACTCATTGCACTATGGATAGGTTTTAAAAATATCCTCACATTAATTGTGCAGTTTAAAACATGTCAGTGTAGTTTTTAAAAAAAGACATTTGATTGAGCTTCTCATGTTTGTAACATTTGATATTGAGCTTCTAAAGTTTCTCATGTATCTAATGTTTCTGGCTCTTATTTCAGTGGACTGCCTTTGGTAGAGAGTCACCAGACTCTAACGGAGTGCCCTCCCCTGCTCACCCTGTCAACTTTGAATTTGCTAAACCCAGTGCTGATCCAGTGAGTAAATCCAATTACAGCCTTTAATTTTAAAATTAACCTATAATCTCAGTTCATTAAGATTTTTTATGAGAATGTTTGTTTAGAGTGACTTTGAAATTTCTTAAATTTACACACACAAAAATCTACAGTGACATGGGATTAAAGAAAAGGGAGGAAGTCTAAAAAATTACAGTGAAAACCACTTCAGGAAAAAGATTTGACAGTTATTTACAAGACCTCTAAACCTTGTCTATCATGTGTATTTCCAGGACTCAAAAATTGTGCAGCCGGTCCCTGTTCACAAGCTGCCAGAGATGTTGCCTTTACAGAATGAAGGATATGATCGCGGTAGGGCATTTTCAGGTAGTTTTGTCTGGTGCTGGCTGCTTGCGCCATTTCTAATCTCTGTTTGTCTGCTGTCTCCTAGCCGTTCACCTTGTGTTATACCATCATTTTAAACCACCTGCAACACCAAAGCCATACACAATTTCTTGGATTATTTTTGGACACTGTCATATGATGTAAATAATTTCAACAAAAGTACTGAAAATATGGCAAAGTCTTTGAAATCTTAAACCTTAATTGGCTTCAGTAAGGCGAAAGCTACTTTCCAATAAAATAATGATTTGAAAAGATTGAGTTATTATACTTTAAACATAATTCGGTTTCTAATTAAGAAATAAGCAGTTTTTCTTTTTTTAAAATAAAAGATTTTGCTTCTAATGTTTTTATGAACAATGACATGAAATCAATGACATCAAAAAATTAAAATTAAATTTAGTTCTTTTCAATTGTGTTGCCACATTTAGTGCTGTATCAGCTCAGCACTTTTGTTCTGATTGTAAAACTTGCTTTCAAAGAACTGTCATATAAAACCTGATATATCAATACTGGGATAGGAAGCTGATTGATGTATATCAAAACGTGGATTGGAAGCTGATTGATGTATATCAAAACTTGGATAGGAAACTGATTGATGTATTTGCTTACTTTTTTTGTGCCAAGAAATCCTATTAACATGGCTTTACAATAAAAGCAAAGCTTTTCTTGCACTAAAAATATGTGCAAAATTTAAAACCAACACAATTTTCTTACACCCTTATATTCTGTATTAAAATTATATATATCCTATTTATTAGTCTGTATTGGGCATTATAAAGGTTTGGACACACTTTAGTCTCAATATATATAATTCTTTTTATAAAATACAAGGTGGCATTTGGGAAACACAATTAAAAAACTATTTGATTTATTTTCACATCTTGACAATTAAATATTGAAAAAAAAATCGGATTCAAATTTTTTGACACCTTGTCATTTTTGTATATATATATATCTAATGTTAATCTCCCCTCAGTAGCTCACACTATTTCTATATATCTAATGTTAATCTCCCCTCAGTAGCTCAAACTATTTCTTTTGCATGATGCTTAGCATGGCATAGCTTTTCATGACTGTTCATTAATATCTATTTATTAGCAGTATAACCATCTTATTAATCTTTATATAACTTAAAATCACTAGTAAAAATCTTTCCTAATATAAAATGTAGACAATTTTTAAAGTTTTTTTTTTTTTTTTTTATAAATTATAAGTTTAAGCTTGATTAAAAGTTTTTTTGTGATGTTTAATTAACATCTTCAATTAATTTTTGGTTTACATCTAACATTAAATATGTTATGTGAAGTCAACACTTTAACAGTAAATTGGAATTCTCTGTGGTATCTAATGGTGTAACATAAAGTCTCTGCTGAACTTTTGTTAGGGAACTGAAACAATCACTGGGTTGATCTGAAGTGTTGTAAGGCTAGCAGTAAGAAATAATAATACTCCCCCTCCCCCACCCATACTGCCACCCAAACAGAGCTCAGTGACTAACACTGTTGTAAGGCTAGCAGTAAGAAACAATAATACCCCCCCTTCCCATACTGCCATTCAAACAGAGCTCAGTAATTTCATCATCATCATTGCCTGCCGTCCCATCTGGGGCATAGGCCACGAACAAAGGCTCTCCAGGCATCCCGGTCCTGTGCCAATCTCTCTAACTGTCCCCAGCTGTGCCCATTCTTTTCGGAGTCTGTCTTCAGTTTCCTTCCCAGGTCATTTTGGGTCGACCTCTTTTCCTCTTGCCCAGGGGGTTCCATCAGTGATTTACATTGAACTATTTATTTTGTTTTTAAAGTCTGCTTCTTCAGCAGTTAAAAATTATTTGTTAAGTATATCTAAGAAAGTCATGACCTTTGAAATCAATTTCACCAAAACTTTCTTAGAAGCAATATTGAAAAAATGGAGGCTTGAGTATTATATTTGCCATGTTTTGTCAGATTTAAAAATTCTTTTGATATTGTACAGATGTGTGCATGTCTGTTTGGTGTTGTGTACGTGTACATGTGTTTCACAGACTCCTCAGTGCCACACGAGTCTGGGGGGACTGACCCAGGGGAGACAAGCCCTCCTCTGACCAAGCAGAGGGCGTACACCGAGTCCCACAACATTGAATCTAGTCACATGGAGACCCCCAACTCTAAATATAGCACACCTATACATGGGCGACCCCGGCCTGTACCGCCCAAAAAGAACAGTACAACCACAGGTATATTACACTCAACAGGTCCACGACAGGTAAAGATTGTCCCTTGATGGCCAAACAGATATCTGCGTTTGAGTGAAGAGAGTCGTCTCAATATTGATCATTATTTTTACTTGAGTAGTTTGGGTCAAGATAGCATTAAAATGTAGTGGATCTGATAAATAAAATGTATAACTATTAAAACTAAATGTTCACACCAACTTTTCTTTGTTACTAGCCTCTGGTCAGTGACTCTCTTAGAGCAGATGTCTGGATGTTACCTTCCAGGGACAACAGATAAAAATAATATTTCAAAATGTCTATGTTGAAGTTGTTTTAGTTTATCCAGGATTGGGAGAAAGTTTCTTTGTATTTGAAAAAGAGGAAGTGGACAAAGGAAATGTAAATTTTTTAAAAATTTAATGCAATCTAACTATACAACAATGATGTTGAAATAGATAAATATTAAACATAACAGCTTTGTGTTTTTGTGCTTGTAAGACTTTAACCTGATTCGCTGTTTAATTTGCCGGATAGAATGTTGCATCTTTTAACACATTTTGTCAATGTGGTCTCAATATTTTGTACTTTGTAGCTTCTAATTTTAGTTGTTTTCAACCAACTCTTTAAATGGAGTTTAAATTTGGCTTCTTTAATGCTAAATTTGGCTTACTTAACACAAGATCAGTAAAAAGTCTAGTGATTACCAATTGAACTATGAACATAAGTCATAATTTTGTGTCTTTAAAAACCTTTGCCTTTATTTCATGTAACCTTTTTTTGTATTCAGTTATAGATAGTAAAAAAAATTATTTTATTTTAATTTTCAGGGGCCTAAATGAATGTAAATTGTATTTGGTTTCAGTTTTTATATAGCATGGAGTTTGGTTTTGTGGTATTGAAAGCACTTTAAAAATGCCATATAAACTTTATTATTTCATTGATGATGAGCTATCGAAGTGCTACTTAAAATCAAAGAAGCATACACTTAGCTATTCATTTACCAAAGTGATGGCTTTGAATACATTCATTATTCTCTCATACTGTCTTTCATAATAAAGTCAAGTGTGTTGTAATATTTTTAATTACTTTGACAAAGTCATGATCACGTGTTTAGTTGGATTAGACTTCCTGTTGTGAACTCTCAAATAGTTAAGTGGGAAGGAAAAATTTAATTTTGAATGTACTGTTTTATTAGGCAACTGAACAAATTTTGTGAAGGTAGTTTGTTTATAATTAGACAACTGAACAAATTTTGTGTAGGTAGTTTGTTTATAATTAGACAACTGAACAAATTTTGTGTAGGTAGTTTGTTAGTGATAGCTATAATTAGACAACTGAACAAATTTTGTGTAGGTAGTTTGTTAGTGATAGCTATAATTAGACAACTGAACAAAATTTGTGTAAGTAGTTTGTTTATAATTAGACAACTGAACAAATTTTGTGTAGGTAGTTTGTTAGTGATAGCTATAATTCTTTATCTTTCAGTCTTTCAAAATGAAAATAATCTAGCCTTTTGTTGTTACTGTCTAATTAAGTAGTGATTTAAATATTTTTTAAAATTGATTATGGTAACTCTTGTTATTGATTAAGGTAACTTTTCTTATAGATTAAGGTAACTCCTTTTATAGATTAAGATAAGTCTTCTTATAGATTAAAGTAACTTAATAGATATACATAGGGCGCAATAATCTTCTGTAGAGAAGGAGCGTCTGTAATATATAAGATAACTCCTCTATTTGATAAGCTAAGATCCCAATCACAAGTCTATAACATAAAGTTTTTTCACATTTATTTTGAATAATGAGGTTTGATTTGTTGCAGTGTCATGTGTGTTATGACTGAAGTTTTCAAATTTATGGTCAAATAAAATCAGTTGAGATAGTCCATGACAGACTTAAAGAGCTAAACAATTATATATTATTGTTGTCAATATCAGACAGAGCTCATCCATCTATATGAGACAGAGCTCATCCATCTATATGAGACAGAGCTCATCCATCTCAGTATTATATATTGTTGTTGTTGTCAATATTAGACAGAGTTCATCCATCTCAGTATTATATATTGTTGTTGTTGTCAATGTTAGACAGAGTTCATCCATCTATATGAGACAGAGTTCATCCATCTCAGTATTATATATTGTTGTTGTTGTCAATATTAGACAGAGTTCATCCATCTCAGTATTATATATTGTTTATGTTGTCAATGTTAGACAGAGCTCATCCATCTATGTGAGACAGAACTCATCCATCTCAGTATTATATATTGTTGTTGTTGTCTATATGAGACAGAACTCATCCATCTCAGTATTATATATTGTTGTTGTTGTTAGTGCTTCTCAAAGTGGTAGTCCATGAGCCATCCACCGCCGGTCTGCAGAAGTTATAAAAGAAAAACCAAAAAATTCAATTATAATCCTTAATTTTTATCCATTAAAACTAACCATAAAGAATATGTACATTTTTTTTTCAATAAGTACATAAAATACAAAATATATATAATATAAATTTCGCTACCACATCAGTACAGGGAAAATAGTGCACCTGTCCCTGGTGAAATGGAAAAATTCCTGCCAGTCCGCCATACTAAAAAGTTTGAGAAGCATTGGTCTATATGACACAGAATTCCTTCATCTCAGTGTTATATATTGTTGTTGTCCTACCACAGTCCCTGCTGTGTTGATTGGCCAGCTACAGCCACCGCCAGGGTCAGTTCCAGAGGGGGCAGCTGCTGCTGGCGGAGTATTTGTTGAAAGACCAAATGATATTAGCGGAGGGCAGAGCCACGGCCCACCAACACCTCCACCGAGACCACCACACGGCAGGAGTATGTCTGTGGATGTTAAATTAAGTAAGTCCAACCACAGTCACAACACATATTTTAGGAATAGCTGAGACAGATATAGTACAACCACAGTACAATGATGAACATATTTTAGGAATAGCTGAGACAGATATAGTACAACCACAGTACAATGATGAACATATTATAGGAATAGCTGAGACAGATATAGTCCAACCACAGTCACAATGATGAACATATTATAGGAATAGCTGAGACAGATATAGGAACAAATTTTTCAGCTTTATCCTAAGATTTTTTTTCTGTCCTCCACTAACACTTAACACCATCCCCCCACCCCAATTTAATTTTTTAAATCAGATAATAAAGACAATAAATAGTCCCTGGGTTACCTATCTCAACAAGTCTGTCATATTATTATATCTAATTTTCTTTTATCCCCAACATGTATTGTATGACTTTGTTATAAATACTCAGTAAATTTCTCCACCCACTTGTTCTCTGGTCAATAACACAATTATTCTCATCTTTAGCCCCACAGCTGATAGCCCCAGCTGTACCTCCCAGAGTTTCACCCAAAGATGTCAGTCATGTAAGTGTGTAGCCTGGGCTGACAAACTTATAGCATTTCAGTCTCAACTTGCTGCCCCATATCAAGTCATTTTTCTCAATAGTGATTTATAAATTAAACATGGAGATTGAAAAATTTTTGATAAAAATATTTTAAAAAACAAACCAAACCAGTACTTTTGCAAAACAATTTAAGATGCATTAAAATTTAATTTATTTTATTTTTTAAAATGAAGTATACTAACAGTGAAATATACATTTCATATATATGTGATTTGTCAAGAGCTGCTAAATTCTATTTAATTCTATTAATTTGTCATTGTCTAGGTCCAGTTGTTAAACCAGAAGCCCGGGGAAACAAACACTGTGGGGATTGAGGTAAGTTCTACTTCTACATTAGAATTGATTCATTTGACTGAGAGGAAAAGAAAACATTTGATTAAAAAAGAATGAGACTATAAATAATCATCCATACAGTTAAATGTTTATTCAATATTATCCAATCAGCCATTACAAAAATTCATTGTTTATTTGGTGAATTCTCTAATGTTTAGAAACCTTGCTCAATTTCTTTAGATGCTGGCTGGGGTACCACAGCATATGAGTTACCAAATTATACTTATTCTAAGTGTAGTGATGTATATACCACAGCATATGAGTTACCAAATTATACTTATTCTAAGTGTAGTAATGTATATACCACACCATATGAGTTACCAAATTATACTTATTCTAAGTGTAGTGATGTATATACCACAGCATATGAGTCACCAATTTATTCTTATTCTAAGTGTAGTGATGTATATGCCTCTCAAAATATGATCAAACATTTAAAAATAAACCCCCATCAAGGTCCTTGACTTTTGAGCCATCTATTTACCAGCTATGACCTCCATGATTGACCCAACCTTTCTGTTAGCCTCAGCTTAACAGAGTTTTTTTTATAGAATTGATTTCCTTTCAGCATAAGCCACTTTCTAAAAACATGCAGTCAGTGGTGCAGACACATCGTCGAAGTGTGTCCTTAGGCGTGACATTGGTGAGATTGAGACTTACTCATTGACCAATCTTTGGGAAATTATTTGTTCTAACTAAACTAAGTCAGGTTTTGGGATCAGCTAGTATCATTTACCCATCTGTCTTTTGCTTCCCAACATCCAGGGAACTCTATGTGCCTCAAAGGTTTCCTTTTTATTTGATATCAAGTTATTCATTTTGATTTGTTAGAGTTCTATTCACCTAGTGGTGTAAAAAAACAAAACAAATGAAGTTTAATTATAAATATTATAATTCCTATGTTTCGTTCATGTTTTGTCTTGATTTTGTTCAAATATATTTTAAATTAAATTTTTAAAAAGCAGGACAACAATAAAGATATAAATGCTTTTGTTAGGGTTTAGTTTTAAAGCAAATTTCTCAAAGACTTAATTAATGCAATGACAAGCTAACTCAAAGAATATTTTTTTCAATTCTTGAGCCAGTTAATTCATTGGTAACTACATACCAGTTTTTTTATGGCTGATTTATATTTTGCTTTCAAAATAAAGGACGAAATCCAGACAAATTTTCAATATCTGTTGTTACATGAAAAACTCTTTTGTAGCTATCAATACTACTTTCCTAAAAAGTAAAATTTTTAAAAACCCGGTAAAAAAACAAATTTTTTACTATAAATCCATTATTTTGAGACATAACTAAAAGTATTGATTATGTTCAATATAATATGCACCACGTGACAGACTAGAATAAACATTTACAGATCGGGAAAATGTTATAAAAGTATTTCAATATTATGCGCACCGTTGGTTCATTATGATAGCCCTGCACGACGGATGAGCATAAATATTTACAAGCTACAGAGAGATAATCTATAATTCATGAATTTAATAACAGTGCATTCAATCGATGTGAAATTTTAATACATAATTTTTATTGTTGCCACGAGTCTGCCTGTAAAATTTCAGCTCGATGTGATAGGGTGAAGTGGGTTAAAAATCGATCCAAAGTTTTTGGGCAAGCAAGCAACCAGACGCCACGAGTTAAAATAAAGGATTTAATAAGGATCAAAGTGACAATAATGGAGTTTTATTATGAGCTAAATGAAAGAGCAAAGACATATTTATAATGTTATAAAATAATTAGTTCTTCAACAAAAGGTAAAGTATTCACACATATCAAATACCACATTAAAAAATGACATGTCATGAATATAAGATAACTGGTCTCATTCTTATACTAATACAGCAGGACTTAACCATTAAATAGCTTAAATAATGATGACTTAGTAATGCTTCAAGGTTTAACCCTAGAAGTACCATAAACATATTTTAACACATCATCGATACCAACATTTATTACTTTTTAAGTTAAAAACCTCTGCTAGTTTTTCACCAAATTTTGTTTTGTTTTAGCTTATACAAAAATAAAGAGGAATGTGATAATGATGCAAAGGAAGATTAAATAGATATCTATTTAAACACTATTGAATTTCTTATTTTTTTTAGCAAATGCCCTTGTACATAGCCCAGAAAATATTAGCCAAGTCATTGTGTTTCACTGCTAACACCAGTTACAAAATACATATCATATAAGGCATGATTGAAAGAACTTAAAAATCTGTAATAAATATATAAATTTATTATAACCTCTTTTGGAAAGAAATTCAGGCATTAAATTTGTTTTTTTTCTTTCAGCTAAAATTATTATTATCATATTAACATGTTTTCTTATAAAAATCTGGTTTAATTTTTACATTTTACATGATTTTTATCTTCACATTATGGTATTGGATTTATTTATCATTTTAGTGAGGTTGATTTCATTCATGAAATTGTTGACTTTATTTTTTCTTCCAAACTTTTAAATGTATGAAAGAAACACTGATGTATTTATTACCAGTATTTACTAGTTTGGGAGATATTTTAACTGATATCACTCTATTTATAGCTTGTATTGCATAGCTGAAATGAATAAATTTATCTAAAATTTAAGAACACTTCCAGATTGATAATGGAGAACTTTCAATTAAATAAAATTAAGGCTAACCAGAAAAAAAAGGCTTTTTAATTTAATTTAAATTGTTAAAATAAAAACATTCTAATCTATTTTGATATATTACTTTATTTACAAATTATTTGGACAATTCTTATTAGTTTATTATTTTAAGTTATATTTATGGATAAAATGTTTAATTATAATATTACATACAATTATAACATGCACATTTTTTAAACCTCTGATAAATTAAAGCACTTTCCATTTTTAAAAAATCATTTTCAAAAGCAGTGGCATTTTAAATCTACAACAAAACAATTTTAATTATCAACACTAGGACACAAGATTTTTTTGTTTACATGTGGCTCATGAACAAATGTATTGATTCTGTTATAGTTTTTAAGTTGTCGTAAAACAAAATCCTAAATAACTGCCATAAAACACCTATCAGGAAACACTTGTTCTAATAAATTAATAGAAACATAATTATTTCCCAGGGCTTTGCTGCCTCACCACCAGAGTTGCCACCAGGTAAATCAGTTCTAACTTGTAATAAATTCACATTAACTTTATATCTGAGTTAATCTGAACACGTAAAACATAAAATGAAATATGGTAAAAACAAATTCTAACAAAGCAGCAATTATTGTTTAAAAATTCCAAATGACTAACTTAGAAAAGTTTTTTGTTTTTTTTTAAATCAATAACAAAATGAATATATTCATCCCATTGCTATTAAATGATGGTCTATTTGTTATTTTGATAAACCCCAGTATTTTAAAATAATTTTTAATATTACAACTTTCAAATTTTGTTTCTAATCTACAGAAACCAATGAAACAGTTTTGGTTGATAAGGTAAATGAGCCTGTGTTGTATAATGTTACAGTCTCTAGTGAGACAGGA
>MUZC01001543.1:6032-36208 GCA_002072015.1 Radix auricularia
CGATAGATTAACAATTAGAGCATATAAATCATCATTGGTTTGCCTTAATCCATATTTAATTATATATTAATTGATTAAATTATCTATTAGTTTATATTAATTAAGAATTGTTTTTAACCTAGTACTAGTATTAGCAACACCCGATTGCAATACCAGGGTACATAGTTAGAGTTAAACTACATAGCAGTATGGCAGAGTTCGTCAAGGCCAAGGCTGACGTCAAGGCTGAAGCACGCCGGGAAGGCGAATCCCTCGGTTTAGAAGGAGCTGAACTGTTGCAGCACATAAACAGGGAAGTTGATTTGTTCATAGAAAGGGATAGGGCAGAACGAGAGATGGCCAGGGAGAGAGAAGAACGAGCGATGGCCAGGGAGAAAGAAGAACGAGCGATGTTCAAGGAGAGAGAAGACCGAGCACACGCTCTTAGGCTGGTGGAACTGGAGATAGAGAAAGAGAAGGTGAAGAAGGAGAACACTAATGTCCCCATGAGCAATCTGGTAATATATTCCAGGACAGGCCAAATTCATCAATCGCTACTGTTCCCTTTAGATCCCTTTGATGAGAAGGTAGAGTCAATTGAGGTGTACCTCGATCGGTTCGAGCAACTTGCTCGAATGTACGAACTCCCAGAAGACAGATGGAATTTGCGCTTATCTCATGCCCTGAAGGGAAAAGCATATGAAGTCTATTCGAAGTTGTCAGTAGAAGACTCCAAGAATTTTTCAGCCTTACGAACAGCACTTCTTACTAGGTATGAACTAACAGCATCCACATACCGGAAGAAATTCAGGACAGCTCGTCTGGAGAAGGCAGAAACGTATAACCAGCTACTAGTGCGGCTAACGAAGTATTTCGACAAATGGCGCACCCTAGGGAAGTACTCTGAGACTTACCAGGGCGTCATGGAGATGGTGCTTATTGAGCAGTTAAAGGAGTGTATGACCCCTGACCTCCGCATATTTGTAGAGGAAAATGGAGCCACACGCCTGGATCGAGTAAAAGAGTTGGCGGATAGGTACATGACGGCACACCGAGAGGGAAAGGAACCGTTCAAGCCTAAACCCACCACTTATCCAAGAAATGTCCAAGTAAGGAAGGAAGAAAGGGGCCCAGGACAGAGTCCCCCAAGCAATTATAAAGGACCGGAAAATTACAGAGGTGGAACATTTTCAAAGTCCGCGTCAACGCCTATGAGAAATCGCACTTGGTGCGAAGTTCATAAAACTTCCTCTCATTCCAGCGAGGACTGCAAGAGAAGGAATAACCAGACATCTAATCCACTGACCAACCCACCCAAGCCAACTCGACATGTTATGGGGGCAGTATTAGATACCCGTATGCCTGGTAGCAATATTAATTTGACCTCACCCGCATGCGAAAGAGTTATGGTGAATGGAAATCCAGCCATATGCCTCAATGACACTGGATGTTCGTATGACGCCATTGTCAACACATCATTAGTCAAGCCAGAGGACATGACTGGTGAAACAGTTGAGATCCGAACTATTGGATGGAACAGCCCTCCAAGAATTCAACCCGTAGCCCACATACACGTAGAAACTAGCTATGTTCAAGGAAAGATACGAGCAGCGGTAATGGACGACTCTATATACGACCTTGTCCTAGGTTGTAGGTACGTTTATTTAGGAAAGCCAAAGTACCCAGTCACCATTACACCTGTCATCACTAGAGCTAGGGCTAAAGAAACAGAGGAAGAAGACAAGTCTATCAGCACTCCCCAGGAGATGAAGGAGGCACAAAGACGGGATCCATCGCTAGCCAAATTGATTGCCCTTGCGGAAAGGGGAAAGCCTCAGAAGGGAAAACACGAAGTGTTTTTAAAGAATGGATTATTGTATCGCCGACCCATAGGAGGAGACATTAGAAAAAGCCAATTTATTGTCCCCATGGAACACAGGAAGGAAGTACTGAAGATCGGTCATGACGCCACCATGAGCGGCCACCAAGGTCAAGGCGCCACCATGCACCGAATCTGTCATTACTACAATTGGCCGGGGATCACTCAAGACATCAAGAGATATGTTGCCTCTTGCCCCGAGTGCCAGAAGAGGTCGCCCAAGAGTCAGGTGCCACCTGTACCTTTAGGCAAGACTCCCTTAATCGATACGCCCTTCAAGCGCGTATCCGTTGACATCTTAGGACCTCTCCCAAGGACTAAGAACAGGAATGCCTACATTCTATGTGTGGTGTGCCAAGCGTCAAGATGGGCAGAAGCCGCAGCACTACCGTCTATCGATACTAGACATGTCGCTGAAGCCCTATTCACAATATTCACCCGCATTGGATTCCCGGAGGCCATTCTGACGGACAACGGATCCCAGTTCACGGGAAAACTGATGTCCGAGGTTTACAAGACCTTCAATGCCACCCATCTCAAATCCTCAGTCTACCACCCTCAGGCAAATGGACTGGTAGAAAGATTCAATGCCACCCTAGGCGCTATGCTTAGAAGACTATCGGAAGGTCGCCCGGATGAGTGGGACGTGTATTTGCCAGCCGCGCTATTTGCGTATCGCGAAGTACCCCAAGCCAGCCTAGGCTACTCGCCGCAAAGATGAAATCATCTTTGGCTCCCAGCCGCGAGGTCCACTGGAGTTACTGAGGCAGAGCTGGACCAAGGAAGAAATTGAAGAGGAAGCTCGCACTGTATCCAAATACGTGCAAGAGTTGAGAGAAAGGCTGCAGGTAGTTCGAACACTGCCGCTGGATATTCTAAAGGGAGCACGCCAGCGTCAGGAGAAAAATTACAATCTCAGAGCCAAGGAAAGGGAACTGCAAGTTGGGGACCAAGTATTGCTGCTCCTGCCAAAGAACACCAACAAGCTCCAAGTGTGTTGGCATGGACCATTCAAGGTCACCCAGAAGGTCACACTAACTACAGAGTAAGAGTGGGCAACAAGGACAAGTTGTACCACATTAACTTATTGAAAAGATACTTTGATAGGGAAGTCGCAGGACAAAACTTGGTTGCTATCGCTATAGCTGAGGACAGCGGGATAACCAAGGGCTTGACGGAATACCCTATAACCCAGAATGAAGGGGTGAAGGATATCACCATATGCCCGGATTTAAGCCCCGAGCAACGAAGGGAGACAATCAAGTTATTAGAAAGTTACCCCGAGGTCCTAACTGATCGACCTGGGAGGACTAATCTTGAAACCTTCACCATGAAACTAACAGACAACCGCCCAATAAGCATGAGGCCTTACCCAGTACCACACGCCAAGGCTGGGGTAATAGAGGAAGAGATTAAGGAGTTACTAAGAATGGGCATCATCGCTCCTTCAACCTCACCCTACAGCGCCCCAGTAGTGTTAGTCAGGAAGCAAGACGGCACACATCGAATGTGCATAGATTTCAGGAGGCTAAATGCCGTAGCCGAATTTCAAGCTGAACCTTTACCAGACCCATCAACCATATTCGCTAAATTAAACAAGGCCCGATATTTTAGTAAACTGGATCTGAGTAAGGGATACTACCAGATCGAGGTGGAGCCCGAATGCAGACCGTTATTAGCCTTCAGCACCGCTCAAGGCCACTTTGAATTTCAAACAGTGCCCTTCGGACTGAATAACTCATCAAGCGTATTCACTCGCATGATGAGGAAACTGCTGGACCCTATAAAGAGGCCGGGACTGGCCAATTTCATTGATGACATCCTGATCGCCACTGAAACGTGGGAGGAACATTTGGATATTTTGAAGTTACTATTGGATAGATTGCGAGAAACAGGCTTAACAGTAAAACCTTCAAAATGCAACATTGGATTTTCCCAAATCAAATTCCTCGGGCACCTAATAGAAGAAAATTTAATTATGCCTGAAAATGAGAAGGTGGACAGTTTACGCAAGGCACCCAGACCAAGCACTAAAACACAAGTGAGGTCATTCCTAGGTATGTGCGGGTACTATCAGAAGTTTATACCCAAATTCAATCTAATAGCCGCACCCTTGTCCAGCCTAACTCGAAAGGATCAGCCAGAGAAAGTCGTATGGTCACCAGAATGTGAGGAAGCTTTCAATCAGCTCAAGAATGCTCTTATTGAAAAGCCCGTTCTCAGATTACCGGATTTAAAGAAGGATTTTATCCTCAGGACCGACGCCAGTAACGTAGGACTCGGCGCTATACTTTTGCAAGCCGAGGAGAGTTCCGGACCTGAACCACGACTATTTCCTATTGCCTATGCCAGTAGAAAACTCAACAGGGCAGAAAAGAATTATGCAACTGTAGAATTGGAATGCTTAGCTTTAGTATGGGCCGTGGAGAAATTTCAGCCGTATCTTTACGGTAAACAATTCCTATTACAAACAGACCATCATCCTTTGTCATTCTTGTCCTCATCAAAGAAGTTAAACGCTAGACTGATGAGATGGTCACTATTACTACAACCCTACACGTTTAGGATTGAGTATATCCCTGGAAAGGATAATCATGGTCCTGATTACTTGAGTCGACACCCACCAGACTCAGAGTCAGAAGAAACACCTATGTCAAGTATGTAAAGGTGTTAACCGAGGAAAAGTGGATGTTCAACCTTACATAGAATTCTCGCATCAATGGAAGCCCTCAATGACTCGTGCAAATAACTACACTCCATTTCTAGATGCTTCATCAAGATGAATCCTCTCAAAAAAAGGGCGTATGTGGCGAGATTTTGTAAGCCACTGTTATTTGCACCAGAATGAATTAAAACAAAAGGGAAATAACTCTCCAAGAGGTCAAGGAGCAGAGGTTAATAATTAGATATGCAATGAACTTCCTGGAAATGAGGCTGTCCCCTATGATATATAAACTCGGCGATTAGAGGCAACGGTCTTTTCTTCCGCTCAGACGACCACAGTAAGCCTATCGATTTGATTGTTCAACCCACTGGACCAAATCGCTTACCATCCATTTGAGCAAGAAACGCCGACGCTTATTATTCTTGACCAGAATCTATGTAAGTTGTAACTCTAACTTATTCCCCTGGTATTTGTGACCATATTTCACACCGATATGTAAATATTAAGATTCGTACAACGTCATGTTGAAACTGCAGACATGTTGACCCAATTAGCCATAAGCCGGCCGCTCGCACGCCGGGTTACATGTATCCCATTTCTTAAATAAATATGATAACACGTGAACCATCCGATAGATGGATTGAATTGTATTAATATAACTAATACTATTATTAACTTTAATATAACTGTAATTATATTTATTTCATTCACATGATGGAAATGTATTATTATTCCGTATTAGATTATAGAACATATTAAATAGCCGTCAGGCAGATGGCCTTAATTATATTGGTGTGACCAATAATAAGAATAGCGTTGCATTTATTCTACCATCCACTCACAGGATGAAATATCATTTCGGTATTATATTAATTAACCATCAGGCAGATGGATGGAATTATATTGGCGTAACCAATAATAGCATTGTATTTATTTTACCATCCACTCACTGGATGAATTATCATTTTAGTATTATATTATAGATTGTATTAATTAACCATCAGACAGATGGATAGATTTATATTGGTGTAACCAATTATATCATTGTGCTTATTCAACCATCCTATTACACAATGATACTGAAATTTTATTCCCGATTTATGATATATATATATATGTATTGATGACAATGTATTCATAAAAATGTATTTGACCACCATTTGGCCCCTGGCTCTGAAGGCTCGGCTGCCCAAAGGTGGATCAAAACAGACGAGCATAGAAACCATCGTCATATATATTGTTTCTATCTCAGTCTGGCTTTTAGGCACCCGACTGCGCTGAGAGATAACATGAACTCCAGGCAGCAACCGTCCTAACGAAGCGTCGTAACACCCGGATCAGGAGCTGGACTCACCGCTATCCAAGTGACTTGCATCTGAACTACAGCCATCGATTGGACCAGGAGCTGGACTCACCGCTATCCAAGCGACCTGCATCCAACCCCTACCTCACCCTGCACGGATCGACAGGACCAGAGGAGGACCAGTCATCATCACCAGCGTACTCCCAAGTGTAACGCTGAAGCTAACCACTCAGGTTGCTTACACCTCAGAGTGGTTGGAACCGGTTGTTCACACCAGCTGTGATTACCGAAGTCACCTGGAGCCATAGGTGAAGCAGCCCTTAGGACAGATTGCAGAACCAACCGTCACAGAGCGGGGCAGTCATCCTTATGAAATATAAGTATAACCCTATAATTAAGATATTGATTGGCACAAGCCTTATGATGATCTTTGCCAGTAACGGAACTTGTTTCCGCCCTCTGTAAATATTGTAAAATAAATTATTATTACAATTTCACCTAATTGTTTGTTGATCATCGTATTGTGAGAGATCACTTAAGTATGCTCGTGTAGGCAGAGAGAGAATAAATTAAATAATATACCCCTAGACAACTTGTCAAAAATATATCAACACCTTTCTCCACAATACTAATAGAATCCTAACATTTGAAGGACATACTAATAGAGTCCTAACATTTGAAGGACATACTAATAGAGTCCTAACATTTGAAGGACATACTAATAGAATCCTAACATTTAAAGGACATACTAATAGAATCCTAACATTTGAAGGACATACTAATAGAATCCTAACATTTGAAGGACATACTAATAGAATCCTTACATTTGAGGGACATACTAATAGAATCCTAACATTTGAATAACATACTAGATTTATAATTTTAATTTAAAAAGCATTTTTAATAACTCTACAATTTGTGCATGTACTTCACAAAATATGCCAACCTGACTGATCGTGTAATATTGTGTTGTTGTACATGCACTTTCCAATAAAAATAACTAGTCTATAGTATTGTAGTGATATGTCACCTGATCTCGATCCCTATAAATATGGATATAGTACCAATGAAAAGTTGGGAGAATCCTACTCTGTATAAAGCCAAAGTCCAATTTCAACAACCTCATTTCACTGGTTTATGTCATAATTCTTAAAATTGACGAATTTATAGTTACTATAAATACATTGTAAATGAGACTTGCCTTTGTTTTCTGCAATAGTAGATGCTTCATAAGTTCAATAAAATTGATTTACGTCAGCTTGAAAGGGGGGCTACTATAGAACGATCTTGTTGGTCAAATATTTTCGTAAGCCTAAACAAATAAATAAAATTGATTTACGTCAGCTTGAAAGGGGGGCTACTATAGAACGATCTTGTTGGTCAAATATTTTCGTAAGCCTAAACAAATAAATAAAACATTAAAAAAAGAAAGCTCGTCAAAATTAGGAAAAAAGATTGTGATGTAATATATTATAATTATATTATTAAATATTTTTCTCTGCGTTTACTCTAAAATGTGAAGAAGATACCTACCAAGAAACAATCGCACTGACCATTTCATCATGTAAGGATTTATTCATGAAATTATTGCATTACTTTTGAACTTTGACTTTTTGTTTTACAACAATTAAAACATTAAGTAAAGAAACCCTTTAGAAGACATGGAGAGAAGATAATTATGAGTGAAGCATATAATTACATAATAATACTTAGTAATACTACAATATACAACAATCAAACTAACGGACAGCGTTGAAATTCAAACTAACGGGCAATTTTTAACGATCAAACAACATTATCAAACTAACGGACAACTTTAAAGATCAAACAACATTATCAAACTATCGAAAAATTTTAACAATCAAACAACACTATCAAACTAACGGACAACTTTTAACGATCAAACAACATTATCAAACTAACGGACAACTTTTAACGATCAATCAACATTATCAAACTAACGGACAACTTTAACGATCAGACAACACTATCAAACTAACGGACAACTTTAACAATCAAACAACATTATCAAACTAACGGACAACTTTAACGATCAAACAACATTATCAAACTAACGGACAATTTTAACAATCAAACAACATTATCAAACTAACGGACAACTTTAACAATCAAACAACATTATCAAACTAACGGACAATTTTAACAATCAAACAACACTATCAAACTAACGGCCAATATTAACAATCAAACAACATTATCAAACTAACGGACAATATTAACAATCAAACTAACGGACAACTTTAACAATCAAACAACACTATCAAACTAACGGCCCACTTTAACAATCAAACAACACTATCAAACTAACGGACAACTTTAACGATCAAACAACACTATCAAACTAACGGACAATATTAACAATCAAACTAACGGACAACTTTAACAATCAAACAACACTCTCAAACTAACGGCCCACTTTAACAATCAAACAACACTATCAAACTAACGGACAACTTTAACAATCAAACAACACTATCAAACTAACGGACAACTTTAACGATCAAACAACATTATCAAACTAACGGACAATATTAACAATCAAACTAACGGCCCACTTTAACAATCAAACAACACTATCAAACTAACGGACAATTTTAACAATCAGACAACACTATCAAACTAACGGACAATATTAACAATCAAACTAACGGACAATTTTAACAATCAGACAACACTATCAAACTAACGGACAATTTTAACAATCAGACAACACTATCAAACTAACGGACAATTTTAAAAATCAAACTAACGGACAACTTTAACAATCAAACAACACTATCAAACTAACGGACAACTTTAACAATCAAACAACATTATCAAACTAACGGACAACTTTAACGATCAAACAACATTATCAAACTAACGGAAATTTTTAACAATCAGACAACATTATCAAACTAACGAAAAATTTTAACAATCAAACAACACTATCAAACTACCGGATAATTTTAACAATCAAACAACACTATCAAACTACCGGATAATTTTAACAACCAAACTACTTGACAACTTTCATAATTAAGCTAACGGACAACTTTAACAAACAAACTAACGGACAATTTTAAATAAACAAACTAACAAACAACTGTAACAATCAAACTAACGGACAACTTTAACAATCAAACTAACAGAAAAATTTCACAATCAAACTAACGGACAACTTTAACCATCCAACTAACGCACAATTTTAACAATATAATTAAGGCTCAATTTTAACAATCAAACTAACGCACACTTTTATCAATAAACTAACGCACAATTTTAACAATCAAAGAACACCATCAAGCTAACGGACAACTTTAACGATCAAACAACACTATCAAACTAACGGATAATTTTAACAATCAAAGAGCACAATTAAACTAACGGACAACTCTAACAATCAAACAACTCTATCAAACTAATGGACAACTTTAATAGCTTCCATTTGAGATTCCTGCCTCGCAACCTTGGTATTAAGTGGCAAGACAAAATGCCTAATAGTGAGGGCCTAACGCGTGCCAATACCCAAAGCAGGTTCTCAATTCTTAGTGAAAGACGTCTAAGGTGGCTAGGAAATGTTTAAAAAATGAGCCCCGGCCTCATCCCGAAGGACCTCCTATATGGTGAACTTGCGTAAGGAAAGAGGAAATCAGGTCGCCCACGTTTGCTATTTAAAGATGTCTGTCAAAGGGTCATGAAAGTAGCCAAAATATATACAAGTGACTGGGAGTGTAAGGTAGAAGACCGGTCTACGTGGCACACAGTTGTCAAAGAGGGCGTCATAGTAGCCGAGGAAAGAAGAATGGAGGAAGCTGCAGACAGAAGAGCCAGGAGAAAGGCCAAAACTTTTGGAAGCACAGAACTCGTGTGTAAAAACTGTGGTAAAGCCTGTCACTCAAAGATAGGACTGCACAGCCACTCAAGAAAATGCAACCCAAACCAACGGTGATGCCCCAATGACAATGTATCTGCTTTTCAGAATAAGAAGAACAAAAATTACAAATATCAGTACACTAATTATAATTTTTAAAAAAAATGAAATTAAAAAAAAAAATGACAGCAGCGGGATTCGATCCCGCTATCAATAGTGACATTAGTATTAAAGTATTATTTATTAGTAGGCCAATTAGCATATATAATTAAACTACAGCATATTTTTTACGACATGTGGTAACATCAGACGATCCGGTGGGATGTTGCTGGCGTTAAGACATGTCATAATACCAGCAACATCCCGCCGGGTTGTCTGCCGTTACTTTGTCATAGCAGCAGACATTTCGTTAAAAAATCTGCAATTCAGTAAATTTATTTTAGCATGAGTAAAATACAACTGGCAAACCGGGCACTAGTAAAGAAAATGGTCGTATTGTGGCCAGATTATGTATGATGGAGAGCCGAATAAGAGCTTTAGAAATTAATACAAATGAAAAGTACAAATTTGAGTTTTAATAGCTAGAATTCTAAGTCTTGAGACAAGCGTCGTAACACTAGCTAGAGACATCATATTTTGTATGTATAATTATGTTATATTTCGGGTCATTAAAAGCCAAAAGCAAATCTTGTCTAATTAGATTTTCATTTTAAAATATAGTTTTTCAAATAATGAGACTATTTAAAAAATGTGCCCCAAATAAAAATGTGTTCGATTCATAATTCTGCTATGATTTACAGCGCCATGGTTGTTTGCTAAATGCGAACTCTTTTTTCTTCAAAGTATTTAAAATTATGATTTTTTGTGCTGCCTCTTTGGAAATATTTGGTCATCAAGCAAAATAGGAATGGTTGCACTCGCTTGGCTGCATAATTAATAAAATACATATTTTAAAAAATAATAAAAATGAAATAATGATTAAATTTTTTAAATAGTTTCTAAAATTATAAATTAAAAGCTGTGTGCTTTTGTAATTAAAAAAGGACATGATAGTTAGTTTTACGTTGACACGTAATGGAACAGGATAATATCCGAATTCAACACAGTTGCAGAAAATTCCATTGACTATGATTCTTATTTTAAGCCTGAAGCTAACGGTAGCAAAAATTTGACACAGAAAGGACAGCTTTCATTTCTAGAAGCTATTCCATTTTTGGATTTGTTAAAAAAAAATTAAAATTATAAATAAGCCAACACATTTACTTCCGTTGAATTCAAATTTCGTACGCTTAAGAGTGCACACGATTTTGGGGTTTTAATGATATAAAATAAGGCGACATAGGTTTTCCCCATCATGTGACTTCATCATATTCTCTGAACAGATTATTTTGTAGATAAAGTTGTCTGTACGGAAATAATAAATGATTCATCTTATATCTGAAGATTAGGAAGCGACCTAGTTACAAATCAAAAGATTTTGTTAATTGGCCTGTGGGGCATATTTTAGAAATCCCTGCATTATTTGATTACTCTTTCTTTTAAAAATATGTACTTCTATTTCTAAAATTATTTGTTCTAATTTTCAGACGATCGTGTTATTTAAGGTCATATTTGAGGGACTGTAAACAAACATGAGTAATGGAAACGATTAGTGCCCCTATTTCAAAAGATAACCTACTTTGTAAGGTAATATAATACAAGAGCCTTTTAAGGTACTCTTAATATAACAATTCTAAGTGCAACAGAAGCGGTCACAGAGTTATGTTTCATGGAGTTCAAGATGCGAGATGTCCGGATGGCATTTTAAGGAAAAGAATAGACTTCTTTATGTTTTGAAATAACCTTGATTTCTCTCAAGATACTGGTTTTTACCTCTCCAACAAATACGAGGCTACCAAAAAATGGGCTTTAAAAAGTTAGGTTTATCTTATTTCTTAAACGTTGGACTGGATTTGAGAAATAATAGAGAAATTTGGTTATGTGTTGGCAAATACTATAGAACAGGCTGTCCAGGTGGCAACGCACCACAAATATTCAATCTAAGCCAAACATAACACAAATAGTCAATCTAAGCAAAACACACCACAAATAGTCAATCTAAGCCAAACAAACCACAAATAGTCAATCTAAGCCAAACACACCACAAATAGTCGGTGTAAGCCAAACATAACACTAATAGTCAATCTGAGCCAAACACACCACTAGTAATCAATCTATGCCAAAAGCACCACAAATAGTCAATCTGAGCCAACGGACATTTATTGAGTGGCCCGTTTGTTGAAACGAGGAAAGTATAGTTCAAGATACAAGTAAAAATTGTGATTTGGAAAAAGAATCACACCGAAACCATTAAGAATCAGAAGAGGTAATTTTCAGCAAGTCTGCGTTCCCAGTAAAAGTCTTGCTGATATGATCAGCTCCCTTGTCGTAGCAGTTGTCGTTTATCATGATTTTTATGACATATAATTCAATATCAAAAAATTATAATCACGTTAGATCATTACATCTTTTTTCGTTATTATTTTTTAACATTTCCTTTTAGCTGTCATTTACAATATCAATTTTTTAAAAAAAAAGAATAGTTTTGACATTTATAATTCTTTTTCTACTATATATGTTTATATATATGTATATGCTCATATGCATACTTTTAGTTGTATTAATGCAGGCATATGTTCGTTAATGAACAAATCTGTGTAGTTCAAATTCTTTACTTCCTTTAGTGAAAATACCTTAGCACGTACCGAAGAAGCATGAGAAGATTACTACACACTATTTTAAATTTCCGAATTCAAATAATCAAATAATTACAAAAACACAAATACATAGTTTTTGACATTTCCAAGCCCACTTTTGAAACAACACATTAGTTTCATAAAAGCTGTAACCTAACTTTAGACTGCGATTATACTGCACGCGAATTCGCTAATTTGGTATACGCACGAACACGCATCTGAAAAGTGATTTTGAGGGTGGTTACACTGCATGCATTTGCTTCAGCTGATATCGCGCGAATTCCATTGTTTGTCTTGACATTATCCTTTAACCTATATTCTTTTCGCTATTTTAGCACATATATTGTGTGTTTTATAGACATCGCCTACTTTGGTTTGTATTTGTTTAGCTTAACAACCACATTTATTAATAATTAATATTTGCATTTACAAATAAAATAGATAAAAATTATATAAATTTCCCCCATTATTTCCTTATGATTGTGAAAGATCAGAGTGACATGCCATGTCATGGGGTTAAACCCAAATCTTGTAGAGAGAGTAGGAGTGTTCAATTTCATACATCGAAAATCGATTGCAACATTGTTTCCTAATTAATTTAATTTGGCTTAGGACTATGCTTAGACCACTGGTGCAAGAGTGCCTAAAGACACTTGAGTAAAGGAAGAAGTTAGTCGTCAAAGAAGCTTTATTTTAATGAATTTTTCAGGATGTGACGTAAACCATTTGTTTAAAGATTAAATAAAATAAGACCACGTATTGAAAGCCCACACTAATTTGGGAAATGAATTTCTCCCAAAGAGACACTGACCTACTGTACCGCTATACACTCAGTACTGAGATGAGATAAGTTAATTTGTGTTTGAATTTGAAAAAAAATAATTGTAAGTTATTAAATAAGACTAATAATTAATAAAGTAAATCAGCTGCTTTTATAACGAAAATGATTAAAAATAAATATTTTACTTTATTAAAAATAAGAACATTTAAATTTCTTGACATTATAATGAACTACTTATATATAAATAAAAATAAATGTCAATTGCCTGTTATTGTTACTGCCCTTGAAATTTTCAGTTTAATGAGGTTATACATTTTATTTTTAGCTTTAATAAAAAATTATCGATTAATTATTTGGTAATTTTTTCTAAAATTAACGATTAAATTTAAATTAATGTATAACAGACCTAATTACTTTACTTCTTACTATGAATTTTTAAAAATATTTTAAAATCACTGACATCTTTGAATGACCAGCAACTGAATAGGTTAGAGATGACGAGTTTACAAAACATTAAATTATATAAATGTTCACAAACATTTTTTTTTGTCTTATATTTTCATGACTTTTCTGCTATAAATTCGCTGTTTTCAGGCTGAAAAATTGTTCATTTATTTTCTTGTTAACATTTAAATAGAAAAAAAAACAACCTTGAAATTAATTTTCTGTATCATGGAGATCAACTCTCTTAATCATGCAGAGTTAGATATTTCACATAGGGCTGCAGAAATTAACGATTAATTTCTCGACTAATCGGTTAAATCTTATCGATTAAAATTAATTTAATTGATAGAATAGCGATTAAACTTAATTTAATCGATAACATAGCGATTAAAATGAAAGAGACTGGTTTATGTACACGTAATGTTTTATGTATGTTTTTTTAATAATAAATTATGAATAATTTATCTAATAATAGTTAGCTTTTTTATGTACAAAATTTTCCATTAAAAAAAAAAATTTGAAGTGTAAACTTTGAAATAATTTTTTTTAATAGAAAAATTATATTTTTAAAAAAATGAAACATTGTTTTTACCTAATTAACAATAGATTTTTTTTTAAAATTCATTGACATCATAGGTAATTACTTATATTTTTAAAAAACATGCTAAATGCCTGTTTTAGTTACTTCCCTTGAAGTTTTAGTTTAATGACTTCAAACATCTTTTTTAGCTGTATCAAAGTTTTCGATTAATTATTCAGTAATTTTTCAAAAGTTTACGATTAAATTTTAAATAATCGATAACAGTCCTAATTTTACAAGTTCAACACGTACATCAACAAACGAAAAAATCGCTTGTCAAAATAACATCATGTCTGATAACCAACAAGACAACCATAATAAAAATGACATATCACAATTACATCATATCTGACAACCACAATAAAAATGACATATCACAATTACATCATATATGACAACCATAATTAAAATGACATATCACAATTACATCATATCTGACAACCACAATAAAAATTACATATCACAATTACATCATATATGACAACCATAATTAAAATGACAATCACAATTACATCATATCTGACAACCACAATAAAAATGACATATAACAATTACATCATATCTGACAACCACAATAAAAATGACATATCACAATTACACCATGTTTGATAACAAACATAACAACCAAATTAGAACTGACATATCACAATTACATCATATCTGACAACCACAATAAAAATGACATATCACAATTACATCATATCTGACAACCACAATAAAAATGACATATCACAATTACATCATATATGACAACCATAATTAAAATGACAATCACAATTACATCATGTTTGATTTAACATGACAACCAAATTAGAACTGACATATCACAATTACAAAATATTTAAGCACAAACTTAACAATAAGAAGTTACATTGTCATCATATCAATGCCCAATAATAACATCAGCCTGATTCCCCTAGATAATAACAACATGTTACATTGTCATCATATCAATACACAATAATAACATCAGCCTGATTCCTTTAAATAATAACATGTGACATTGTCATCATACATGTACACAAAAATGTCACCAATACGTGATGACTATTAACAAAGACGATAAGCACATCATGTATGATTACCAACACGAGAACCACATGTCACAATTACATCATAAATAGAAACACCAATATGAAAACAACACGCCATAATTACATCTTATCTTTTAACAAACTTGACAACTAGATGTCACAATTACATCATGCTTATTCGACAGCATGACAATCTAATTCCACACTGAAGTCAGTCCGTAATCCAATATAAATACAATGACAGGACTTACTTTGTTTTTATATCTACTGTAAGTAATTTGAGATTTAGTCAAGTCTTATTTCGGCCATTGTGCTGAAACAAAAGTCACGGTCTTTGGTTAGTTTAAAATAATGAAGTCATAAAAATGACAATATTTTGTCCTTCAAAAACAACTTAATATAAAAATTGTTTGTAAGCGTATAGTCTAATGTGTTTCGTTTATTGTAATGCCAATAGACTGTTGAGAGTGTGTGTATTTTAAACAAGTTTTTGATACTCATGTATATTGTAATGACATGTGTCTGTTTGGAGTTTGTCTACTTTAACCAAGTTTTTTATACTCATGTATATTGTAATGACATGTGTCTGTTTGGAGTTTGTCTACTTTAACCAAGTTTTTTATACTCATGTATACTGTAATGACATGTGTCTGTTTGGAGTTTGTCTACTTTAACCAAGTTTTTTATACTCATGTATATTGTAATGACATGTGTCTGTTTGGAGTTTGTCTACTTTAAACAAGTTTTTTAATACTCATGTATATTGTAATGACATGTGTCTGTTTGGAGTTTGTCTACTTTAACCAAGTTTTTTATACTCATGTATATTGTAATGACACGTGTCTGTTTGGAGTTTGTCTACTTTAACCAAGTTTTTTATACTCATGTATATTGTAATGACATGTGTCTGTTTGGAGTTTGTCTACTTTAACCAAGTTTTTTATACTCATTTATATTGTAATGACATGTGTCTGTTTGGAGTTTGTCTACTTTAACCAAGTTTTTTATACAGATGTATATTGTAATGACATGTGTCTGTTTGGAGTTTGTCTACTTTAACCATGTTTTTTATACTCATGTATATTGTAATGACATGTGTCTGTTTAGAGTGTGTCTACTTTAACCATGTTTTTGACACTCATGTATATTGTATGGTTTAGGGTTTGTTAATCAGTGTTTTATATGACCAAGTGTTTTAATCATGTCTCTTGTATGGCCACATGTTTATTAATCACATATAATCATCAGGTATATATGAGATCTGAATTTTTTTTTAAATGAAAGTTTTGTTGTTAAATTTTTGTTATTGATATTTTTAAAAGAGAAAATATTTGATAAACTGTATATTTCTGTACAAACTTATATCACACCTCAATTACACGATGAAGGTGTCATAGTTTTTAAAATTCATTACCTGAAATATTATGTATCCGTGGGGTTGTGCAGCCGCGGATATATTAAACTGTGCCACAGAGCAGTTTAGACTTACTGCGCTGCAACATTAGTAAATATTATACAAAAAATGGATTGTGTTAAAAAATAACTAACAAGTTTTTTTTTGTATTTGCACATGGAGCAAAAATTTAACACAAAAACATAATCATATAAAGATAATGATTGTTATAAAATATCATGTATTTTAAAACATTAATCATATAAAAGATATAAGTGACAATATATCAAGACGGAAGACAAACTACAATTTTAAAAACATAATAGAGACATACTCATATGAGAAGCACGAGCATACACGTGGCACTCAAAAATCTCATTTTAAAACTTTGATATATTGTGACAATATGTTACATATTATGTATATGATAAATATTATAAACTTGTGATGAAAACAGGTATTAAAACTATCCTAAAACTATAAATATGAATGTGTTTTCCTAAAAATCATTTTGTTTCATATTATTTATTTATCAAACACTAACAACAGTATCCTGTAACTTTTATTGAGATCAAACTCAAACAAACTTACATCCTTAAAAAAGCACATTATAAATTAGTTTATTTGTCACCATTCTTATCATTGTTTAAAGTATTTCAATTGGAGCCACATTTCGTTGTTTGATGTTAAAATGTTGTTTCACTAACGGAAGATTAGTTTTTTCTCACAGTTTACAGTTGATAATTTATTGTCATAAGAGATAAGATTTAAATTTCCTTCTCCACTTTTGTTGTCCGTAACTTTTACTGACATCGTCAACGTCTGGTTGTCTACAAAAAAACTTGAAAAATTTGCGCCTTCAATTGGACACAACAAATTGTTCCACACCCCTCCGGCAAGTCATAAGGAAATTGTATCTTTTTATGTGCAATGTGGTCTCTCTTAGTACTAGAATGTTTAGCACAAACACATAAGTAGGATGTGAAACTTATAGTCATTGTTTTATGTGACATAGTGATGTTAATTGTAATGTGAAACTTATAGTCATTGTTTTATGTGACATATTGATGTTAATTGTAATGTGAAACTTATAGTCATTGTTTTATGTGACATAGTGATGGTAATTGTAATGTGAAACTTATAGTCATTGTTTTATGTGACATATTGATGTTAATTGTAATGTGAATTCATTGAAATCTAAATATTATTTTTCGTGTTTTGAAGTTTGAAAATTGTTAAGTTAAGGCCTAGGAATTTTTAGTATAGGGAAAGAAATCTAAATGAAGTGAATCAAGAGAAATTGAAATATATTTTTATAATAAAACTATTTAGAGTATTAAGTAAAGCCGGCTATTTGTTTGTGTGTATGTGTGTGTGTGTGAGTGTTTGTGTGTGTGTGTGTGTCTGTGTGTGTGTCTGTGTGTGTGTGTGTGGTTTATAACAAATTTGAAGGCATCAGCCATCACGTAAATAAATTATAATTTACTACCCCAAGATGTCACACTATTTAGCTATATGATAATGAACAACGTTTTACTCAACTAAAAAAAATTACGTATCTCAAAATGACACTAAAGTAAATTCTAAATTAAATTGTCATTGCATATTTCTTAGACTTTAAAATAATTTTAAAGTAAACTAACACATTCTTATTGAAAAGGTTACAAAAAATTAGCGAATCATTTTAAGACTATAAAAGATTTTCAAGATAAGTAAATGCGTGATCAGCAACCCGACGATGGATGAATTTAGGAGTTTTCTTCCGAATAACGATTTGCTATAAGCATTTAAGGAACTATAGTGTACCATGTACACGCATACACATACAACAAGAGTATATTTTAAAAATCAAAGAAATATTTATGACATCTTTATGTTGACAATGTTTTGATGTACTGTGTAGAATTTTGAACCGCAAAGATTGAAGACTTTCCCTTGACGTTGTCAAAAAACTTTTAATCAATCAATTTAATTTTTTTGAATATTTCTGTATCTCTTTCATATTTACACTAAATTTTAAAAGATATAAATAAAATTTTTACATTACGTTAGATTAGCTAAATGCACATCACACCCATACATACACAATTATTGAAACACACGTACACACGCACGCACACACACAAACACACACACACAAGCGTAAATTAAAAATTTCATAATTGAAACAAAGGCATTTACAATAAATAATCAATATTAAACTATAAAGATGTGATTGTTGTATATCGACTTCGTTAAATGGTCCTGATCCGTTTGAAAAGAGAAGATTGTCTTAGATTGTTATATGTGGACTTGGTTAAATGATCCTGATCTATATGAGAAGAGAAGATTGTCTTAGATTGTTATATGTGGACTTGGTTAAATGGTCCTGATCCGTTTGAAAAGAGAAGATTGTCTTAGATTGTTATATGTGGACTTGGTTAAATCGTCCTGATCTATATGAGAAGAGAAGATTGTCTTAGAATATATATATATGACACGCTTTTTTTCGCTTTTTAAATCCACAATTGCAATTACGTGACTTACACCTGACATCACCTTCCCCTGTCACAAATTGTCACATTTTCTTACACCTTTTCAACAACCCCCTCTGTAGCGTGACGTACTTTATGGATACCTACCTGGAGGAAAGGAGTCACATTTAAAACATCAGTACACTACTAACTGTGGGCACAGATTAGAAACTAAGGGACATGATTACTGATTGTGTTTTGTAAACAATTAATACTTTCACTTTGCAAATTCTTCAAGACTAATTAATTATATTATTTAACATAACGTACCAAATGTCTTCTCTTTGTTAAAATCATGTAATAAATATCTACACTTAGTCAACAGAATGTAAGCCATAAAATAATATCTGAAAATAAGACAGAACTTGCAAAGAAAAAAAAAAATTAAAAAGAAGATAATAATCCAATGGCGAATGATTCTAAAAGATAGCTGGCTACATACGACAAAAGATCGCCACACAAAGATTACATGCTTAGCTGCACAAACATTGCAATTCAACACAAGGTAGACAAACATTTGACTAAATACAAATTCAGTGAATAAATTTCAAAGTTCTCTAAAAGGTAGTAAAATATCGGCCTAAATACTAGTTGTAGCGGCCACGACTTTGTTTGTAATGGTGCCAAAACTGGAAGTAACGATGCAGACACTAGTATTAAGGTTGGCGACACTTGTTTTAAATGTTCAGACACACGTTGTAAGGTAGGCGACACTGGTAGTAAAGGTGCCGACACTGGCTTTAAGGGTGCTGAAACTAGTTGGTAGAGTTCCAACACTAGTTGTAAGGGTTCTGACACTGATAGAAAGGGTGCCGACACTAGTTGTAAAGCTGAAACTACTTCTTATAAGGATTCCGATACTGTTTAGAAGGGTGCAGACACTGGTTATTAAAATGTATTCCATTGTTGCATGGGTGCCGACACTGGTAGTAGGATAAAGACACTGATATTATGTGAGCCAAAAATGATGCTGAAAATTGTGATAAAGATGCCGAAACTAATAGTAAGTTAGCCGACACTGGTAGTAAGGTAGCCGACACTGGTAGTAAGGTAGCCGACACTGGTAGTAAGGTAGCCGACACTGGTAGTAAGGTAGCCGACAATAATGGTAATGGTGACAAAACTGGTAGTAAAGGCGCCGACACTGGTAAAAAGGGTGACAACACTGAAGGTAAAAGTGTCCAAACTATTAATAAGGGTGCCAACACTGGCAGTAATGGTAACAACGCTGTTGGTGACAGTGCTGAAAGAAGTTGTAAGAATGCCGAAACAGGTAGTAAGTTTGACTACAGTGGTTGTAAGATTGAAACTACTAGTGGTATGGGTACGGACACTGGTTGTAACTGTTCCGACACCGGGATCAAGAATTTCGACACTTATTCTTAGTTTAAAGGGTTCATCTGCTGATGGTAAGGGGGCTGACACCGGTTGTAAATGTACCGAAGCTTGTTTTAAGGGTGCAGGTACTGGTGGTAAGGGTGCCAACACTGGTTGTAAATTTGCCGACACTGGTTGTAAGGTTTCTGACAGTGGTTGTAATGGAGCCGACATTGGTTTTAATGTTGCAGCTACTTATGGTAAGGGTGCCGACATTGGTTGCAAAGGGTGTCGACACTTGTTCTTAGGGTGCCGACATACAATTTAAGCGCTCATCGACTGATGATAATGGGGTTGATATGTTTATACATGTGCCGGCATAGATTTTAAGGTTGCATTTTCTGGTAGTAAGGGTGCCGACACTGATAAAATGTTTCTGATAGTGGTTTTAATGGTGCCTACATTGGTTTTAAGGGTGCAGCTACTGGTTGTATGAGTGCCGAAACTGGTAGAAAGTTTGACTTTTCTGAAGGTCATGGTGACTAAACTTGTACTAAGGGCGATAACACGGCAGTAATAGTTCTGACGATGATTGTAATGTTGCCGAAACTAGTTGTAAGAGGGCCGAAACAGGGAGTAAGTTTTCCTACAGTGGTTGTTAGGGTGCCGACACTGTTTGTTGGGGTGCATTCATCCGTTGTAGTTTGAATGGTGCATACAATGTTTTAAGGATGCAGCTACTGGTGATAAGGGTGCCGACTCTGCCTGTAAATGTACCGACACTGGTTGCAAGAGTATCGACACTTGTCCTTAGGGTGTCGAAATTAGAATTCATCTACTGGTTGTAAATGTACCAACACTGGTATTAAGGGTGTAGTTTCTTGTAGTAAGTGTGCCGACACTGTTTGCAAGGTTTCTGATAGTTGTTTTAATGGTTTCTACATTTGTTTTAAGGGTGCCGACACTGGTAGTAAATGTGACGAAACTGGTGGCAAGGCTGTCCACTCTTGTTCTTTGTGTGCGACATAAGTTTTAAGGGTTAAAAAACTGATGAGGGAACTGACACTGGCTTTACGGGTGCAGCCACTGGTAATAAGGTGCAAATGATTGTTGTTTATGTTCCGACACTGGTTTCAAGAATATTGACATGTGTCCTTATGTTGCCGACATAAGTTTTAAGGATTCATCTATTGGTTGTAAGGGTGAAGACACTGGTTGTAAATTTTCTGATAGTGGTTTTCATGGTTACACATTGATTTTAAGGATGCTGCTACTGGCGGGAAGGGTGCCGACACTAGTTGTAAATGTGCCGACACTGGTTTTAAGGGTGCAGATACTGGTGATACTAGTAAAATGTAAGCAAGATAACTGTTACAGCTAATGTTAAAACTACAGGCACCAATTCATTTTTGTGAAGTGTGAGCACCACTAATGTTACATTTGAAATAATTAGTGGGTTTTTTTTTCTCTTTTTGTCAGTTCTAGCTCATAGCTTCATCAGATCAGTGTAATGATATATTTCATTATATATTATACCAATTTTTGTACAGACTTTAGTCTGATGTTACAGATGTTCTAGCTCATAGCTTCATAAGATCAGTGTAATGATAGATTTTATTATATACCAATTTTTGAACAGACTTTAGTCTGATGTTACAGATGTTACAGATGTTCTAGCTCATAGCTTCATAAGATCAGTGTAATGATATATTTCATTATATACCAATTTTTGAACAGACTTTAGTCTGATGTTACAGATGTTACAGATGTTCTAGCTCATAGCTTCATCAGATCAGTTTAATGATATATTTCATTATATACCAATTTTTGTACAGACTTTAGTCTGATGTTACAGATGTACATGTCAAGTTTGTTTGTATTTTATTTTGAATTCAACAATTTTTTGGTTTTAAACTCATATAACGTTTTTATTGAAATAATAAAGTTGGTCATCCATTAGCCTCAATATTAAACCACAAACAGTGTTAGACACTTTTAGATTTATCCACATAATGTAATATTTGTTCCTGAGGAGTCCCCGAGTCACCCAGCTCCGAATTGGTACCTAGCTAGACAAAAGTTAGGCGGCTGGGTAATGCGTGGAATCATTATAGCCTTGGCCTTTGACCGCTGCATCACTTGCCAACAGATCATCTGTCATGGCCTGTGGACGCAATTATCTTCTATATAGAAGGAGCGTCTGTATATCTAAGATAACATAAGATTAAAACGTATGTTTTTCAATAACCGCACTAAGACATCACATTTATAAGTTCATATCCCATACTGATGTTGTACCACGAAATTAATCATATTGCCAACCCACATATAACCACACCAGCCTTCAGGTAAATAAACATTTAAAAAACACGCACAAAAATAGTATACAAAAGTCAAACAATTAGTTGCTATATGTTTATTAAGTCTAATATAACAAACACACATGCTCTAAATTGGTGTTTAAAACATACAAAAAAAAATGTTTGAAAAACGAACTGCCTGATGTGTTTATAAAATTTAAATATCAAATATACTTTAAAATTCAAGAAACATATAAATATAAACGAAAGGAAATCAAAATATAACATGACTTCTAATACAATTACAAGATGTTACAGGTCTATTGGAGGTAGGGGTGCCCGATATGGAAGGTGAGAGTTTACATGGGGCGTGTTGATGTTGATGATAATTGGATATATCAGAAATTGAATACAACTTTCAAAACATGATTATTTTATATAGTCACAGTTTCAATAAAAAAAAACAAAAAAATTAAATATAAACCAATGGTAAAAATTATTTCCATAGAGCGTTATTTACACATTAGTTGGAATTGTTGGGGGTAGGGGTGCCACAATTTAGGTTGGAGGTAGGGGGTCACAATTTATGTTGGAGGTAGGGGTGCCACAATTTAGATTGGAGATCACATGTGGCGTTATTTACACACTAGTTGGAATTGTTGGAGGTAGGGGTGCCACAATTTAGGATGGAGGTAGTGGTACCACAATTTAGGTTGGAGGTAGGGGTGCCACAAGTTAGGTTGGAGGTAGGGGTGCCACAATTTAGGTTGGAGGAATGGGTGCCACAATTTAGGTTGGAGGTAGGGGTGCCACAATTTAGGTTGGAGGTAGGGGTGTCACAATTTAGGTTGGAGAGCACATGTAGCGTTAAAAAAGAATGTTATGAATTACAAACAAAAGTTGATACAAGTTTTCTAAAAAGTCGAAGATTTTTTTTTAAAAAAATAATTTTAGAATTGAATGTGAAATTGTTTATAAACAAGAAAGAACAAATTAGAAGGTTGGTGTGTAATATTGGTACTGTGGGCGTATATGGGGTGTAACATTGGTACTGTGGGCGTATATGATGTGTAATATTGGTACTTTGGGCGTATATGGGGTGTAATATTGGTACTGTGGGCGTATATGGGGTGTAATATTATAACTGTGGGCGTTTATGGGGTGTAATATTGGTACTGAGGGTATATGGGGTGTAATATTGGTACTGTGGGCGTATATGGGGTGTAATATTGGTACTTTGGGCGTATATGATGTGTAATATTGGTACTTTGGGCGTATATGGGGTGTAATATTGGTACTGTGGGCGTATATGGGGTGTAATATTAGTACTGTGGGTGCATATGGGGTGTAATATTGGTACTGTGGGCGTATATGGGGTGTAATATTGGTATTGTGGGCGTATATGGGGTGTAACATTGGTACTGTTGGCGTATATGGGGTGTAATATTGGTACTGTGGGCATATATGGGGTGTAATATTGGTACTGTGGGCATATATGGGGTGTAATATTGGTACTGTGGGCGTATATGGGGTGTAATATTGGTACTGTGGGCGTATATGATGTGTAATATTGGTACTGTGGGCGTATATGGGGTGTAATATTGGTACTGTGGGCGTATATGGGGTGTAATATTGGTACTGTGGGCGTATATGGGGTGTAATATTGGTACTGTGGGTGCATATGGGGTGTAATATTAATACTGTGGGCGTATATGGGGTGTAATATTGGTATTGTGGGCGTATATGGGGTGTAATATTGGTACTGTTGGCGTATATGGGGTGTAATATTGGTACTGTGGGCATATATGGGGTGTAATATTGGTACTGTGGGCGTATATTGGGTGTAATATTGGTACTGTGGGCGTATACGAGGTGTAATATTGGTACTGTGGGCGCATATGGGGCGAGATAAACTGTGTTGTCTTATACATTCTTTAAAATGTGGTAAAAGTTCTTAGAAAATGAATTTGTAAACAAAAGTCAAAAATTATTATAATTAAATAAAATGGGTTTATTAAGGGCAAGGGTGCCGACATTGTTGTTGAGGGCGTAGAAACTGATGTGGGGGCGCACATGACCGTGGCAGATGTCGTTCTTTATTACAATAATAATAAATTGATAACAGTTTGTATCAGGTAAATATATAAACAATAAAAGTTGTATCCTAATATTTAATAAGTACATGAGATAGGAATGGTGGAGGTAGGGTGCCGACACTGGTGGTGAGGGCATAGAAACTGGTGGGGGGAGGGTGCACATGACCGTGGCAGAGGTTGTTCTTTATTACAATAATAATAAATTGATAACAGTTTGTATCAGGTAAATATATAAACAATAAATTGTGTACCCTAATATTTAATAACTACATGAGATAGGAATAATGGAGGTAGGGGTGCCGACACTGGTGGTGAGGGCGCACATGGGGCGTGGTGTTGTTGTGTACGTGGGGCGTGGTAGAGGGTGTTGTCTATTACAACAATCAACAGTTGATACAAGTTTGTATAAAGTATATCAAATATTATAACATTGTTCACATTACCTATATTATCATCAGTCACAACCAGTGCCACTAAAATTTCTTTTCTCAGAGTTGACCCCAGAGTGGACATGGCGGTCAAACCACCATTCAATATCATTATACCTCAGTGGATGGACTTGAGCTCCACTACTGCCTGGACATGTACATGTTGTGTACGTGTACTTGGTCCTATAATCACTCAACTTGTACCTGTCTATCCAGTGTCCTACAGAGATCTGTTTAGGACATCCATGTGGATGTGATACTATCCATATCAACTTGTGTCCACGTCTCTTGTATTTGTTGTGTACTTTCTTCCATAGATCAAACCAGTGTTCCATTATCTTGTCCAGTTTGGTCAGTAAATCTACGTCACATGTCACACATTCCAACATACACCAGTCATCCTCAATGTTTGCACTAACCATCGTCCAGCCATCAAGAGTGACCACTGGACTATCTTGTCTATCAAAGAACAATCTACACGTGGTGTGTCTTGCCTCAAGGTCATCAAACACCACGTGTCTGGCCGTGTAAATCCCTACCTCCCTCCACACTTTGCTGGGTGTATCCGAGTGTTGACACTTGTGACATGGACAAGTTCCCTCCTTGTTGTGTCCAATGGTTACATACCTCACCGATCCAGTCCCTACTCTCATAACGTCACTTCCCCTCTTGTTATAAAATGCATATGGCTGTTTGGTGTTTGGCCAAAACTTTGGTCTTTCTCTACTGGTCATTTTAACATCTACCCTGACAGTGAGGTCAGCTGCAGCTTTGATGAACTCAACTAGGAGGTTGTCATGGTAACCTTCAGGCAGGTGATGGATGTTAAAATCGTTGACAGGTACAAACTGTTTGTGACCTGGATTCTTCTTACAGCCAACAAGATGTTTGTGTAGGTCAGCTTCTCCTCCTTCTGACTCCTGGGTTTCATGTGTACCTGACAAGGACATCAAATAAAGTACATTTTATGACACAGGTCTCTTTTCTATTGAAATAGATTTCATTAACTCTATACTTTCATATCAATAGAATCAAAGATTAATGTCCAAGATAAATTATGAGACAATAGTTTTTGATGTTGTAAAGTTGTTGTGTGTAAAAACTGATATCTTATAAATTACACTAACATAGTTGAAACTTGGATACAGAATGTTGGATACAACAATGATAGCCGTTTAAAGTAAAGTGTTTTTTGTTGCTGCTATACATCAATAATGATTTTAAAATAGATTTACCACAGAATGTATCTGACAGCTCCTTCTTGAAGCGTTTTAACTTTGGTTCGGCAACCAGGCTGTCATCTGTGTCATATTTCTTGTTGTCATCTGTGTCATATTCTGTTTTTTTAGATGATGTTATAAAATCAAATATCTTGTATATGTAATCACAAAATCTTAAAATAATACATGTCTTTCTATCACATTTCTCTCTCTCTTTATTTCAATCAACTGACAACAGTCAAAATATTAAAGAACGTTTTCATTATATGTTGTACATCCAACAAAATTTTATCAACATAATATTACCAGACAAAAGACTTGATTTATCTTTCTTGTCACACCTGCAATCTTTCACATCTGGTAGTCTGTCATGTATGTCAAATTCACTTTGGATATGCTCTTGGCAATATCCTGAATAGGATAGTTATTGAATATATTAATACAATTAATATACTAGCTACTTGTTTTCTGAAAATTTCTGTCGAACTTTCTCTCTTTTTCCTTCTCTATTTCACTTTTCCACTCCGTATTTCTACCTCTGTTGATATCTCTTTCACTATATATGTCTCGCTTTTTATCTCACACTTAACGATCTCTCTCTCTATCTCTCTATCTCTCTCTCTGACATTTGCTCTCGTCCTCCCTTTCTATCTGGTCCTCCTTCTCTATATCGTCCTCTATCTCTATCTTGTCCTTCCTATCTCGTCCCCTTTTCTATTACTCGTTCTGCCTCTCTATCTCGTCCTCCCCTTCTATTTGGTCCTCCCTCTCTATCTTGTCCTCCTTCTCTACCCCATCCTCCGTTCTATCTCGTCCTCCCTCTCTATCTCGTCCTCCCTCTCTATCTCGTCCTCCCTCTCTATCTCGTCCTCCCCTTCTATTTGGTCCTCCCTCTCTATCTCGTCCTCCCCTTCTATTTGGTCCTCCCTCTCTATCTCGTCCTCCATCTCTATCTCGTCCTCCCTCACTATCTCATCCTCCCCTTCTATTTGGTCCTTCCTCTCTATCTCGTCCTCCTTCTCTACCTCATCCTTCGTTCTATCTCGTCCTCCCTCTCTATCTCGTCCTCCCTCTCTATCTCGTCCTCCCCTTCTCTTTGGTCCTCCCTCTCTATCTCGTCCTCCCCTTCTATTTGGTCCTCCCTCTCTATCTCGTACTCCCTCTCTAACTCGTCCTCCCCTTCTATTTGGTCCTCCCTCTCTATCTCGTCTCCCCTCTCTATCTCGTCCTCCCCTTCTATTTGGTCCTCCCTCTCTATCTCGTCCTCCCTCTCTATCTCGTCCTCCCCTTCTATTTGGTCCTCCCTCTCTATCTCGTCCTCCCTCTCTATCTCGTCCTCCCCTTCTATTTGGCCCTTCCTCTCTATCTCGTCCCCCCCTTCTATTTGGTCTTCCCTTTCTATCTCGTCCTCCCTCTCTATCTCGTCTTCCCTCTCTATCTCGTCCTCCCCTTCTATTTGGTCCTACCTCTCTATCTCATCCTCCCCTTCTATTTGGTCCTCCCTCTCTATCTCATCCTCCCCTTCTACTTGGTCCTCCCTCTCTATCTCGCCCTCCCTCTCTATCTCGTCTTCCCTCTCTATCTCGTCCACCCCTTCTATTTGGTCCTCCCTCTCTATCTCGTCTTCCCTCTCTATCTCGTCCTCCCTCTCTATCTCGTCCTCCCTCTCTATGTAGTNAATTATGAGACAATATTCGTTTGTTGTAAAATTGTTGTGTGTAGAACTTATGTCTTATAACTTCCATTAACATTGCAGAAACTTGGATACAGAATATTTGATACAACAATGATAGCCGTTTAAAGAGAACTGTTTGTTGTTATTTTTATAAATCAATAAATATTTAAAAATTGATTTACCACAGAATGTGTCTGATAAATCCTTGTTGTTGCATGTGTCATTTAGGTCACAAATCTGTCTGTCATCTGTGTCATCTTCCTGGCTGTCATCTGTGTCATTTTCTTCTTGGCTTTGCTCTGAGTTATGATTTTATAAAATTACATATCTTATAATAATAAAATAATAAAATGATTCATGTCTTTCTCACACATTTCTTTCTCTCTCTCTCTCTCTCTTTCTCTCTCTCTCTCTCTCTCTCTCTCTCTCTTTCAATAAACTGGGAAAGGTTAAAATATTAAGAAACATTTTCATTATATGTTAACATCAAACAAAAGTATATCAACATAATATTACCTAAGAAAAGACTTGTTTTATCTTTCTCATCACACCCGCCATCTTTGACATCTGGTAGTCTGTCATGTATGTCAAATTCACTTTGGATGTGCTCTTGGAAATATTCTGAATAGGATAGTTATTGCATATATTAATACAATTAATATACTAGCTCCTTGTTTTGTAAATATTTCTGTCTAACTTTCTGTCACTTTCCCTCTCTATTTTACTTTTCCTCTCCGTCTTTCTCCCTCTGTTGATATCTGTTTTCCCTATATAAGTCTCTTTTAATCTCACACACATTATATCTATTTATGACAATCTCTCTCTCTCTCTGTTCAACGCTCAATGTTAAATCATAAGCCTCTCTCTCTCTCACTTGCTCTCGTCCTCCCTCTCTATCTCGTCATCCCTCTGTATCTCGTCATCCCTCTGTATCTCGTCATCCCTCTGTATCTCGTCCTCCTTCTCCATCTCGTCCTCCCTCTCTATATTGTCCGCCCTCTCTATCTCGTCCGCCCTCTCTATCTCGTCCTCCCTCTCTATCTCGTCCTCCCTCTCTATCTCGTCATCCCTCTTTATCTCGTCCTCCCTCTCTATCTCGTCCTCCCTCTCTATCTCGTCCTCCCTCTGTATCTCGTCCTCCCTCTGTATCTCGTCCTCCCTCTCTATCTCGTCCTCCCTCTCTATCTCGTCCTCCCTCTCTATCTCGTCCTCCCTCTCTATCTCGTCCTCCCTCTGTATCTCTTCCTCCCTCTCTATCTCGTCCTCCATCTCTATCTCGTCCTCCCTCTCTATCTCGTCCTCCCTCTCTATATCGTCATCCCTCTTTATCTCCTCCCTTTATATCTAGTTCTCCCTATTTATCCCGTCTTCCCTCTCTATCTCGTCCTCCATCTCTATCTAATGTACCATCTCTATCTCGTCCTCCCTCTAACTCTTTCAAGCTATGTATATCTGTCTCTAAAAAATTGTAAGGATTTTCTGCTATTTAAAAAATTAACAACACAAAACAAATATTTTAAAAATTAATAAAGAAAAAAATATAATAAAAACTATTTGTAGCAACATTTTACCATTGTTTTGTAACACATTGTGATTTTCTGTCACTAGACTGGATTTAGCTAGGAAATTCTGAAAAGAGAAAAATTAAATTTATTAAATAGCGATTAATTTTTAAAAAATAATTAACTTTGATTAATAGATTCTTGTTCAAATTTGATGAAATTAATAATGACAATGTGAGTACTCAGGCGCAAGAGGAAACTGATGTGTCATTAAATGTTGCTTCGAAGGGTAGCAGTGAGTAGCTGAAGCACTTAAACGTTAAAGTCAAAAGTGTAATCTTCTTATTTTGTAAAAATCCGCCTATAAGTGATTAAAAAAAAAAATTAAGGTTAACATAGTTTGACAATACCACAGTGAAAATGTAAAGTTAATTTTTGTTTAAAGTTATACTATAATA
>MUZC01001543.1:43832-66292 GCA_002072015.1 Radix auricularia
GTCCTCCCTCTCTATCTCGTCCTCCCTCTCTATCTCGTCCTCCCTCTCTATCTCGTCCTCCCCTTCTGTTTGGTCCTCTCTCTCTATCTCGTCCTCCCTCTCTATCTCGTCCTCCCTCTCTATCTCGTCCTCCCCTTCTATTTGGTCCTCCCTCTCTATCTCGTACTCCCTCTCTATCTCGTCATCCCTCTCTATTTCGTCCTCCCTCTCTATCTCGTCCTCCCCTTCTATTTGGTCCTCCCTCTCTATCTTGTCCTACCCTTCTATTTGGTCCTCCTTCTCTATCTCGTCCTCCCTCTCTATCTCGTCCTACCTCTCTATCTCGTCCTCCCTCTCTATCTCGTCCTCCCCTTCTATTTGGTCCTCCCTCTCTATCTCGTCCTACTCTTCTATTTGGTCCTCCTCTTCTATTTGGTCCTCCCTCTCTATCTCGTCCTCCCTCTCTTTCTCGCCCCCCTTCTATTTGGTCCTTCCTCTCTATCTCGTCCTCCCTCTCTATCTCGTCCTCCCTCTCTATCTCGTCCTCCCCTTCTATTTGGTCCTCCCTCTCTAACTCGTCCTCCCTTCTATTTGGTCCTCCCTCTCTATCTCGTCCTCCCTCTCTATCTAGTCCTCCCCTTCTATTTGGAACTCCATCTCTATCTCGTCCTCCCTCTCTATCTCGTCCTCCCCTTCTTATTGGTCCTCCCTCTCTATCTCGTGCTCCTTCTCTACCTCATCCTCCGTTCTATCTCGTCCTCCCTCTCTATCTCGTCCTTCCTCTCTATCTCGTCCTCCCCTTCTATTTGGTCCTCCCTCTCTATCTCGTCCTCAACCTTCTATTTGATCCTCCATCTCTATCTCGTCCTCCATCTCTATCTCGTCCTCCCTCTCTATCTCATCCTTACTTTCTATTTGGTCCTTCCTCTCTATCGCGTCCTCCTTCTCTACCTCATCCTCCGTTCTATCTTTTCCTCCCTCTATATTTCGTCCTCCCTCTCTATCTCGTCCTCCCCTTCTATTTGGTCCTCCCTTTCTATCTTTTCCTCCCTCTCTATCTCGTCCTCCCTCTCTATCTCGTCCTCACCTTCTATTTGGTCCTCCCTCTCTATCTCGTCCTACCTCTCTATCTCGTCCTCCCCTTCTATTTAGTCCTCCCTCTCTATCTCGTCCTCCTATCTCGTCCTCCCCATTCTATTTGGTCCTCCCTCTCTATCTCGTCCTCCCCTTCTATCTCGTCCTACACTTCTATTTGGTCCTCCCTCTCTATCTCGTCCTCCCCATTTGGTCATCCCTCTCTATCTCGTCCTCCCCTTCTATTTGGTCCTCCTTCTCTATCTAGTCCTCCCCTTCTATTTGGTCCTCCCTCTCTATCTCGTCCTCCCTATCTATCTCGTCCTTACTTTCTATTTGGTCCTCCCACTCTATCTCGTCCTACCCTTCTAATTGGTCCTCCCTCTCTATCTCGTCCTCCCTCTCTATCTCGTCCTCCCTCTCTATCTCGTCCTCCCCTTCTATTTGGTCCTCCCTCTCTATCTCATCCTCCCTCTCTATCTCGTCCTCTTCTTCTATTTGGTCCTACCTCTCTATCTCATCCTCCCCTTCTATTTGGTCCTCCCTCTCTATCTCATCCTCCCTCTCTATCTCGTCCTCTTCTTCTATTTGGTCCTCCCTCTCTATCTCTTCCTCCCCTTCTATTTGGTCCTCCCTCTCTATCTCGTCCTCCCCTTCTATTTGGTCCTCCCTCTCTATCTCGTCCTCCCTCTCTATCTCGTCCTCCCCTTCTATTTGGTCCTCCCTCTCTATCTCGTCCTACCCTTCTTATTGGTCATCCCTCTCTATCTCGTCCTCCCTCTATATCTCGTCCTCCCTCTCTATCTCGTCCTCCCCTTCTATTTAGTCCTCCCTCTCTATCTCGTCCTCCCTCTCTATCTCGTCCTCCCTCTCTATCTCGTCCTCCCTCTCTATCTCGTCCTCCCTCTCTATCTCGACCTCCCCTTTTATTTGGTCCACCCTCTCTATCTCGTCCTCCCCTTCTATTTGGTCCTCCCTCTCTAACTCGTCCTCCCTCTCTATCTCGTCCTACCTTTCTATGTCGTCCTACCCTTCTATTTGGTCCTCCCTCTCTATCTCGTCCTCCCCTTCTATTTGGTCCTCACTCTCTAACTCGTCCTCCCCTTCTATTTGGTCCTCCCTCTCTATCTAGTCCTCCCCTTCTATTTGGTCATCCCTCTCTATATCGTCCTCCCTCTCTATCTCGTCCTCCCCTTCTATTTGGTCGTCCCTCTCTATCTCGTCCTCCCCTTCTATTTGGTCCTCCCTCTCTATCTCGTTCTTCCTTTCTATCTCGTCCTCCCCTTCTATTTGGTCCTCCCTCTCTATCTCGTCCTACCCTTCTATTTGGTCCTCCCTCTCTATCTCGTCCTCCCTCTCTATCTCGTCCTCCCTCTCTATCTCGTCCTCCCTCTCTATCTCGTCCCTCTCTATCTCGTCCCCCCCTTCTATTTGGTCCTCCATCTCTATCTCGTCCTCCCCTTCTATTTGGTCCTCCGTCTCTATCTCGTCCTCCCCTTCTATTTGGTCCTCCCTCTCTATCTCGTCCTCCCTCTCTATCTCGTCCTCCCTCTCTATCTCGTCCTCCCCTTCTATTTGGTTCTCCCTCTCTATCTCGTCCTCCCCTTCTATTTGGTCCTCCCTCTCTATCTCGTCCCCCCTCTCTATCTCGTCCTCCCCTTCTACTTAATCCAACCTCTCTATCTCGTCCTACCCTTCTAATTGGTCCTCCCTCTCTATCTCGTCCTCCCTCTCTATCTCGTCCTCCCTCTCTTTCTCGTCCTCCCCTTCTATTTGGTCTCCCTCTCTATCTCGTCCTCCCCTTCTAATTGGTCCTCCCTTTCTATCTCGTCCTCCCTCTCTATCTCGTCCTACCCTTCTAATTGGTCCTCCCTCTCTATCTCGTCCTCCCTCTCTATCTCGTCCTCCCTCTCTATCTCGTCCTCCCTCTCTATCTCTTCCTCCCCTTCTATTTTGTCTTCCCTCTCTATCTCGTCCTCCGTCTCTATCTCGTGCTACCTCTCTATCTCGTCCTCCCTCTCTATCTCGTCCTCCCTCTCTAACTCGTCCTCCCTCTCTATCTCGTCCTCCCCTTCTATTTGGTCCTCCTCTCTATCTTGTCCTCCCTCTTTATCTCGTCCTCGCTCTCTATCTCGTCCTCCCTCTCTATCTCGTTCTCCCTCTCTATCTCGTCCTCCCCTTCTATTTGGTCCTCTCTCTCTATCTCGTCCTCCCCTTCTATTTGGTCCTCCCTCTCTATCTAGTCCTCCCCTTTTATTTGGTCCTCCCTCTCTATAACGTCCTCCCTCTCTATCTCGTCCTCCCATTCTATTTGGTCCTCCCTCTCTATCTCGTCCTCCCCTTCTATTTGGTCCTCCCTCTCTATCTCGTTCTTCCTTTCCATCTCGTCCTCCCCTTCTATTTGGTCCTCCCTCTCTATCTCGTCCTACCCCTCTATTTGGTCCTCCCTCTCTATCTCGTCCTCCCTCTCTATCTCGTCCTCCCTTTCGATCTCGTTATCCCCTTCTATTTGGTCCTCCCTCTCTATCTCGTCCTCCCTCTCTATCTCGTCCTCCCTCTCTATCTCGTCCTCCCTCTCTATCTCGCCCTCCCTCTCTATTTCGTCCCCCCTTCTATTTGGTCCTCCATCTGTATCTCGTCCTCCCCTTCTATTTGGTCCTCCCTCTCTATCTCGTCCTCTCCTTCTATTTGGTCCTCCCTCTCTATCTCGTCCTCACTCTCTATCTCGTCCTCCCTCTCTATCTCATCCTTCCCTTCTATTTGGTCCTCCCTCTCTATCTCGTCCTCCCCTTCTATTTGGTCCTCCCTCTCTATCTCGTCCTCCCTCTCTATCTCGTCCTCCCTCTCTATCTCGTCCTCCCCTTCTATTTGGTCTCCCTCTCTATCTCATCCTCCCCTTCTAATTGGTCCTCCCTCTCTATCTCGTCCTCCCTCTCTAACTCGTCCTACCCTTCTAATTGGTCCTCCCTCTCTATCTCGTCCTCCCTCTCTATCTCGTCCTCCCTCTCTATCTCGTCCTCCCCTTCTATTTGGTCTTCCCTCTCTATCTCGTCCTCCGTCTCTATCTCGTCCTCCCTCTCTATCTCGTCCTCCCTCTCTATCTCGTCCTCCCTCTCTATCTCGTCCTCCTTCTCTATCTCGTCCTCCCTCTCTATCTCGTCCTCCCCTTCTATTAGGTCCTACCTCTCTATCTCGTCCTCCCTCTCTATCTCGTCCTCCCTCTCTATCTCGTCGTCCCCTTCTATTTGGTCCTCCTTCTCTACCTCATCCTCCGTTCTATCTCGTCCTCCCTCTCTATCTCGTCCTTCCCTTCTATTTGGTCCTCCCTCTCTATCTCGTCCTCCCCTTCTATTGGTCCTCCCTCTTTATCTTGTCCTCCCTCTCTATCTCGTCCTCGCTCTCTATCTCGTCCTCCCTCTCTATCTCGTCCTCCCTCTCTATCTCGTCCTTCCCTTCTATTTGGTCCTCCCTCTCTATCTCGTCCTCCCTCTCTAACTCGTCCTCCCTCTGTATCTCGTCCTCCCCTTCTATTTGGTCCTCCCTCTCTATCTCGTCCTACCCTTCTAATTGGTCCTCCCTCTCTATCTCGTCCTCCCTCTCTATCTCGTCCTCTCTCTCTATCTCGTCCTCCCCATCTTTTTGGTCCTCCCTCTCTATCTCGTCCTCCCTCTCTATCTCGTCCTCCCTCTCTATCTAGTCCTCCCCTTCTATTTGGTCCTCCCTCTCTATCTCGTCCTCCCTCTCCATCTCGTCCTCCCTCTCTATCTCGTTCTCCCCTTCTATTTGGTCTCCCTCTCTATCTCGTCCTCCCCTTCTAATTGGTCCTCCCTATCTATCTCGTCCTCCCTCTCTATCTCGTCCTACCCTTCTAATTGGTCCTCCCTCTCTATCTCGTCCTCCCTCTCTATCTCGTCCTCCCTCTCTATCTCGTCCTACCCTTCTATTTGGTCTTCCCTCTTTATCTCGTCCTCCCTCTCTATCTCGTCCTCCCTCTCTATCTCGTCCTCCTTCTCTATCTCGTCCTCCCTCATTATCTCGTCCTCCCTCTATATCTCGTCCTCCCCTTTTATTTGGTCCACCTTCTCTACCTCATCCTCCGTTCTATCTCGTCCTCCCTCTCTATCTCGTCCTCCCCTTCTATTTGGTCCTTCCTCTCTATCTCGTCCTCCCTCTCTATCTCGTCCTCCCCTTCTATTTGGTCCTCCCTCTCTATCTCGTCCTCCCCTTCTATTTGGTCCTCCCTCTCTATCTCGTCCTCCCTCTGTATCCCGTCCTCCCCTTCTATTTGGTCCTCCCTCTCTATCTCGTCCTCCCTTTCTATCTCGTCCTCCCTCTCTATCTCGTCCTCCCTCTCTATCTCGTCCTCCATCTTTATCTCGTCCTCCCCTTCTATTTGGTCCTCCCTCTCTATCTCGTCCTCCCTCTCTATCTCGTCCTCCCTCTTTATCTCGTCCTCCCCTTCTATTTGGTCCTCCCTCTCTATCTCGTCCTCCCTCTCTATCTCGTTCTCCCTCTCTATCTCGTCCCCTTTCTATTACTCTTTATGCCTCTCTATCTCGTCCTCCCCTTCTATTTGGTCCTCCCTCTCTAAGTCGTCCTGCTTCTCTATCTCGTTCTCCCTCTATATCTCGTCCTCCCTGCCTATCTCGTCATCTTTCTCCATCTCATCGTCCCTCTTTCTCTTTCAATCTATATGTAACTGTCTCTCTTACTCTTTCAATCTATATATAACTGTCTTTCTTTCACTTTCAATCTATATATAACTGTCTCTCTTACTCTTTCAATCTATATATAACTGTCTCTCTTTCTCTTTCAATCTATATATAACTGTCTCTCTTTCTCTTTCAATCTATATATAACTGTCTCTCTTTCTAAGAAAATTTTAAGGAATTTCTGCTATTAAAAAAAACAAAACAACACTAAACAATAATTTTTAAAATTAATAAATGAGTAAATAAAATAAAAACTATTTGAAGCAAAATTTTACCATTGTTTTGTAACACATTGAGATTTTCTGTCACTGTTACCAGACCGGATTTAGCTTGGGAATTCTGAAAAAAGATAATTTAATTAGCAATTAATTTTACAACATAATTAATTTTAGTCAATAGATTCTTGTTCAAATTTGATGAAATTAATAATGACATTGTGAGTACATAGGCGAAAGAGTCCGCAAGAGAAAAGGGGAGTGTCATTAAATGTTGCTTTGCTAGTTTTAGCCAACTAACTGTAGCAGTTCAGTAGCAGAAACGGTAAAGTCAAATGTGTAATCATATTTTTTTTTTTACAAATCTGCTAATAAGTGACTTTTTAAAAAGTAGGTTAACATTGTTTGACAATACCACAGTGAAAATTTAAAATTATTTTTTGTTTAAAGTGATATTATAATATACGGTCAAAAGAGTTTTAGGTTAATGTCAGCTTGTGAATATCTTCCTTGGAATGATCAAGAGACTCGTCCGTCGTCTGCAATAATTATTCAATAAATGGGCCATTTCAATACTTAAATAATTCGACTTATGAGTACTTAAAAATGAAATATTTAATTTAAACAATTTTGTGAATTTTAAAGTATACTATATATATATATACAGGGTGCTTCAAAAAATGTATACACACTTTGAACTTTCATAGAAAATGTATACACACTTTGAACTTCCATAGAAAATGTATACACACTTTGAACTTCCATAGAAAATTTAATTACCGTTCTACAAAGTTAAATTTCAGGAAATTAGAAAGATGAAAGTCCAATGTAAATGAAACATAAATAACAAATGTTAATACTGTTCAAATTGGTGACCTGCAGCATCAATACAATTCTGAGTACGAGTCACCACTGATTCTGTACATCGTATCAAAACGTCCAATGAGATTTCTCTACACACGGCTTGAATCTCATTCCAAAGAATGTCTAGGTAATGTGGTTTACGTTTGTACACCTCATCTTTTACTGTGCCCCATAAGAAGAAATCCAGTGGTGTAAGGTCTGGAGAGCGTGCTGGAAACTCGATTGGCCCCCTGCGTCCTATCCACTGGTCCGGCAAATTTTGATCCCGGTAAGCTCGTACGTCCCTGTGATAGTGCGGCGGGGCACCATCTTGTTGAAAATAAAAATTATCATTACCGTATAATGCACGAATGGCAGGAAATATGGAATCAGCAAGCATTGTTAGGTAATTAATACCAGTTACAGTGCCTTCAAATCGAAAAAGTCCAATGAGTCTCCTTGAAGACAAACCGCACCACACATTTACACCAGGCAAATTTACAGCTTTTTCAATTGTAATGTGAGGATTTTCTTCACCCCAGTAAAGACAATTGTGCCTATTGACAGTTCCATTAAGTTTGAATTGGGCTTCATCCGACCAAATGATGCTACCCATAAATCCCGGTTCAAGTATCACCATCTCATGAATCCATTCACAAAATTGCAACCTTCGATCTGGATCGTCGTCATTTAGCTGTTGCATCAGTCTTGGAATGTAAACACGATACTTGCCTCTCTTCAGAATGCGTAGCACGCTGCTAGCACTATTACATCACTTTCACGTGCCCCTTGCCTTGAAGATTTGTTAGGAGAGCGTTGAAACAGTTCCAAGACTGCCGTTGATGACTCATCACTTGTAGCTGTTCGAGGCCGACCTGAATGACCTTTATACACATCACACACTGTTCCATTAACTTCGAATTTGTCTCGTATGCGTGTAAGTGTTAATCTTGAAGGTGGTTCTGTATCATACTCCCTTCTCCACTGTCTTTGAACTTCATTTACATTCTCAAACTTCCAGTACCACTTAATAACCTGCTTACGTTCTTCAAAACTCAAACGTACGTCCCCCATGTTGATATTACAAATCCCAACTGACAATATAACATAGAGGGACGATTATGCTGGCATCTGGCGAAGAAATATAACATTAGCCTCGTAGAGCGGGAAAACTACAATAGTTTCAAATGTATATACATTTTTTAAGCACCCGGTATATATATATATATATCAGTAATGTTTTTATTACGATTTATAAAATTAAAATATCCAAAACTTTAAAAAAATTTTTACGTAGTAGTCGAACCAGTATTTGATTTATGTCATCGGACAGAATTTTGTAATTTAAAAACAATACAGAAAAAAATTAGCGGACTTCATAAAAAAACAAAAATAAACTATATCAATTCTTACAAATAGATCAATATATTAACTACTAGTAATAGTTTTTGAAATATAATATTAAGAAGTTTATTTAAATACCATAATTAATTATTATCATTAAAATTTTAATTAATTAATGTCTTAATTTTTATTTGATTCTGATTTTATTTGTTACTATGGATACACGACACGAATGATGGTTAGCCTGGTTAGTTGACACACAGTCACACAGGCTTATCACTCAAATTAAGTATTTTATATATTAAAAATACTTCTGATAAATTCCTTAAAAAAATGTCTAAATTTACTAAGTGTGATACTATTTTCTATTCGGTAAAAGTAATACCTGCTAATAGTCTGCTTATACCCAAGACTTAGCCTTTTATAATACTACGGCAGTGGCTATTGAGACGCTAACGTCTTAATAGCCCACAGGCTATTGAGACGCAAACAAAATAAGCCAATGAAAATTAAGTATTTAAGGTTGGCCTATTTAGGGGTCGTCCTTGACTGATGACGATGTGACGATGTGTGAAATTGTGTTAGATATGTCACATGTAAATGCGCAACTTAAATAAATTTTTTATAAAAATATTCTATTGCCTTACAGTAAATACATATTTAAATGTAACAGTGTGTTTTTCATTTGGAATTTATTGTAAAAATACAATAGAAGTAATATAAAGTTCTAATTTTATTGTCTTCAACAATGCATGAAGGGGCCATTCATGCATGACGTCACGCGCCTGTGGGTGGGGCCGGAGAAGGGTAACGCAATAGAGAGGATGTAAGACAAGGGGTTGTGGCGACGTTTAAGAAATCAAATTGTGCTACTTGAAATAAAAGTTCCACTTGATTGCTCACAATTTATTTAGTTACATTTTCAATGGTTTCACGCGTGTTAACTATATTAGACTTAGTCTGAAGATTTGAACTAAATACATATTACATATTCCTATGACAAAAATGTTAATTAAAACGTGGTAAATTTTTAAAAATTAAATTTTAACTTTTTTTTTTTTTTTGGAGAGCTTTGTGTCGTCATATTGTGGAGAGGGGGGTCTACGTTTTGTAACAATTGGCAAAGGGGGGTAAAAATCGCATGGTGTCATTCATGGACGGCGAAAAAACTTATAACTTATAAAATATAAAGATATAAGCAGTGAAATCGCCATCCCGTTATGTTAATATAACTTAACGGCTGATACACTGGGTGAAAGAGAAACATCTACTAATTTCAAGAAATGGAAATATAAATCAGACGGATATATATTTAACAATGTGTGAAATTTTCAGTTTGGTCTGAATTTAAAAGTTCAGAATTTCGATTGCATTTAAATATAATTTATAAAACATTATTGCATATCAGTCTTGACTCAGTCAGTCAGTTACAAATGCCGTTAGAGTCTGCGCGGTTTACGTTACTAGGCTTGGTATTATGCAAATTATATTTGTTGTTCGTAAGTACCCATTCAGTTGAGACACCCCTCCCTCTTCCTCCGTACGCATCCATTCGCAAAATCATTTTCCCGTTGTGTCTTTCACTGTTACTTTAGATACTTTGACTTCCTCCTTTTCCCTCTATTCTGTGTCCTTCTTTGTTTTTATTTTTCCTTACTTTTCAATTTTTATCATACAATATGTTTTAAGATTTATGTAAGTAATTATTTATGTTATTGTACTGGTGAAGGCATTAGCCGAAAGTCTACTTTTATTACTATTAGTTCATAAATAAAGCTTAAATTTATGTCTTCTTACCCAAATAGTTTGCGTAATTTGTTTTGCTTTGTTTAAAGAAATAGCAAGCTATCGAACATTTTTCTAGAAGTTTTATTTTAATTCGCTAATTTACATGTGACATCAACACTTGGTGCGTGATGTCAGTCAAGGACGATTACTTAATTTTCAATGGCTAATTATTTTGTTTGCGTCTCAATAGCCTGTGGGCTATTAACACGCTAGCGTCTCAATAGCCACTGCCTAGTACTACTACTCAACTACTTTTAGAACTAAGTCTATGCAGTATACATTACGGCTATATCATATAATTAATTGTGATTTAATTTACCGTAAAATGTGGAAACTGTGTGCTAGAGTTACGATTATAATAAAAACAGTAATTGATTAAATTAAACGTTCAAACAATTAAAGTTTATTCAATAAACTCTGTTCTGTTGTAGAAAATAATATAGTGATAATATAGTGTATAGTCAGTACAGCATTATCTTATAAATCTTATAAGTTACAGACTCTCCTTCTGAACGTATATCTATGATTTGTGCTTAGTCCTGTATTCTTATTAGAGCCTTAAATGATGTTAGAGTGTTGGCTTTCCTGGTTTCTTCAGGCAACACAAGCCATGCCCGAATACCGGTCGGAAAGAAAGAAAACTTGTATGTGTTTGTTCTTGCATACAGAATAAGAAAGGGATTTTTTTATAATAATGATAATATTGGCCTTGGACTTAATTATCAATTCTGTAAAATATAATAAAAATAATGTTGTATCAATTCAATTAAATATCAACAAATATAATTATAAGAAAATTAAAATAAAAATTTATTGCTGCTTTTTAAGATTATTTTCTTTTGTTCTGATTGCACAGCAATAAGTGAGCAAATCTATTTAAAATAATATAAAATCATTAATATTTTATTTATGTAAATCAAGTTTACTAGTTTTATAACAAATTTTGGTGAAAATAGGTCTCATTTATTTAGAAAATGATTAAAATAAGATAATTTATAATTATATTAGATGTTTCAGATGATCCTTCGATACAAAGATTATTGCATCCTAAATTGTGTATTTTTTCTGTTTATTCCTATAATTTAATTAGAGTTTTAAATGTTGATAAAATGTTAATTTTACTGTTTACATCAGGCAATCGTTACCATGCCCAAATAGACAGGAATAACAAACATGTGTATGTTTTTTTTCTTGCATATGGAATAAGAAACTTTCTTTTCCGTATGTCTAATTTAGGGTTGTATTAACTTCTCTTTGTGCTGCATCTCTAAATTAGAATTAACTGCTTTATGTATAATTACTACTTTACCCTTGGTTCTTCTATCCTTTAGTGTTTCAAGGTTTAATGATTTAAAAAGAAAATTGTTCTGATCTTGTTAGTTTTGAATATTTTCCAGTAATGTATCTTACAGCTCTTTTTATTTGAATGTGTTCTAGTTCAACAATTTTTCTTTAGTGGATGTGTCGCATACAGAAGATGCATATTCTAGTACAGGTCTCAACAATGTGAGGAAACATTTTAGTTTAATGTCTCTATAACATTTGTAAATGCTTCTTTTTATAAAGCCAATAAAATATGTTATTTTTTAGAAAACTATTGGCAAAGGGATTCCATGATAGCTTCATTTTTATTGTGACTCCTAAGTATTTTGCATTTTTACTTTGGTTAACTTCTTTTTATGAATAAAATACTTTGAACTTATTTGTTTCTTTTTCTTTCTTACTCTTAACAATTGTAACTTTTTTGGGTTGAAAGACATGCCCCAGTAGATCACCATTTCATCAATTCTTTTGTAAACTTTTTCTATCTTTATCTGATTTAATTTTTTTTTACAAATTATACACTCTTCAGCAAAAAACTAACTTTTCTTCCTGTTGTGATGTTTTTGGTTAAATCAATTAAATAAATTTAACACATAATATAAAGCAGAATAGTTAGTCACATTAATCTTCTGTACAGAAGGAGCGTCTGTAATGTATAAGACCAATATAATGCCCTATGCCCACAGAAACAGGGCTTTAGAAAAAACAGATAATGTGAAACACAATTGATATGTCTAATAGATGAACTATCAAAAGGCTTAGATCAGGGATGCCCAAAGTCCGGCACGCGGGCCAAAACTGACCCGCGAAGCAATTTTTACTGGCCCGCGGCCTCATATGAAATAATTAATTAACTAACGTATTATTTTTTAACAACATTAAATATAAGAAAAGTCGACAAGTTTTACCGTTTTTATAACGTCAATGGATGGCAAATGTCGATAACATTGTATAGTTTACGAATTACTAAACTTCAGTCTTAAAGAGTGACAAGGGGAACAAATGTATTTGGTTCTGTTTGTTCTGCTGTCTTTGACGTTAAATTACCAACTAAACGATATATTTATTTAGTACTTATGGCTATCGCCATGACTCGTGAGCACAGTAGACAAGCAAAACATGTTTGTAACAAAGTCAGCTTAGTCAGGCTGGCAAAGTTTTTAAACTTCAATGTATCATTCATAAAGAAGTTCTTTGTGCTAAACACCTTTTATGTGAGCGTGTCCTTAAGCAAGTGATAAAAATATGATCTCTATTCGCTCTAAAACCCTGTTTCACAGCCAATTTTAATAGTGTCTTCTTGACATCCAGATAGAATACAAAGATGTTATGTATGACAATGATATAAGATGGTTTAATCTGGGGACAGCACTATAGCGCGTCCACACAGAAAAAAGAAATTGGGCAGTACATGGAAGATAAGGAAAAACCATTTCCAGAACTATCTTATGCTTGTCTTGCATAGTTTGCATTTTCGGTTGATGTGAAAAGACATATAAACCTTCTTAACACAATTCTCCAAGGGCACAATGCAGTGGTAAGCCAATTATATTCACATATCAAGATCTTTGGGAACAAGCTGCAACTTTTTCAAAGGCGGCCTAATACCACACATTTCCCCTCACTACAGGAAATCATGACAAGTTTACCAGAAAGAAGCTTCAATTGGCAAATGAATAGGTATAATGCAGATATCACATCCTTGGCTGATTAATTTCAAAGACGCTTTCATGACTTAATAACTATTGAAAAGATAAAGATGGTTGTTTTTTATAAATCTTCTTATTTCTGTGTAGATTTTGATAATACTGCGGCAATCTGCAGCTGGAAATCATTGAGCTGCAAACTGATGCTGAGTGTCGCAACAGACAATTTCTTCTCTTTGACTTTTATAGTAAGCTTCATGGTTAAAGAGAGATTAAAAGGAATTTGAACATTTTTTTTTAAAAATGATTAGCTTGTTTGGCTCGACATACTTGTGTAAGCAGACATTTTCAGTTATGATTTTTAACAAGATTGGTGTGAGGACGAGAATAAGTGACTCTCAACTACGCGATATCATACATATCAAAACCATGGCATTGAGCCTGACCTCACCTATTTACTGTATTCAAATATCTCAGTTTCACCATTCACATTAAAATTTTACAATAAAAACTCACCATTCTATGTCATTTTTATAATATTACTAGCTAATTACCCGCGCTTTGCTGCGGTATTTTAAGATTTCAGTTAGCGCTTAGAACCGGTAAACACTAATTCAATATCCCTTTGATTTCAATCTAAATCATTATGGATATGCTAAATATATTAACTAAACCGTCTTGGAACAGACGTTAAAAGTTCATAACCCCATTGGAAACTGTATTATTTTTAAAATCACATTTGTTCAATAATGTATCCATTAACTCAATAGACAATTTTTAAATTACCTTTTATATAACTAATGTTAAAAATAACAAACCGGTCTCCAGCCCTAAAAATGTGTTTATGCTATTAAAAATTAAAACTTATCTTTAAAAACTAAAATTTGGGTCCAATGCCCTACTGGTGCAAATTGTATAGTTCAAAACAACAGCTTATTTCCATTTGGATCATGATGAATATATTTGTTAGTCCAAATTTGATTTAAAAATAGAGTGATAACGAATGGTAAAATGTTTTAAACGTTAACGAAAAAGAGATTAGGGGCCAAGGGTCAAAGAAGATTGAAAAATATTATTTTATTGACCAAACGAATTTTAACATAGGTCTTCAAATTTGTATCTTCCGAGTTTTTAAAAAATGCATTTACAGAGTATCCAAAGTTTTTGTTTATTTGTAATTTTGCTAATATAAGGTGAAAAAACTGCAATTGAGTGATAAGTTTGCCTGCTACCATCCTAAATATGCATGCATCTACCTGCACAGGATGTTGAAGAATTTGTGATGATTTACTTCGTATTTACGAAAAAAATACATTTGGGTCTCCGTCTCCCATTTGAGTGGCAATTTAAATATTTGTTTCGCTTGTTACCAGCGCGGGTGTGTACTCAACAGTTTCCTTAGTTTCATGCTTCTAACTACATGGGGAATTGGAAAATTAGTGATGAATCAGTTTTTGTATTTAAAAAAAAATACATTGAGGCCCCCGGCTCCCGCTGAGTGATACTTAAGATATTCTTTGCCTGTTACCATTTCGGGAGTGTAATAAACAACTTCCCGAATTCTCACGTTTCTACCTAAACGGAAAAAGGAAAAATTGCAATATTCAGTAAAAGGATAAATTAAATGTTTTGGCCCCCGGCTCTATGAAAATTAATTCTAAATTTTAAAAAATTCTAATAATCGTGGCAAGAGGCTATTAAACAACATACCAAAGTTTTATGCTTCTTCCTACACGGAAAGTTAGAGGATTAAGGATGAGTACATTTGTTAAAAAAAGAAAAACAACATGCGGGCCCCTGGCCCCCAGTAAGTGAGAATTTAAATATTATTTTCAACTGTTACCATCATGGACGTGTACTGAATAGCTGCCAAAACACGGAAATAAGGAGAATTAGTGATTTTCAGTTTTTATAAAGCTGACATAAGGAAAAAAAACTTCAGTTGGGCCCCCAGCCCACAGGAAGTGAGAATTTAAATATTATATTCATTTGTCACCATCGTGGAACTGCACTGAACAACTACCCAAAGTTTCATCCTTCTGCATACGCGGGAAATAGGATAATTAGTGATTTTCATATTTTATTTAGTCCTTGTAATGGAAAAAAATGCTTTTAGCCCCCGGCACCCATGAGTGTAACATTTAAAATTATTTCCTACAAAAAATTGTCACAATAAGCTGCTGTGTAATTTTGCTAGGTTTAATGCTTCTGCCTAAGCGGGAAATAGGATAATTAGTGATTTTCATATTTTAAGTAGCCCATGTAAGAGGGAATAAATTTTGGGCCCCCGGACCCCATGAGTGGGAATTTTAACATTATTTTCCGCTAATTATTGTCTAAATGGGCTAGTCAACAACTTTGTAAAGTTTCATGTTTCTACCCACATGGGATATCGGAGAATAAGTGATGAGTCCGTTTTCATAGAAGAAAAAATAGATTTGGGCCCCCAGCCCCAATAAGACAGAATTTCAGTATTGTTTTCGCCTGTTATCACCGTAAAGTATACTGAACAACTTCACAAAGTGTCATGCTTCTATCTACTCGGAAAAGCGGATAAGCATCGATTTTCAGTATTTAAAAAAATAGTTTTTGGGCCTCCGGGCCAAACTTTTTGTGATTTCTAAAAAATATTTACGCCAATAATCGTTCAAAGAGGCTACTCAACAATTTACCAAAGTGTCATGCTTCTACCTACACGGAGAGTTGGATAATTAGAGATGAGTCAGTTTTTAATATAAGAAAAAAACTACATTTGGGCCCCCGGATCCCAGTAAGTGATAATTCAAATATAGTTTTCGCCTGTTTCCATCGTAGAAGTAAACTTAACAACTAACCAAAGTTTTATGCTTTAACCTACATGCGAAATAAGAGAATTCGTGATTTTTATTTTTTTATATAGCTCATATAAGGAAAAAAGCAAAAAATGGGCTTCCTTACCCTAGGGGTGGTCACCTAGTAAAAAAAAAAACTACATTTGGGCCCCCGGCTCCCAGTAAGTGATCATTTAAATATTTTTTTCACGTTTTACCACTGCGTGGTTGTACTTATCGATTCATAATCCACATTGTACTTCCACCTAAACAGAAACTTGATCTTTCTTGAGACGTGATTGTATTTCGGTGTCTACATTTTGTTAAAAAAACCCGTTTAAGAAAAAGTGCAATTGGGCCCCCGGCACCACATAAGTGAGAATTGTATTTATTTATTTTTTTTTTTTTGCCATTATTGCCAGGAGAGTAATTTCCAAAAGTTTCATGTTTTGACGACACGGTACATTGGAGAATTAGTGATGAGTTTGTTCCTAAGAAAAGAAAAAACATTTGGGCCCCCGGCCTCCTATGAGGGGAAGTTGAAATTCTTTGTCGCAAATTAGCGGTTGGAGAGTGTACTTAACAACTTCCCAAAGTTTCATTCTTCTAACTACATGGGAAATAGAAGAATGGTTGATTTTCAGTATTTTTATAGGGTATATAAGTTTTAAAAAACACAACATTTGGGCCCCCGGCTTCCCATGAGTGGGAAGTTAAAAATTGTTTATCGCAAAATATCGTTGCTTTAGCGTACTTAACAACTTTCCAAAGTTTCATGCTTCTATCTATCAGTAAAATAGGATATTTATTGATTTTTAGTTTTTATATATTTAACATATAAAGCTGAAAGTTTGTGTTTGTTTATTTGTTACCAATAAAAATCCACACCGTTAATATTTAAGTATACTTAACAATTACCCAAAGTTGTATGCTTTAACCTACAATTGGAAATATTACAGTCTAATACTAATGGGGTTTTCCCGCTTAGGGAGTGTTAATATTAGACTCTTGCTCAGTGCGCACTATTTTGACACAAATATTTTTGACGCGATTTTCATTTTTTATATAGCTCATATAAGGAAAAAAGCAAAAAATGGGCCCCCTTACCCTAGGGGTGGTCACCTTGGGTTAAAACATAGCCTATGACCTATTCCAGGTCAAATTTAGGTCCCCTGCAAAATTTCACCACCCTTGGTCCAACGGTGTGGATTTGTATTGGTAACAAACAAACAGACAAACAAACTTTCAGCTTTATATATTAGATTTTAATCCGGCCCGCAAATATCTTTGGATAAAGGAATATGGCCCGCCATTCAAAAAAGTTTGGGCGTCCATGTCTTAGATAATAATGATCAAATAGAATCAATATTACTAGACTTCTCAAAAGCATTCAACAAAGTTCACCACCTTAGTTTACTAAAAAAAAAAACTTAAATACTTTGGAATCTCTGGTCCCTTACATCACTGGATCCAAGATTTCCTATTGGGTAGGGAGCAAACTGTAATAATTAATGGTTCTAAATCTACACCAATAAAGGTTAACTCAGGAGTTCCACAAGGAACTGTCCTAGGTCCCTTATTATTTTTAATTTATATAAATGACTTACCCAACAATATCTCAACAGGAACTAAAGTTAGGTTATTTGCTGATGATTGTATAATCTATAGAACAATCAAGTCAGAACAAGATAGCAAAATTTTACAAAAAGACTTAGATGAATTAATAAAATCGGAAACTATGGGAAACTAACTGGAGTATGTCCTTCCACCCAGAAAAATGTCAACTGCTAAGCGTGACAAAGAAAAAGAAACAAATAAATTCAAAATATTTCATTCAACGAAAAGAACTAACCCAAACTAAAGATGTCAAATACTTACGAGTCATAATAAATTAAAAACTATCTTGGAATCCCCATTTCAATGAAGTTATTTAAAAAATGAAACAAAACCTTAGGCTTCATAAAAAGAAACTTTTACAAATGTAACAAAGATATAAAACTAAAATGCTTCCTTACCCTGGTGAGACCTATACTAGAATCTGTATGGGGCCCATCCACCATAGAAAATATTGATAAGTTAGAACAAATCTAAAAAAGAGCTGCCAGATTCATTACTGGAGAATATTCAAAACTGACAAGAGTAACACCATTAGTTAAATCATTAAACCTTGAAACACTAGAGGATAGAAGAACCAAGAGTAAATTAGTAATTATACATAAGGCAATTAATTCTAATTTAGAAATACAACACAAAGATAACTTAGTACAACCCTCAGATAGACATAAAGAAAAAAACACCTTTCTTATTCCGTATACATAAACAAACACATACAAGTTTTCTTTCTTTCGTCTGGTATTCGGGTATGGAATGTGTTACCTGAAGAAACCAAGAAAGCTACCTTTTTATCATCTTTAAAATTTTATTAAAAATACAGGACTAAACCAAAAACCACAGAAATTTGTAGGACGCAATAATCTTCTGTGCAGAAGGAGCGTCTCTAACATATAATATAAGATAATAAATTTAAAAGAGGAGATAACCTAGCACAGTTCCTTGTGAAACCTCTGAATTAACCTTTATTTCTGCATATTTATTTTTATTAACTATTACAATTTGCAACCTATTAGGAAGTCTAGGATATAGTGAAGTAAAGGACCTGAGATATCAAATTAAGTAAGTTAAATGAAATGTATCAATTATAAGTAATCAAAGTAATATTTATTTTTAATTGTTTTTGTTTTTTTTTTTAAATTTTTAGCGTGGTATTACTACACATTTTAGTTATGTAAATAGTAGTAACAAAACAAGCTTGTTATTGTAATAAAAGAAAAGTTGAAACAAAATTAAAAAATTGATTTTCTGATGCTTGAAATAACTCATAAAATATTTTTTTAAATTCCTTCCTTATTTAAATACTTAAATAAAATAAAACTAAAATTGTCACATTTTATTAACTGTGACTTAAATTGATTTTACAATTTATTTATGATAAACAATGACTTGAACTTTAAACAATTATTTGGATTATTTATTTTGAAGCATTTAATTTTATATTTCTTATATATGAATACACATTGATACAATAGAAATATATGGATGTCATTCCTGTTCCTTTTGTCTAATACTAATGAGATATTTTCTGTTTGTTATAGATGTGATTGACTGTCTAAATCACTTATATAAGCTGACACGTCTAGAATTTCATATCTTATCACTGTCATTCTTCTATTTAACTCTGAATGACATCATAACAATACCACATATTTTATCTGTAATTCCCAAGTGTCATTCTTTATTCTAGACCTCGAATTTTTTTAATAACATTTTTACAATGAAAAGGATTAGCCATTCTCTCATTTGGTAAAGATATATGTCAAATTAATATAGCTAAAACTGAAGTAATAATGAAATATAGAGTATTATATTTTTGTATCTTTTCTTTGATTAGTATTTCTATTAAATTCTATTGAATGGGATGTGACTATATACATACAACTTAGTTTATTAGCAATAATTAATTAAGTCTGAATGTTCTTTTTAATTTCTTTGTTTGAAAGCTTTAAATGTGTGTGATGTTTATGATATATAAAAACAACTTAATAAATTAAAAAGATATTATGTATTTTACACTAATATTTCTTGTCTACTGCTAATAAAAGAGAAAATGTCTTTGCTTTAAAAAAAAAAAATTAAACATCTTTATCGCATCAAATATTATATCTAAATGCTCTCACAATATTATAATAAATGTGCACAATAAATCACTATACAATATTTTTTTCTTCACCTTTGTTGTTATTTTATAATTTTTAATCGAATTATTTGATTTATAGATTTAAATGTTTTCAATGCTTCTTTAAATAAATAAATATGGATATTATTAAAGTTTTCAATATTATTTTGCTATTTTCTGTTTGTAGCTATTAATGGGAAAGGAAAAAAATGCCTCTTCTGGTGAGATTATTTATATTCTTATAGATAATATTTAAAAAACAATAATTTAAAAATAGTTTCCAAACCTTGCTTTAAGGTTGTCTAATTAAGTAACCTTACTACAAATTATATTTCTTATATCATTTTTTTTAAAAAATTGATACATAAAGTTATCATATATATTCCTCTGACCTTCTGTAAATTTATTGTTGTATGGTCTATTAGCTGTCAGTATTTAATTTAAAAGTGTTAAAAGATATATAAAAAAAATATTTTTCAAAATTTGTTGAATTTGTTTTCATTAACGCCTTCAATTTATATTTTGTATCTTTAAAAAAACATTTACTAGCTACATACAGCACTTACCAACATAATGCCTGATATAGGTTGATTGACTTATATCTGTCAGAGACAATAATATAGTGAAATAATATGAATTATAATTAGGTCATTTAAGAAATTGCATAAACAATTTCTGAAGTTAAATTTTAGTATTACAAAATATTTTGAAAATTTTAATTAAAAAAACACAGATAATTGATCAATAAAAAGTTAGCAGTATATTTGACCGATGTTTTTGATATATTAGTATAAAACAATAGTTTAAAATATGATTTTGGTCATTTAGATAGAGATGATCAACATGATAAGAGGCATTTTTTCATTTTTTTATTGAGATATCAGTGATTATTGACATAAAAAAAAACATCTGTGACAAAATGCTCAGAAAAATAGAGAATTTGGTGGATGTCATAATAATGGGGTTCAAGTGTTTGAAAATTTTAATGACAAAACTCCTAAATTAACTTAATATCAGTTGTAAACAATAGTTATGTCATTAAACAACTATTTTAGTACCTGACAATAGTTTTTAAATAAATCACTACATTAATTGATTTGTTTATAACAGTTTCCTTTTTTATATGAAAAAAAAAATCCTTTTGAATTATGATTATAAAAAAAAGTGTTCTGACTTAAAATAAAAGGTGTCATTAAGAACACAAGTGTGAAACATTTTTTTCTTTTTTTATGTATAAGGAAAAGTCTATAAAAAATTCATTGTAAGAGAAGTTTATAAGAGTAATTATCTTTATTCAAATTCTAGCCTAGTAATTTTAACAAAATTGGTTCTATAAATTTTATAAGTAAAGAAATCTGTAAGCAAATTGAAAAGAATACCAACAACTATATAGTCATAAAGATCTAGTAACATTACTGAAGTATAGTTGAGAATAACTTAAAATAGACTTTTGTCTGCTAAAAATCCATTAAATACATAACCCAAGATACATATCTGTTACATTGTCAGATGTGCTTATCTAGGATATAAGGGCCTGGGATATTGGTGTCAAGTCTCATCTAGGTATAAGGGCCTGGGATATTGATGTCAAGTCTCATCTAGGTTATAAGGGCCTGGGATATTGATGTCAAGTCTCATCTAGGGTATAAGGGCCTGGGATATTGATACATAAACCAAGATACATATCTGTTACATTGTCAGATGTTCTCATCTAGGTTATAAGGGCCTGGGATATTGATACATAAACCAAGATACATATCTGTTACATTGTCAGATGTTCTCATCTAGGGTAAAAGGGCCTGGGGTATTGATGTCAAGTCTCATCTAGGGTATAAGGGCCTGGGATATTGATGTCAAGAGACAATAGAAACAAATGTTTTAAGTGTCGTGTATTAAAATAATCCTAATGACTGAATGTCTTTGACAGAAACAACTCCTCTATTGTGTTTTAAGAATATTAGGTTATCATGATTATTATTGGAAGGCATTTATTTTAAATATTTTAATTTAATATTTTATTAATTTAATATGAATTCAACTGTTGATTATATCAAAGTTTAACAATTTAACACAAAAGAATATAGATAAACGATAAGGTCAAGTATGACATGAATTCAACTGTATTTAGAGATAATAATATTTGTCGTTATAGCCTAAAACACTGCAGCTATATTTTCAACTGATATTTTATTATTTTTTTATTTTTTGTCTGTATGATATATATTTGTTGAAGAAGTCTATGGCCAAAACATTTTTTAAATTTATATTTTTATTATTATTTTATATATATGTGTGTGTGTGTGTGTGTGTGTGTGTGTGTGGCGTTTTGCACTTGTAAGGATTAGAAATATGTTATTTTAACAAAGTATATATATATTTTTTTTTTTTAAAAAGCATGCCTGTTATATCATCTCCTAGTCTTATAAATTTACTGTCGAATGTTACATAATTAGGAAAGGAAGAGATCATTCCCTGAAAACTATCAACATTTACAAGACTAGAGAACCCTTATCATTTCTATACTAATCACAATTCCTTGTTACCATAGTAAACTGGTAAAGAATATATTATGGGCTGAGTGTCCAAAATCAAGAAAATTCACATATATAATGCAAAGTACAAACATGGAAATTAATATTTTTTTTAAATGGAAGTTTTACTTTAGTTTTATGTGAGGTTTTTGTGTATATTGTTCTTTTCATACTTTGTATAATTGGATTCAATCGTGTAAGTCATTGTTAGCTTGTAAATAGTTCGTCATCACGTATGTTTTATTGGTTTTTGAGCTTATTATAATGGTAGTGATGGTTGATAAAGTTGAAAGGCGTATACTGGGGGGCATGAGGGTGCATAAGACCTCCCCCCCCCCCAAAAAAAAAAAAAGTGAGAAAATTTCGTAAATTTGTTACCAAGAATCTGAACTAAATTCCCCGCAAGTTAAATACACTAAAGACAGTGCACACATATCAAACACAAAAATTATTTTATATTTG
>MUZC01001544.1:4704-14750 GCA_002072015.1 Radix auricularia
CCAAAGAAACAAAAGATATTCCAAATTTAAACCAAAAAAAAAACATTAACAATTAATATGTTTTTTATATAAATATATTGTTTATTTTTTTTTATAAAAAAGAAATTGTATACATCAGTATGTAAACATATTTTTTTATTATTTATACATTAACTTACCTAACTTTCAGAGTATAAAAATCATGTATTATGTTATATAAATTTTAATTGTTTCTAATATATTGTTCTATGGACAATATTGCAAGATTTTGTAGTCTTAAATCACTTATTGTGGCGCAAATATTTTTTTTTCAACTTCAGTTTGGAGAAGCTCCTTTCACAACTAGATACACTGAAAGCAATCGTTGAACAAATTATTAGCAAAATTACAATGTTGGATACAGAATTTTCCAATCTATAATGTTGAATATATTTAAATAGACTCCGTTTTTCTAACATAATGCCTCTTCTTGTAGTGTAGGTACATCCAGGGTTGGTCTTAGGCTTCTGCAACTTATGCGGTCGCAGTGGGCCCCGAGCTTTCATAGGCCCCACCTATTTTAATTTTCACTTATTATCCTAATTAATACCTTATCCCGACCCAAATTGGGTCCCACGCAATCCTTTTCGCATACTAAGCTGCATAGGGCCCCGCAATAGCTACGACTGGCCCCGTGTACTGCCATAAAAACCTGGATGCTTTCTCTTTCAATCTCGAACAATTCTTTATGAATGTAAATAAAGAAATTTATTTTATGTTTAAATTCTTCATTTAATAGGCTAGATGGTATTATTCACAAATATTTTCTAGCAAGGACATGTAATTCATCACTACGTTCTTTTATTTTCTTTTATGATACATCTATTGATAAAAACATTTCTCGTTGTACTACTTTCTCTAAAGATAGAACCACATCTTCTGAATTTTCCCCACTCATATTTTGTCTATTTCTAACTGGGTTTTCAGTTACCATCCCCAACTCTCTGTAACAGCATTCTGTTTAAGCACATATCTATGTTACATGAAATGGGTTTGCATAGTCTGCATTAATTAAAAAAATACGGGTTCCCATAAATTGTAATACCATAGAAAAAGAAAACGATTACATTGAACTGAATAAAATCCCAGCATCTGATGTCGTTTTACTAGTTACTTCACATGTCAATTTTTCAAAGACGCTTTAAATTTTTGAGTATGTCTTTTTCGGAATTATTTATGTTATTGTAGTGTTTATTAACGGAGAAATAAATAACCGTTAATTTTAAATGAATAACCGTTAATTTTAAATGAATAACCGTTAATTTTAAATGAATATCCGTTAATTTTAAATGAATATTTTAATGAAAAAAACAATCTACATGTGCTACTTTAATGCAATAAAAACAAAATAAATTTAATTTTTAATCAGTTACCTTACAATAATTTGATGAAACCTTAAACAGTAATATAATTTACTACTTGCAAGTTAAACACAATATTTGAACCACCATGTCATGTAGGTACTTGTGCGAATGTCGAAATTCCACGCAAAAACTGTCGTAGCGATATTAATATTACATATTTTAGTACCAGCGGTTATGTGTTGTTTTTTGTGCTGTTTTCTTATAAAAGCGCCATCTGTAACAAATCGTTACCTTTTTTGAGCGATTAAATTTTTTAAATCGATTTTGCTTTAGTTATAACAACCACTATGTAATAAAACAAATGTTGCACGAATCGTTTATTAAAACTCAAAATTAAAATTCTTTCTGTTTCACCATGGTTTTCCACCTTCATAAGAAAAAGGGCGGTTTTCGGAAATGGCTTTAATTTTCAAACGCCCCCAAATGCCGCCATTTGAATGAGTGCCGCCCGGGGCGGACCGCCCCCACCGCCCCCCCTAGCTACGCCACTGAGAGAGAGAGAGAAAGGGAGAGCTGTGTGTATTTAGATATGATGTCAGATCGATATATTATAATTGGTCAGATGTTTTTAAGGATGGGTGAAGAGATGAATAGAACAGAGGTCAGATGTACGTATGGACTGGTCAATATATGAATAGAGTAGAGGACAGATGTATGTATGGACTGATCAATAGATGAATGTGTCAACACCTGGAGAGTTAGGAATATTGATATGCTAACAGTTGGCCACCAGCACCACATCCCAAGTGCTATCAGTTGGCCACCAGCACCGCACTCCAAGTGCTATCAGTTGGCCACTAGCACCGCACTCCAAGTGCTATCAGTTGACCACCAGCACCACACTCCAAGTGCTATCAGTTGACCACCAGCACCACACTCCAAGTGCTATCAGTTGGCCACCAGCACCACACTCAGAGTGCTATCAGTTGGCCACTAGCACCACACTCCAAGTGCTATCAGTTGGCCACCAGCACCACACTCAGAGTGCTATCAGTTGGCCACTAGCACCACACTCCAAGTGCTATCAGTTGGCCACCAGCACTACACTCAGAGTGCTTTCAGTTGGCCACTAGCACCACACTCCAAGTGCTATCAGTTGACCACCAGCACCTCTCTCAGAGTGCTATCATTTGACCACCAGCACCGCACTCCAAGTGCTATCAGATGACCACCAGCACCACACTCCAAGTGCTATCAGTTGGCCACTAGCACCGCACTCCAAGTGCTATCAGTTGGCCACCAGCACCACACTCCATGTGCTATCAGTAGGTCACCAGATGTGTGTCCAGGCCGTATATTTTACCCAACTTTTCACATAAATTTCATCGTGGCACATCTCATGATGGGACATAATCCAGGTTTAAATTATTGACAAGTCTTTAGACCCTTGTTGACTTCTGCCAGCTGGAGGCTCAACGGTTTAGAAAACTGGGAGCTTGGTCATGTCAAATGACACTTGACATTTTATGACATTCATTAAACCTGGGTATAGACCGCCCTAACACGACCAGGCTGAGACATAAACTACGTCTTAGATTTTCGTCGTCAGGATTTTGTCTGAGTTCAGTTAGGGACATGACGTCTTTGAGAGTATATTGACTACCACGGAAACTAGTTACCATTCTATGAGGCAGTGATGGAGTGACAAATACATCAGTTACCATTATATGAGGCAGTGGGGTGACAAATACATCAGTTACTATTCTATGAGGCAGTGATGGGGTGACAAATACACCAGTTACTATTCTCTGAGGCAGTGATGGGGTGACAAATACATCAGTTACCATTCTATGAGGCAGTGATGGGGTGACAAATACATCAGTTACTATTCTATGAGGCAGTGATGGAGTAACTAATACATCACTTACTATTCTATGAGGCAGTGATGGAGTGAAATACACACTATTTACTATAAATTGGGAAGTGATGGTTTGACAAACACAACGTTGCTACTCTGATGTCATGTTTCTCATTTTGAAGTATTAAAAAATTCTTCTTATTTTTTTAATCCTTTATATTAACTTGTGGTGTCTGAGCCGGGCGGGCGACCGACCGACCGTGTGACCTTGCCGAAAAACCTTTGGATGAATTTTTATCCCTCTTTCTCGTAAGCTAGCGAGCTGAAATTTTGCAGGCAGACCTCACGCCAGTGATAAAAATGATGTACATGTATCAAAATTTCAAATCGACCAATGTACTGTAATTTAATTATTGAATTTTAAAATTATTTTATTTATCTCTTTATATCATGTTAATTTTTTGAGATAGAGTGTTGTGGTGCGTAATATATTCAACAACCTTTCATGTCGCGCAATAAGGTGCGAATTACATTGACAGTACTTTTTAAAAATATATTCACGATCGGTGCGCATTATATTAAACACGTTTTATGAGACATAACTAGAATTTTGTATTTTCTGATTGTTTTGCCCTGCGTATTATTATGAACATCCTTATAGTTATGTCTCGTATATAAAGGATTTAACGGTTTTTTTTTTTTAATTTACATGTTTAAAAAAAATTATAGTTAGTTCTTCTTTCAAGATAACCTACAAACTTGAAGTTTTAGTCTAAATACACTGAAAAACTCTTGACTCATTTGTCATTGTGGTAGCAGGACTTCCTCATAGACCGGGGGTGGGGGGTGNCATTTTATCGGCTCTAGTAAACACATAAAAAATTTAGATTCATTACAAATTGGCGTCTTGAGATACAACTGAAGTCTGTTCAAGATTGGAGGGAAACAAATTGGGCTTTAATTCAGGGACTGCTGGGTGGGGGGGGGGGGAATTGTTCTCACTGAAATCAAACGATAACTTGAGATAACGTCTGCAACAACAACTGGCGGGAAAATGGTGTCAGGCCCCGTTGTTTTCCCCCGAATCGACCAGCTGGTAATTTCAGTAAGTTATTAACACAACCCTCTGATAAGGCTGTCTGCAAAGTCATATTTCTATTCTATTCAAGAAAGAAAGTTGCGATCAAATAAATGTGTGTGTGCGCGCATGTGAGTGTGGGGGGGGGGGTGAGTGAGCTCATTCTGCCGCCCAAACAACACAATGCAGACGATAAGATGTGAAAGTTAACAAGTGCTCGTCTGGGCCATACCAGACATAGAATGCTATCTCTCAGCCGCTCGCCTCGATCTGGTAACAACCAATTTACTCCACACCCGTCTACGTCACCTCCGCATTCTCCGTGATATAGTTCGTGACATTTGATGGGTCACTGTGGTAAGGGGGCTTTAGGTGCACTTGTTTACACAATACAAGTAAATAAAATGGGAAATATATCATGTACAGATGTAAATTTAGAGCAGAAGAATTATTTTTATTATAGCAATGACATAGGTCTAATCTGAGCACATGATGTCATTATAACAGTTTGTGTAGGTTGTCATAGGTCTAATTATAACACATGATGTAATTATAACAGTTTGTGTAGGTTGTCATAGGTCTAATTATAACGCAGGATGTAATTATAACAGTTTGTGTAGGTTGTCATAGGTCTAATTATAACACAGGATGTAATTATAACAGTTTGTGTAGATTGTCATAGGTCTAATTATATCACAGGATGTAATTATAACAGTTTGTGTAGGTTGTCATAGGTCTAATTATAACACAGGATGTAATTATAACAGTTTGTGTAGGTTGTCATAGGTCTAATTATAACAGTTTGTGTAGGTTGTCATAGGTCTAATTATAACAGTTTGTGTAGGTTGTTATAGGTCTAATTATAACACAGGATGTAATTATAACAGTTTGTGTAGGTTGTAACTATTGTTTCTTCATGCAACTCATGCAACAGTCGACTATGACAAACGATGAATGTTCTCTTATTTGTGCGTTTTATTACTAGAGTATGTTTTATGTAAATTATCAAATCTTTACACTAATATAAATTCTCCCCGTGTATAGCCTGATGAGTGTTTTTATTTCTTATATCACATTTGATGTTTAGGCTTGTTGTCAACACACGCCTCTTATTTTCTACCTTTTAAAACATCTTTCTGACTACACAAAATTTCATTAAAAAAGATGATTGTGGCCAAAAATAAATTTCCCGCTGTCAATGCACGCAAGCGTTGTGTTCAATATGTGATCATCAGGGACAGACGGGCTGCAGAGAGGTGCATGGAGTACAGCATGGAGTACAGCAGAGAGGTGCATGGAGTACAGCATGGAGTACAGCAGAGAGGTGCATGGAGTACAGCATGGAGTACAGCATGGAGTACATCATGGAGTACAGCAGAGAGATGCATGGAGTACAGCATTGAGTACAGCATGGAGTACAGCATGGAGTACAGCATGGAGTACAGCATGGAGTACAGCATGGAGTACAGCATGGAGTACAGCAGAGCGGTGCATGGAGTACAGCATGGAGTACAGCATGGAGTACAGCATGGAGTACAGCATGGAGTACAGCATGGAGTACAGCATGGAGTACAGCAGAGAGGTGCATGGAGTACAGCATGGAGTACAGCATGGAGTACAGCATGGAGTACAGCATGGAGTACAGCATGGAGTACAGTATGGAGTACAGCATGGAGTACAGCATGGAGTACAGCAGTGAAAACACAGAGCTGGGGGTTAACTGGGAGGAGTTGGTATCTAGAAATATTGACAGCCGACCCAGTGGCGTCACTAGGGGGGTGCGGTGGGGGCGGGCCGCCCCGGGTGACACCATCAGGGGGGTGACACCAGACAGTAAAATTCTATATATTCCCGTTATTTGGCACTGGAAAACTCGGAGGAGTTCTATGGGTTAAATCATAACGGGGTGACACCAGGAGCTACCGCCCCGGGTGACACCATGAGCTACCGCCCCGGGTGACACCAACCCTAGTGACCCCTCTGGACCCAATGTCATGTACTTATTGGGAAACTGGTATTTAGCATCATTCATATTTGATGTGGTACAAACTACAGACAAATTATGAGATCAAAACCTCATAGTCTTGATGTGGTACCAAGAGCAGACAGACCAGACAAACCTCATTGTCTTGTTGATGTACCAAGAGCAGACAGACCAGAAAAACTTCATTGTCTTGTTGATGTACCAAGAGCAGACAGACCAGAAAAGACCAGAAAAACTTCATTGTCTTGTTGATGTACCAAGAGCAGACAGACCAGAAAATCTTCATTGTCTTGATGTGGTACCATGTACAGACACACCAGACAAACCTCATTGTCTTGTTGATGTACCAAGAGCAGACAGACCAGACAAACCTCATTGTCTTGTTGATGTACCAAGAGCAGACAGACCAGACAAACCTCATTGTCTTGATGTGGTACCAAGTACAGACAGACCAGACAAACCTCATTGTCTTGTTGATGTACCAAGTACAGACAGACCAGACAAACCTCATTGACTTGATGTGGTACCAAGTACAGACACACCAGACAATCCCTTTAAGTGTCGTCACATTAGATCCAGTGACTGTCCTGCATTACAGTACGGCTTCTCAGACCTGCGCACTGATGGTCTGTCTGTCTGTTGACAACATCAGCTGGGTGATATGGACAAGGCTTCTTGTGGCCAATAAGTGAGGGGGGTGTGGCTTGCGTTTGTTGCACGCACAATCCTGGTATTACTACCAAAATAAGTGAAGTTTTAAGGCTTCATCTGTCCACAGGAAAGTTTTTGTTTGTAGGTTAGATAATATGATACCGACTGTGACGTTGTAGTACACAAATGGTGACATGAGTTACTGCAGTGGAGACTGCAGTAATATATTACAAATATGTGGACACCAACAATGACTATTAATTTTTTTTGACACAAACGTGAATATAAATATAAATAATATATATAATTGTAAGGACGTTTGATGCAGATTGAAACCATTGAATAAGTGAAATCACCTAAGAGCATTAAGTACAAGCTATCGTACATGGCGAATTAAGTATCACCTAATTTTAAGATTATCATTAAGTGAACATTTGGATTAGGTCCGGTACTGATTCGTCTGGGAACTTTTTTTTTTGCATGTAATATTTTCGGAGGTTCTACATTTCCTAAACCTAATCCCAATCCTAATCATAACCCCAACCCTTACCCTTACCTTAATCCTAAAACTGACCCCAATCCTAACCCTTACCCTAATCCCAATCCTAACCCCAGTTCTCATCTTAACCCCAATCCTAAACCTAATTCCAATCCTAACCCCAATCCTAAGCCCTATACTAATCCTATCCCCAATCCTAACCCTAATCCCAATCCTAAACCTAACCCCAATCCTAACCCTAACCCCAATCCAAACCTAACCCCAACCATAATCCTACCCTAATCCTAAGCCTAATCCCAATCCTAATCCTAACCTTAAGCATAAAGCACACTCCCAATCTGGAACAATATTTTCGCCTCGACTTTCAAATTCCTTAACCCAAAATAATACATCTCTACACTAAGGTTACAGTTATCGATTGAATTAATTCCCATCGCATCTCGCAATATTCAATTTCTCGTTTAGCCTGACCCAAGCAAATTTGAGGGAAACAAATAACTGAGGCGGATGTTAATTCAATTATTTTCACATTTTTCTGTCATTAGAATTCACGGGATTTAAGACGCATGTTTGTATTCTCAGTGGCGTGCGCCAGAAATTGCTTTTCATTCTTTTCTTTTCAACCTACATATAAGAAACGGGAATTTTTCGTTCCCCGCCCCCCCCTCCATTTTTACTAGAATTAGATTAAATAGCTACGACGGTGTTGTGGTTTTATTAACTTGTATACGAAGCTTGAAAAAAAAAGATAGCAACTGGTAGCAAGTGATAGCAACTGGTAGCAAGTGATAGCAACTGGTAGCAAGTGATAGCAACTGGTAGCAAGTGATAGCAACTGGTAGCAAGTCGTGGAAGCAGCTGATAGAAAGTGGTAGCAAGTTATAACAACTCATAGCAAGTTATAGCAACTGGTAGCAAGTGATAGCAGCTGATAGTGAAAACAATGGTAGCAAGTGGTAGCAACTGATAGAAAGTGATTGCAACTGGTAGGAAATGATATTAAATGGAAAAGATGCAAACAAGGTAAGGGTTAGCCTGACAGGACGTAACAAAACAGCGAACGTTTCGGCAAAGAGCCCTTTTCAACTGACATACAAGACACACACACACAAAAAAAACGAATATAAAAAATAAAAACATAGCTGCGGTGAAATCCAAAGAGTCAACGAAAGTAAAGCTGAGAGAGAGAGAGCAGAGCGAGCCTTTATAGGAAAGGAGAGAGTGGGTGGGAAAAAACTCCTAGTTGATCAAATCAAACACAACATTCATACCATGTGGTGCAAGGGTCCCGTAATCTTGTATCTATCTATTCTCAAGACTGACGCTCCCGGGTGTGTTTGTGGCTGCCAGGTCCTTGGCGCCCATATGGTCGCGTCCATTGAAGTGTCGGGAGACGGGACTCTGTCTTGTGTAATCGCCCGAATGTGTTCAGCCATGCATGAAACGTAATAAGCAAAATTTGTCACAGGATGAAGCATTAAATCATTAGCGGCGTATGCTACGACGCGGGTCGGCTAGTTATTTCTATTTCCTTCTAAACGCCGAGGAAACACTGGTCATTGTCTTGAATTACAAATACTTGTCCTCTTTGATGTTCACTACTCCAGGTGTTGGGACAGTCATACAATATTTTCTGTGCGTAGGTCCCTCTCCCAACTTTAACACCCCCGCCCCCACCCTCTTTGTGTAGCTGGGATAAAAAAGTCATCAGTCTCAGGGGATAGGCTGCAGAAGCTGATGTATGAGTGACAAAACTCATGTCAGCTACTTGACCACCAACCATCAGCACCAACCATCACCACCAACCATAACCACCTACCATCAGCACCAACCATCACCACCAACCATCACCACCATCCACTAACAACAATCACCACCAACCATCACCACCAACCATCAACCCCAACCATCACCACCAACCATTACCACCAACCATCACCACCAACCATCACCACCATCCACTAACAACAATCAACACCAACCATCACCACGAACCATCACCACCAACCATCACCACCAACCATCACCACCAACCATCAGCACCAACCATCAGCACCAACCATCACCACCAACCATCACCACCAACCATCACCACCAACCATCACCACCTACCATCAGCACCAACCATCACCACCAACCATCACCACCAACCATCACCACCATCCACTAACAACAATCACCACCAACCATCACCACCAACCATCACCACCAACCATCACCACGAACCATCACCACAAACCTTCACCACCAACCATCACCACCAACCATCACCACCATCCACTAACAAAAAACGCCTACAAACACCATGAACTTAACAAGCTCATGCACTTAAAACTCTCAGCTGTTTTAAGTTCATGACCATTTCATTGGGATTTTCCCTAGTCGTACTTTGGTAGAATGTTCTATTTAGTCCAATACCCTCAAGTGGTCCCCTTAAGTCAGGAGAGAATAAACTTACGGTCTATTGCCCAAGCGAGTTTGTCGGGTCACCTGGCTACAATGGTTCTGATGTACTGACTCGTCTGATGACCTAAGTGAACTAACCGATATCAGTGAAGAGAAACCCCCTAGCCGTCTCCAGCATCCCAGCCAGCCATCCCAGAACGGAACTGTCTGTTATCTCTAATAGATTATCATTTCTCCCAAAAAAAAAA
>MUZC01001544.1:23447-34906 GCA_002072015.1 Radix auricularia
GAATTAGATAATTAAGTTGCTGTCATTTTGAAATAAATTTTATTGAGTTTTCTCTAAAAATATCTATTACTAACAAGACTTTATTCTAGATTTTCTTTCCGCCAGACGCTTCAATAAAATTTAAAGATATGTGATTGATACTTGGAGTGATAAATTTAAAAAAAACAAAGGAAGCATATCCTAAATTTATTAAATGTTTTGTAAAGTTGCATCATTATTTTATGAGTACCTTGATAATACGCTTGAAATAATTTTTCAAAGACAAATTCTAGAACCACCGGGCAGATCTGCTAGTATAATCATAAAGCCATGCTGACAGTTCTCAAAAATGCAAGGCACAATAAAATATATAAACATGAGGCATTCTGTTGGATGTAGTTATTTATATAATGTTTTGTTTCACAGAGACAGGCTATTAAAGATGTGTCTTTCAGGATTAGACTGAATTATAGCAGGATTTCACTGGATTATAGCAGGATTTCACTGCATTATAGGAGGATTTCACTGGATTATAGCAGGATTTCACTGGATTATAGCAGATGAAGCATAAAAATGACGCCATGTGAAATCAGATAACAAGAGAAAAATAAACATGGACGACGTAAAAATATTTTTCTTAAAAACTAAGAAACAAATTGTTTTGTGATAATGGGAATCTTCTTGAATGACTGAAAAGCTAAAGTCAAAGTCAAGCGCTTTACAGAAATGTGACTCATGTATTAAGATTTGATAAGGGAGAGAGTATAATTTTAATCAATAATGCAATATAGCTTAGACTCAAATTTTGATGGCCTATTGTGGTTCCGTGAATAACTGTGGCACTAATAGCTCACATTGTATTCAAATTAGGGCTGGTAATTTAAATGTAATAGTTAACTTTTGAAAAATTCATGAAATTAATCGTACATTTCGATTAAAGATCGATTAAAACAGGTGACAAGATCTGGAGGTCTTTCAAAGACGATATTGCAAGGCACTGTCCAGGGAAGAAGAAAAAGAGGCAGACCAAGGAAGAGAGGACGATATCAAAGAGTGGACCGGCATTAAACTGAACATCTCATGGGAAGTAACAAAAATAAGTAATTGACATTTAGTTTTTGTTTTATTGAGTCATTAGAGTATAGACCTGTTCTTCTCTAATATCTAAATATCACTAATGAATGTACATTCTCTTTTGGGTTGAGCCTTTAGGCTCTTAAAACCCGGTTCAATTTTTCGCAGGCGAGCCTCATCATTCGGGCATCGCCATAGAGGTAATCCTCAGCAGGTACCGCAACTTCACCACCTAAAACCCCGTCCAACTCGGGGCAACATTCTAGTACGTGGGCCACCGTCTCCTCGGGGCAGCCACACAGCCGACAGGCCAGTTCCCTCCTGTTGTCAAACTTATATAGTAACTTCGTATTGGACAATGGTCAGTTCTCATTCGTGTTATGAGCGTCTGATTACTACGGTCAAGTTTCCACCAGGCATCGCTTTTGTCCGGTCGCGGCAATTTCGGGTATACCTTTCTGGCCGTATTCCCATTTGCCCAGCCCTCAAGCCATTTCTCACGGAAATGGTCTTTTAGCCACGACTTGACCCCCAGTTGGGTCAAGGGCTTATCGGGTTTGGGCTGAGCTGCGCTTGCCCTGGCCAGTGCGTCGACCCTGTCTGATTGGGCCGTGCTGCAGTGTCCGGCCATGAACTGTAGGACTACTTTACCGCCACGTGCCAGGATGTCACCTACTGTATCCAGAATGGCACTTACCGTCTTCGCCTCCAGAGAGCTTCGTCTCAAGGTTTCGAGCGAAAACCGAGAATCGGTGAAGACTACGACGGTTGGGAAACTCTTTCTCTTCACTAGATGACGGCGTACTTCCTTCAGACCCCTGTGAATCGCTTCCAGTTCGGCTTCATGACTACTGTTAGTAGATTCACACGGTCCCGACAGTTTGACGCTGTCGGGTCCTGGTTGGGGGTATTGAATTAGCACAACGTATCCACTTTTGCCATCTCTAAAACGTGAGCCGTCAGTGAAGACTTTTACCACGCTGTCTCCATAGGCCTCGATTGTGCGCAGAGTCTCGTCTCGCAAGAGCTCGACGGGACTGGCCCGTGTCACCGCGGTATTTGCCAGTGTCAAACGTATTTCAGGCGGGTCAAGGCTTTCATGTGGTCCTCGAGCAGGGACCAGTTGCATTCGTTCCCTGTGCTTGGGTAGGGGGACTGATTCATCTAGTTCGTAGACCGCGTCCGTGAAGGAGGGTCGCTTCAGTCTTGTCCGCTTAATCCATCTGTCTTGTAATTGGTAGCAGGGTTCGTCATGCTCCAACCTACGATATCGCTCCACAGCAGTCATGATTGCCTTTTCTCGCCTTATCGCCAGGGGTTCTACGTTTGCCATAATTTCTACCGCGGCGGTGTGTGTGGTACGTAACGCCCCGCAAACGAACCGTAGAGCTTGGTTCTGTAATCGGTCCAGTCCCTCTAAAGCCGTACGGCTCGCAAAGGCCTGGACCGGGAGGCTGTAATCAATAGCACTTCTCACGCTACCAAGATAGAGAGCTCTTAGTAGTCTTGCGTCCGCGCCCCAACTAGTGCTAGCCAGTTTCTTCACCAGGGACAATTTAGCTGTGGTCTTGGCGCATAATTCACGCACATGGTTATGCATCTGGAGTTTCTGATCCAGTTTTATACCCAGGTACGTTGGTGTCCGATCCCAATTTAACCTCTTTCCGCAGATCTGAAGCACCACCTCGTGCTTCAGGGCATTCCGTCCATTAGTGAAAATGGAGTGGACCGTTTTTTCCGTATTTACTTCTAGGCGCCATTGACTGGCGTATTTTTCAATACGGTTCAGATCATGCTGCAGCCGGTTCTGCAGTGTTGCGACGTCTTTTCCTGAACTCCATATCACCAGATCGTCAGCAAAAATGGCATTCTGGGACTCGAGAATGCCTTGTAGGTCATGGACGTAGGCTAGGAACAATGTACAGCTAAGCGATGAACCCTGTGGGAGTCCGTCTTCCAGTCGAGCCTCGCTGGATAGCGCTTCTTCAAGTCGTGTCTTGATCGTTCGGTCCGTGAGGAACGATTTTATCCAGCTGTACATTTTAGCAGTGACACCTAACTGCTGTAATTTGTATAGCAGCCCTCCACGCCACACCTTATCGTATGCTTGCTTTAGATCGAAGAACATGGCAACCGTGTGGTTCTTCATCTGGAGTTCGTTTGTCATGGTCTGAATTAAGCGTAGTGCTTGGTCCATCGGGTTGCGTCCCTTGCGGAACCCACCCTGAGCCTTCGGAATGCTTTTGGTCTTTTCGAGGTACCAATAGAGCCGTGCGTTCACTTACCTTTATGCCACCTTTCCAACACACGACGTGAGGGAAATGGGCCGGTAGCTGGACGGGTGTTCGCCAGGCTTACCTTCCTTATGTATTGGGGTAATTATGGCCTTTTTCCACAGCTTCGGCAGTGTGCCTGTAGTCCAGGTTCGATTGATAAAACTCAGTAGTTTTATCCGGCCTGTCTTGTCCAGATGTTTGAGCATTTCATTGTGAACCTTGTCTGGCCCTGGTGCTTTGCCAGCTTCGCATTTGTTGAGTGCGGTTTGCAACTCTGTCATCGTGAAAAGTGCTGCGAAAACCTCGAGTTGGGGGCCCCTGCTTTGTCTCCTGGAGCCCTCCTTTCGCATTCGGTCGACATTTTGGCTAAAGTCAGATCTGGTGCCTTTTTTATTCACCTGGGCAAAGTGTTTATTCAGAGCCCGTGCGCGCTTTGTTTCACTTGCTCGTTGGCCCTTTGACGTCGTCAATGGGTTGGGGTTTTTAACTTTACCCGCACCAGATAGTGCATCGATTAGCCGCCAAACTTTTCTACCGTCTGCAAGGTCGAGTTTTTCGCACGTATTAACCCATTAGGCCTTCTTCGCCTCTTCGACAGCAGCGCGGACTTCGGCTGTCAATTTGTTATACGCCCTACGAGCTTCGGGCGTCTTCAGCTTGGCAGCTTTTTTCCGTGCTTTTGCTCTTCGTTTTACCAATTCTTTTAGGCTCCTGTCCCAGTAGGGCCTGAATTTCTGTTTCCCGTTTGTCCTCGGGATCGTGCGCCTTGCAATCCCGAGGATTGTGCCAATAAACATCTCTTAAGTGTCATCCACGTTGCCTCCTGCAACATCCAGCAGAGCGAGCTTGGTCTCACTCTCGGCCTCGTACCTTCGCCAATTGGCCTTGCGGAATTGCCAGTGCCTTCTGTCAAATCGAGGTTTGTCCGCATCAAGCACAAACTCAACCAGTATTGGGAGGTGGTCGCTTCCAACCTCTTTCAGTACTTCCAGTCTATGCCTGGACTCTAGGTCCGCTGAGATAAGCGTTAGATCTGGGCGGGACTCCGTGCTGTGTCCCGTGTGCAGCAGCGTAGGCTCGCTGTGCTCGTTTTGCAATCTGATCAAGTTCGTACCAATACAGACATCCTCGATGTATCGGCCCGACGCATTCCACTCGGTATAGCCCCAGTCGGGGGACTGTGCATTGAAGTCCCCTGCTATTATTGTTCGACTTAACGTGACGTCCTCCCCAATAGGAAGCGTCATTGGGTTCCTGGGCGTATTATATACATTCGTTATTGTAAAGCCAACGTCGCCTTTGTACACCCTTACAGTTAGGGTGTCAGTGTTGCTGTAGCACTTGGCTTCGAGTAATTCCACCGTTACATCGTTCCGCTGTGGTAAGGCCCCGGCATCGCCGGTCGCACCTGCAATGGTATAGCGAATAACCAGTTATGTGAAATGGCTTACCTTTCAGAAGCGTTTCTTGGAATAATGCTACGTCCACATTCCTTTCGTGGAGTAGTTTGGTTATTTCGTGCGCCTTTTGCCTTATGCCACAGACACTCAACTGTAGCACAACTAGGGCTTGATCAGGGTGGCCCTTCGCACCCATACCATGACGGTCAGTCACCGGTTGACCGATAGGACGTGACCTGTCGTTCGTCATCACGCCTAGAGGAGTGGTAACCAACCCAGCCAGCGTACCACCATCCGCTGGAACGTGGGGGTTTAGAAATATCACTCACCCTGTCTATTTCACTGTAGCGTACATATTCTTGTAAAATACTACAGTATCTTTAAAATACACTTCTTATTTCAGTATAATGTACACATTCTCGTAATATACTATAGTATCTTTAAAATAAACACCCTATTTTATTATAATGTACATATTCTCGTATTATACACATCTAGTGTCTTTGAAGATACACATAACATCTTGTTATGTATACTAAACTAATTCCAGTCCATTTTAGAGCCGTTAAAATTCCACATCAAATTAGGACTAAACCAAAGGTGAGGGTAACGTAGTAAAACTTGTTTACTCCCAAGCTAAAACTAATGCCGTTTCTATTTTTGCACATACAAATGTCAGGGAGTGGGCGATAGTAGTAAAGAGGCGAATGGAGGGATGGTGGTAGGGAAGGTGGAGGGAATGATGGCGGAAGAAGTCTTGTTGTGAATGGAGGGTGGTGGTTCCAACGAGGTGATAAAAGATCTTTTGTGTGGCTAGGAGACTCCTGCGGGTTGAATACCCGCCCTCACAGATCTTTTGTGTGGCGAGGAGACTCCTGCGGGTTGAATACCCCCCCCCCCCTCACAGCAACTATTGCCTCAATTTGTGAAATTAATTCTCAGCTCATTTTATCTGGCTCCACATTCTTTTTGTCCGAGTCCGTATTGTGTGCCGCTTGAGGGGCGGGGGCGGCTGCTTGGAATGACTGCAGCTTCGTGTCGACACAATTTTTATCTGTAGGATTTCCCCTGCTTTATCCTCAGTGCAAATGTTTAAAAATAGCACGTGCCAATTCTATTCTGGATTTTCAGCTTTCTATGTAGAACCAAAATGTCCTACAAAGAATTTTTTTGAATTTCATTAGTTAAATAGTAAAAACAAACGAATGAAGTTTTTAAATTTGAAAACCATGCTATATAATAAAAGTCAATTTTCTGTGCGGACATCGATAGAGATTGGTCCCTCAAACTCCTAAAGACTCCCAAAGCCAATAAAAATGTTTGTAAAAAATGTCATATTGCATAATTTTTCGTGGACGTTCAAAGCGAGTTAGTTTGTGTGCAGTATTTCTTTTCCAAGACTTTATTTTGAGCAGTGCGCTTTCAAAAATGATTTATTGTCAAACTACGTTGCGCAAATTTTAGTGTACGCTTATTAAATTTAGCTGTGGCTTTTTCTTTTTACAGGTACTTTCTTTGTTTGATAGATACATTTAAAAAATGTTTCATTAATTGTGAAAAGATGCAAGGGGTCTATTTTTTAAAGAGTAAATTAAGTTGTATATTTTGTTAAATTCTGTTGTGATACATATTTCGTTATTAATTATAATTCTGTATTTAGTGTGTGAATTTTACGTGGGAAACGATGGCCCCCGTTAAATATTTCTAATGTAGAGATAATTATTATAAAAAATAATAAAAATAAATATCCCTTAGAGACCATGAAGGTCCATGGGAGCAAGTGAAGTAGCGTTCACAAGTTTCATTGACCACTAACAAGCATGGGATTGTGTGGTTAGCGCGATGCCCCGGGGGCCTTGCCAGATCCGCGGTTTCGAACCCGCGACTTGGGTTCTTGCTGCGGTTCGGCAGTCCAGCTCGCTACAACGTAGACCACCGCGCCCCCTAATTATAATAAGCACATATATAATTCAATACAATTCCTGTTGTCGCAATAAACTAGCCGAATATCTGGCATGCTGGATATCCCGACAGGATATCGATATTTTCCCCACTATCTGGATTCGGCAAATACTAATCGCAGATCCAAATAATATCCAGACATCGTGCAGTAAGGAATTTTTAAAATTCAAATTAAATTAATATAAATACGTTTATAAACAAATATATAAAAAGTAAAAAAAAATAAATTAATAATTAGAAATGAACGGTTCGCGTTGGGATTTATTCGGCATCCTTCCGTCTCGCGAGACGATGGTGCATCACCGTTGGGTTGGGTTGCATTTTCTCGAGTGGCTGTGCAGTCCTATCCTTGAGTGACAGTCTTTGCCACAGTTTTTACACACGAGTTCTGTGCTTCCAAATGTTTTGGCCTTTCTCCTAGCTCTTCTGTCTGCAGCCTCCTCCATTCTTCGCTCCTCGGCTACTATGACGCCCTCTTTGACAACTGTGCGCCACGTAGATCGGTCTTCTGCCTTACACTCCCAGTCACTTGTATGTATTTTGGCTGCTTTCATGTCCCTTTGACAGACATCTTTAAATCGCAAGCGTGGGCGACCTGTTTTCCTCTTTCCTGAAGCAAGTTCACCATATAGGAGGTCCTTCGGGATGCGGCCGGGGCTCATTCTTTTGACATGTCCTAGCCACCTCAGGCGTCTTTCACTAAGAATTGAGAACATGCTTTGGGTATTGGCACGCGTTAGTACCTCACTATTAGGCACTTTTTCTTGCCATTTAATACCAAGGATGCGGCGCAAGCATCTCAAATGGAAGCTGTTAAGCTTACGCTCTTGTGATGTATAAGTGGTCCATGTCTCGCTCCCATATAGTAGTGTACTGATGACACAGGCTCGATAGACGCACAGTTTGGTTTTCTCCGTTAGCTTGGTGTTTTGCCAGACCCGCTTATTTAGTTTAGCCATTGTTGCGGCTGCCTTGCCAATTCTGCTGTTTATTTCTTCTTCAATGGACAGTGTATTGGAGACCTTGGATCCCAAGTAGGTGAAGCTGTCCACAACCTCCAAGTTTTCATTATCGATATATATGGTAGGAGGAGGTCGAGTGTCTTGGGCCATGATGTTTGTCTTTTTCAAGCTGATTTGCAGACCAAATTCTTTGCAGGCATTGGAGAAGCTTGACACGAGTTGTTGCAAACCAGATTCTGTATGTGCTGTATGTTGGGATTTATAGACAAAAGCTTTGTTTTTACGGGTCATTTATTATAACAATAATGAATAGTATTTTTGACGTGATGCACATTTATGGCCGGTCGAGGCGGCTGTTGTACAACATGCCACCGAAACGACGGCGGAACGTCCTTGAACGGGCTATGTTGCTCGTTCCATAATACTTTTTCAATTGTATTCTACGATACTTATTTCACACAATTTTTACACTTGCTAAGATATCATTTACATAAATCGTATATTTAAGGCGTATAAGACAGGTTTTTGACCCCTAATAGTGTTCTAAATAGTCAGGGGGTCGTCTTATACGCCGTACATACGGGGAGCGTCAAACGCTTGCAAGACGCAGAAGCGTCACTAGGGTTGGTGTCACCCGGGGCGGTAGCTCATGGTGTCATCCGGGGCAGTAGCTCATGGTGTCACCCGGGGCGATAGCTCATGGTGTCACCCGGGGCGGTAGCTCATGGTGTCACCCGGAGCGGTAGCTCATGGTGTCACCCGGGGCGGTAGCTCATGGTGTCACCCCTCATGATTTTACCTATAGAAATCCTCTGAGTTTTCCAGTGCCTAATAACGGAAATATATAGAATTTTACGGTCTGGTGTCATCCCCCTGATGGTGTCACCCGGGGCGGCCCGCCCCCTCTCCGCATCCCTAGCGACGCCACTGGCAAGACGTCATTTATGACACTGATGACAAACAGGAAACTTTTGAAGGCATTTGAAATAAAATTACCATACTGAATGCAAACCTGATGATATTTTAAACATATTTTTATTTGCTGCGTGATGTAAGAGTCGTCGTCTTATATGACGGAGATAGCTTATAAACGATACGTCTTATATGACGGAGATTGCTTATAAACGATACGTCTTATATGACGGAGATAGCTTACAACGATACGTCTTATATGACGGAGATAGCTTATAAACGATACGTCTTATATGACGGAGAAAGCTCATAAACGATACGTCTTATATGACGGAGATTGCTTATAAACGATACGTCTTATATGACGGAGATAGCGTACAAACTATACGTCTTATACGCCCAGTCGTCTTATACACCCAGTCGTCTTATACACACAGTCGTCTTATACGCCCAGTGGTCTTATACGCCCAGTTGTCTTATACACCCAGTGAGATAGCTTATAAACGATACGTCTTATATGACGGAGATAGCTTATAAACGATACGTCTTATATGACGGAGATAGCTTATAAACGATACGTCTTATATGACGGAGATAGCTTATAAACGATACGTCTTATATGACGGAGATAGCGTACAAACTATACGTCTTATACGCCCAGTCGTCTTATACACCCAGTCGTCTTATACACACAGTCGTCTTATACGCCCAGTGGTCTTATACGCCCAGTGGTCTTATACGCCCAGTTGTCTTATACACCCAGTTGTCTTATACGCCCAGTTGTCTTATACGCCCAGTTGTCTTATACGCCCAGTTGTCTTATACGCCCAGTTGTCTTATACGCCCAGTTGTCTTATACGCCCAGTTGTCTTATACGCCCAGTTGTCTTATACGCCCAGTTGTCTTATGAGATAGCTTATAAACGATACGTCTTATATGACGGAGATAGCTTATAAACGATACGTCTTATATGACGGAGATAGCTTATAAACGATACGTCTTATANTGTCTTATACGCTCAGTTGTCTTATACGCTCAGTTGTCTTATACGCTCAGTTGTCTTATACGCCCAGTTGTCTTATACACCCAGTTGTCTCATACGCCCAGTTGTCTTATACGCCCAGTTGTCTTATACGCCCAGTTGTCTTATACGCCCAGTTGTCTTATACGCCCAGTTGTCTTATACGCCCAGTTGTCTTATACACCCAGTCGTCTTATACGCCGGCAAATGCTATAAATATATACCAGAAATAATTCATTTCCCTATCATCGGCCATTGTTTTGATGTTCTTTTAGTTTTATGGTTCAATTGAAGAAAGTTGGCTTAAGTTGCCTAACGACACATTTGGATACAAAATATCAAATCAAATATTTAAAATATAAGTAATAAGGCAAGGATTATTTACCATCGCTGACATGGCTTTAGATGTCTGGTTACATGGCTTTATATGTCTGGTAACATTTCTTTACTTGTCTGATAACATCGTCTCTAAATATCTGGTAGCATGGCTTGAAATGTCTGGTTACATGACTCTAAATGTCTGGTTACATGACTCTAAATGTCTGGTAGCATGGCTTGAAATGTCTGGTTACATGGCTTGAAATGTCTGGTTACATGACTCTAAATGTCTGGTTATGTTGGTTTTATATGTAAATTGTAGTTCTATCATGATTGAAGAATAACAGTGTATAAATTAAAACACTAAAATGACACGGTAAGATAGACTTTAACTAGTCAGCTATCAATATATCATAGATCTCAAGATTGTACTTCTAAAAGTCTATTTCTTAAAGTCTATTGCTTAAAGCCTATTTCTAAAAGTCTATTTCTAAAAGTCTATTTCTAAAAGTCTATTTCTAAAAGTCTATTTCTAAAAGTCTATTTGTAAAAGTCTATTTCTAAAAGTCTATTTCTTAAATTCAAGTGTCGACAATACTAATGTAATGAATGTTTCCCTTCAGTTTTGTTTCCTACACTGCTTTGCCAATATTATATTTTATTTTTTAAACTTTTGTTCTCTAATAGTAGAATCTATAGAGAGTTCCTTTAGGCTAGGAAAAAAAGTCTCGAAATGTTTTGAATGTGAGTCTTCAATATTAGATTAAACGTAGATTTCTACGCCTTTATTTGTGCAGTCAACTCTGTGCACTGAGCTGAGATTAGTTAGAGGTTCAACATAAATGTGAGTTTAAACGATCTCTTTATGTTTGAGGACAAAATTTTTTGTCTTTGAATGAGATTTCTCCTTGCGACGGAGTCAACTTGAAATATTCCATTAAAGTGTTTTATTGTATCGCTGACGACAATGTTTTTTTACTCGCAATAAAAGATGCCCTCATTCCCAGACATTAAACACACGATTTTGTGATGTTCCTGGTTCAATTTGCGGTTTCTATAATTTATTTTCGTGTTTTTCAGTTCTGGTTTGATTGAAATCTTTGTTTTGTAAAAAAAAAAATAATAATAAAATCTATTTCCCCAATTACAGAAGGTAAGTTGGTCAAGTCGAACAAAGACGACTTTAAGAGCAGTCCTGGCTCTGGGTCAAAGTGACATTTCAACTGATGCATAGGACGCAGTACTGGTGTTTTTAATGACCAGGTGCTTGGATTATTTTTATTGGCTTCTATTTATAACTTATTGTCTCATTGGTTGGAAGGGCCTTTGAACTGAGACTTTAAAGTTTTAAAACTGACCTCACTCAAGTGTAGCACTGATCTCACTCAAGTGTAGCACTGATCTCACTCAAGTGTAGCACTGATCTCACTCAAGTGTAGCACTGACCTCACTCAAGTGTAGCACTGACCTCACTCAAGTGTAGCACTGACCTAACTCAAGTGTAGCACTGACCTCACTCAAGTGTAGCACTGACCTCACTCAAGTGTAGCACTGA
>MUZC01001544.1:35819-46147 GCA_002072015.1 Radix auricularia
CTCACTCAAGTGTAGCACTGATCTCACTCAAATGTAGCACCGACCTCACTCAAGTGTAGCACTTACCTCACCTAAGTGTAGCAATGACCTCACCAAATTGTAGCACTGGCCTCAATCAAGTGTTGACCGACATCACCAACAGGTAGCACTGGCCTCACTGACATGTAGCACTGGCCTCACAGACATGTAGCACTGGCCTCACAGACATGTAGCACTGGCCTCACAGACAGGTAGCACTGGCCTCACAGACATGTAGCACTGGCCTCACCGACCTGCTAATCTACCTTCTCGTCCAACATGGCGACGTCTGGCTGCGTGGCAACATGCATACAAGGGAATGCACTCAGTAGGCCAGTTAGGGGGAGTTGCCCTGGTCTTCCTAAGAGAAGAACCAGCCGTGGTAAAGGTTCGCGTGTCGCGGGGTAGAGGTTCGCGGGTCACGGGGTCAGGGGTCAGCACTTGTCATGCCGACGAAATCTTTAAGAGCGGTAATGATTAGCAAAGAAATCGTTTTCACGTCTGCAAAATGCATATTTGCTGTCTGCTCTTTGAGCAGGAGATTTTCTATGAAAGTCGGTTACATTTTTGTTTATTGCCTCACGCAGACGCAAAACACACAGATGTGCACACACACACGCACACGCTCATACCAATGAAAACCCCATTATTTACTTAATCCTCATTTGAGAACTACTTGCACCGTTATCCAGATAACGTGAGATCCACTGATCTTTGTACCCCACCAACACGAGACTAAAGTGCGCCATTCTCAAATCGATTTTTAAAAAAATGGAGTACCTGTGAGATGGGAAATAACTGCGATTGTCTGTGGTTCCGGTACCGTCCTGCCGTGGCACAGCATGGCGCCGGAAACTCAGCCAAGTATCTTTTTGACATGAGACCTCCCACTTCCGGTTTCCTGGTGTTGTACCACGGACTGAAATTGGTCATCGTATTTTTGTAACAGGACGTCATTCAGCGGACGTTAGTTTAATTGATTACAAGGGAGATTATATGCCGTCAGTCTGTCTGTGAGGTTAGGATTGGGGTATACACACTTCTAACATATTTATGAAATAAATGAGCATTCGAGTCTTTTAGAAAAAATGTGTGTCTCTAGTGATGTCACATTTGTTAATTGTGATGTTACATATGTTAATTGTGATGTTACATATGTTAATTGTCATGTTACATATGTTAATTGTGATGTTACATATGTTAATTGTCATGTTACATATGTTAATTGTGATGTTACTTCTATCTATTGTGATGTTACTCCTCTATCTATTGTGATGTTACTTCTATCTATTGTGATGTTACTCCTCTATCTATTGTGATGTTACTTGTGTCTATCGTGATGTTACTCCTCTATCTATTGTGATGTTACTTGTGTCTATTGTGATGTCACTTCTATATATTGTGATGTTACTTGTGTCTATTGTGATGTTATGTCCATCAAGTGTGATGTTACTTGTGTCTATTGCGATATTATGTCTGTCTATTGTGATGTTACTTGTGTCTATTGTGATGTTACTTGTGTCTATTGTGATGTTACTTGTGTCTATTGTGATGTTACTTGTGTCTATTGTGATGTTATGCCATTAAAGAACTTAATATTATTGCTAGTGTCAAAGTATTTCCATTGTTAGTTTTCTTGTAATGATTTCATCAAAATTAAGATCTCTTGTGAGATCTGTCCTTTATTTGTCTATTTCCAAATAAATCTTCAAACGTCAGTCACACATTACTTGGTGGTCTAAAACAAATCTCACTTTAGTTAAACATGACTTGATGGGTTAAAAATAGTCACACTATAGTTAAACATGACTTGATGGGTTAAAAATAGTCCCACTTTAGTTAAACATGACTTGATGGGTTAAAAATAGTCCCACTTTGATTAAACATGACTTGATGGGTTAAAAATAGTCCAACTTTAGTTAAACATGACTTGATGGGTTAAAAATAGTCCCACTTTAGTTAAACATGACTTGATGGGTTAAAAATAGTCCCACTTTGGTTAAACATGACTTGATGGGTTAAAAATAGTCCCACTTTGGTTAAACATGACTTGATGGTCTAAAACTCTCTCACATTGCCTCCCCCTGTCTTACATTTTATCACATCTCCTCCCGTTGGCTCACATTGCATCAAATTGGCTCATTAGACGAAGACAAGACATCTAGTATATTTATAAATAAGTATCATTGATACATTTGTCGGTTAGAAGCACACACAAAACAAAAACAAGAAACAGAAAAACTCGAGTTCACGAACGCGTGATTGGTTGACATTTTAAAAAAATGTTAAACATCAGCCAATGAATGATGTCCTTATAGATAATTGAAACATGCTTATTTAGATCTATTATTATGGACATAATTATCTTCCCCTGCATCCTGTGACGTGGGTCACATATCAAATTACGTTACCTTCAGTTTCTCCCTGTTCACGTTCATGATCAGCTAAACTCATTGAATGTTTCAAGGCAGCGGGGATAAAATCATTTGTGCTGAAAGGATAATTATATGGATTCGTGTGGATGTGTGTGTGTGTGTTTATATGGATTCGTGTGAGTGTGTGTGTGTGTTTATATGGATTCGTGTGGGTGTGGGTGTCTGTGTTTATATGGATTCGCGTGGGTGTGTGTGTGTGTGTGTTTATATGGATTCGCGTGGGTGTGTGTGTGTGTGTTTATATGGATTCGTGTGGGTGTGGGTGTGTGTGTTTATATGGATTCGTGTGGGTGTGTGTGTGTGTGTTTATATGGATTCGTGTGGGTGTGTGGGTGTTTATATGGATTCGTGTGTGTGTGTGTGTGTTTATATGGATTCGTGTAGGTGTTTATATGGATTCGTGTGTGTGTGTGTGTGTGTGTGTTCATATGGATTCGTGTGTGTGTGTGTGTTTACATGGATTCGTGTGTGTGTATGTGTTTATATGGATTCGTGGGGGTGTGTAAGTTTTGTATAGATTCGTGTGTGTGTGTGCTTATTTGGATTCGTGTCGGTGTGTGTGTTTATATGGATTCGTATGTGTGTGTGTGTTTATATGGATTCGTGTGTGTGTGTTTATATAGATTTATATGTGTGTGTGTGTTTATATGTATTCGTGTGTGTGTGTGTTTATATGGATTTATATGTGTTTGTGTGTGTTTATAAGGATTCGTGTGTGTGTGTGTTTATATGCATTCGTGTGTGTGTGTGTGTTTATATGGATTCATGTGTGTGTGTTTATATGGATTCGTGTGTGTGTGTGTGTTTATATTGATTCGTGTGTGTGTGTGCGCTTTTTTATATGCATTTGTGTGTGTGTGTGTGTGTATTTATATGGATTCGTGTGTGTATGTGTGTGTGTTTATAAGGATTCGTGTGTGTGTGCGTTTATATGGTTTCATGGGTGTGTGCGTGTGTTTATAAAGATTCGTGTGTGTGTTTGTGTTTATATGGATTCGAGTGTGTGTGTTCATAAGGATTTGTGTGTGTTTATGTGTATGTTTATAAGGATTCGTGTGTGTGTGTTTATATGGATTCGAGAGTGTTTGTGTTTACAAGAATTCGTGTGTGTGTTTTTTTAATTATAAGGATTCGTGTGTGTGTGTGTGTTTATAAGGATTCGTGTGTGTGTGTGTGTGTTTCTAAGGATTCGTGTGTTTGTGTGTGTTTATATGGATTCGTGTGTGTGTGTGTGTGTTTATAAGGATTCGTGTGTGTATGTTTCTATGGATTCGTGTGTATGTGTGTTTATATGCATTGCGAGTGTGTGTGTTTATAAGGATTCGTGTGTGTTTGTTTGTGTTTTATAAGGATTCATATGTGTGTGTGTTTGTGTTTAAAAGGATTCGTGTGTTTGTGTTTATATGGATTCGTGTGTGTGTGTGTGTGTTTATATGGATTCGTGTGTGTGTGTATTTATATGGATTCGTGTGTGTGTATTTTTATTTGGATTTGTGTTTGTGTGTGTTTATATGGATTCGTGTGTGTGTTCATATTGATTCGTGTGTGTGTGTGTGCTTTTTTTATATGGATTCGTGTGTGTGTGTGTATTTATATGGATTCGTGTGTGTGTGTGTGTGTTTACATGGATTCGTGTGTGTGTATGTGTTTATATGGATTCGTGGGGGTGTGTAAGTTTTGTATAGATTCGTGTGTGTCTGTGTGTGTGTTTATTTGGATTCGTGTCGGTGTGTGTGTTTATATGGATTCGTATGTGTGTGTGTGTGTGTTTATATGGATTCGTGTGTGTGTGTTTATATAGATTCATGTGTGTGTGTGTTTATATGTATTCGTGTGTGTGTGTGTTTATATGGATTTATATGTGTTTGTGTGTGTTTATAAGGATTCGTGTGTGTGTGTGTTTATATGCATTCGTGTGTGTGTGTGTTTATATGGATTCATGTGTGTGTGTTTATATGGATTCGTGTGTGTGTGTGTTTATATGTATTCGTGTGTGTGTGTGTGTTTATATGGATTTATATGTGTTTGTGTGTGTTTATAAGGATTCGTGTGTGTGTGTGTTTATATGCATTCGTGTGTGTGTGCTTTTTTATATGGATTTGTGTGTGTGTATCTATATGGATTCGTGTGTGTATGTGTGTGTGTTTATAAGGATTCGTGTGTGTGTGTGTGTGTGCGTTTATATGGTTTCATGAGTGTGTGCGTGTGTTTATAAGGATTCGTGTGTGTGTTTATGTGTATGTTTATAAGAATTCGTGTGTGTGTGTTTATATGGATTCGAGAGTGTTTGTGTTTACAAGAATTCGTGTGTGTGTTTTTTTTATTTATAAGGATTCGTGTGTGTGTGTGTGTGTTTATAAGGATTCGTGTGTGTGTGTGTGTGTTTCTAAGGATTCGTGTGTTTGTGTGTGTTTATATGGATTCGTGTGTGTGTGTGTGTTTATATGGATTCGTGTGTGTGTGTGTGTTTATAAGGATTCGTGTGTGTGTGTTTCTATGGATTCGTGTGTGTGTGTGTTTATATGGATTGCGAGTGTGTGTGTTTATAAGGATTCGTGTGTGTTTGTTTGTGTTTTATAAGGATTCATATGTGTGTGTGTTTGTGTTTATAAGCATTCGTGTGTTTGTGTTTATATGGATTCGTGTGTGTGTGTGTGTGTTTATATGGATTCGTGTGTGTGTGTATTTATATGGATTCGTGTGTGTGTATTTTTATTTGGATTTGTGTTTGTGTGTGTTTATATGGATTCGTGTGTGTGTTCATATTGATTCGTGTGTGTGTGTTTTTTCTATATGGATTCGTGTGTGTGTGTGTATTTATATGGATTCGCGCGTGTGTGTGTGTATGTGTTTATAAGGATTCGTGTTTGTGTGTGTTTTTGTGTTTATAAGGATTCGCGTGTGTGTGTGTATGTTTATATGGATTCGTGTGTGTGTGCGTGTGTTTATATGGATTCGTGTGTGTTTGTTTATATGGATTCGAGTGTGTGTGTGTTTATAATGATTTGTGTGTGTTTATGTGTATGTTTATAAGGATTCGTGTTTGTGTGTTTATATGGATTCGAGTGTGTGTGTGTTTATAAGGATTTGTGTGTGTTTGTGTGTTTGTTTATAAGGATTCGTGTTTGTGTGTATATATGGATTCGAGTGTGTGTGTGTTTATAAGGATTTGTGTGTGTTTATGTGTATGTTTATAAGGATTCGTGTGTGTGTGTTTATATGGATTCGAGTGTGTGTGTGTTTACAAGAATTCGTGTGTGTGTTTTTTTATTTATAAGGATTCGTGTGTGTGTGTGTGTGTGTGTTTATAAGGATTCGTGTGTGTGTGTATGTGTTTGTGTTTCTAAGGATTCGTGTGTTTGTGTGTGTTTATATGGATTCGTGTGTGTGTGTGTTTATATGGATTCGTGTGTGTTTGTGTGTGTGTGTGTGTGTAATTTTAAGGATTCTTGTGTGTGTTGATATGGATGGTGTGTGTGTGTGTGTGTTTATAAGGATTCGTGTGTGTGTGTGTGTTTGTGTTTCTAAGGATTCGTGTGTTTGTGTGTGTTTATATGGATTCGTGTGTGTGTGTGTTTATATGGATTCGTGTGTGTTTGTGTGTGTGTGTGTGTAATTTTAAGGATTCGTGTGTGTGTTGATATGGATTGGTGTGTGTGTGTGTGTTTATAAGGATTCGTGTGTGTGTGTTTATATGGATTCGTGTGTGTGTGTTTATATGGATTCGAGTGTGTGTGTGTTTATATGGATTGCGAGTGTGTGTGTTTATAAGGATTCGTGTGTGTGTGTTTTTATGTTTATAAGGATTATTTTGTGTGTGTTTGTGTTTATAAGGATTCATGTGTGTGTTTGTGTTTATAAGGATTCGTGTGTGTGTGTGTGTTTTTAAGGATTCGTGTGTGTGTGTGTTTATAAGGATTCGTGTGTGTGTTTATAAGGATTCGTGTGTGTGTGTGTGTTTATAAGGATTCGTTTGTGTGTGTGTGTGTTTATAAGAATTCATGTGTCTCTGTGTTTATATGGATTCGTGTCTGTGTGTGTGTCAATGAGATGAATCTATATATCTGATGTATTTATATACTTTATGGATTGTTATACTTTTTAAATTGATATGTACTTTAATATCTATACAACATACAAATGCCCAGCCTTTGCATATGTGTGTATGGATGTGATGGATCTTTATATATGTATACGAGCAACAAAGCCCGGCCAAGGTCGCTCCGATGTCATTTCAGTGGCATGTTATACATTCCTCCCGCCCAACAGCCATCTCGCCCGCCATAAATGTGCATCATGTAAAAAATATAGTTATAATAAATAATCCTAAAAACAGAAGTCTGTGACTTTAAATCCCAAAGCTTACCGCTCAAATGGAGCTCCTCACCTCGATTAGAAAGAGGAAATTACGATGGTACGGACACGTGACAAGATCTGGAGGTCTCTCAAAGACGATATTGCAAGGCACAGGGAAGAAGAAAAAGAGGCAGACCCAGTGGCGTAGCTATAACTTTTGCCGCCCGGGTTTGTTTTCCAATTTGCCGCTCTTTTAAGAGGCCATCCGTAAATGACGTCACGCACCGAGGAAGGGGAGGGGGGAATCACACATTTGAGACTTGAGACGAGGGGGAATGTTTAATAAATATGACGTCACATCAACAAAAAAAAAACGCGCACCTTTAATTTAAATAAAAGTTCCACTTTAATATTTAATTAATGACACTTCTTTAATTACCTTTGAAATTGATTCATGTGTGTTACGATATTATAGTGCAGCCTTACACAAAAAACATACTTAAATGATAAAAAAAATCCAGTGATAAAAGAGGTGCATAAAATGATTTACCTATAAATACAAACTTATAAAAATACAAGATACATTTTTAAAGGCCACAAGAAAGTTACTGGGGTTGCAGGTCCACCCCCCTTTCCAATGAGGCAACCCATTCCAAAAATCAGTAACAATTGAAATACTTTTATTTTGTATTTATATATCAATGATTTATTTTAAAAAGAAATAGTATACACTTACTTTACTAACTTAGTGGTAAATTCCTGTATCATGGTATCATGAGTTCTAATTATTTGTAATATCTTATTCTATGGACAATATTGCAAGATTTTATGGTCTTAAATTACTCATTGTGGAACGAAGATATTTTTTTAATCAACTTCAGGTTGGAGAAGCTCCTTTCACAACTAGCAAAACTGATAGCAATTGTAGACATTTTTTTTTAAGCTAATTCACAATTTTATGTTGGGTACATAATTTTCAAATCTATACTGTTAAATAAATTTTAATATATAAAAGGGTATTTCCCCCTTTTTCTGACGTATTGCCTCTTCTAGTAGTGTAAGTACAGCTATAAAAACCTGGATCCTTTTTCTTTCAATATTGAAAATTTGTTTATGAATGTCAAAACAGTAATTTATTTGATGTGAAAGTTCTTCATTTAGAGGGTTGCATCGCATTATATGGTATTATATACGAATATTTTTTTGCAAGAATATGCACCTGATCAAAGCCTTCTATTATTTTCTTTTAAATTCTATTCATTGGTAAAAAGAATTCTCCTTGCACTTCCTGTTCTAAAGCAATAACCACGTCTTCTGAATTTTCACCACTCATATTTCTTCACATTTTTTAGCTGAAAAAAAAAAACCAACAGCGTTTGTATTAGCATATCGCTTTTTTTTTTTAAAAATGAGTTTGAATTAATTTAAAAAAACAAAACAAACTACAACTACATAAATTATTTTTTTTAAAAGTTCCCATACATTGGGATGACATAAACGTAGAAATGATAAATAGGTTAATTGAATCAAGTAGAATTCCAGCATCTGATCTCGTATTACTAGTTACATCTTCGGATGTCAATTTTAATTATGTATGCCTTTTGTGGTGTTAATTGAAGGAGAAATTTGTATATTCTCATATTATTTTTATAATTCAAATTATTTGCACGTTACTTTCATTGGATAGGCGTTACCGTTTTTAGCGCATTTTCGAGAAGTCGAATGCGCTATTGCACCCGTTTTGTCCGTCCGTCCGTCTGTCATCACCCTAGATCTCAGCATCCATAAGTCCTAGACCCATGATGTATATATGTTTTTGTATGTCCTGACCTGCCATTTGTGCATCAACACTCAGTTACTCGATCCGTTAAAAAAACCCCGTTAAAACTACCAAAAAACATTGCGAATCGAGAGATAACACTGGCGCAGGCAACGGCCGCCATTGCCGGAAGTCTTAGTATTATCAAAAGTATTAGTTTTTTTTTTTGTTGACGTCATTAGAATATGTGTAAAAGTTTAGAGAGTTTTACGTCATCATTTGTGGTGACTTCAATCAAGATCTTAGCGGCCCAGGGGCAGAAATTGAAAACTTTTTCGAAACAAGCTTCAACATTCAACTACTTTCACCAAGATTGGCAACTACGATCTATCAAACAACAATTGACGGAGTATTTGGGCGATTAGCTGATTACAATTTAGAATGTTTCATTTATGAGTCCTATTTCAGTGACCACAAACCACTTGTAGTTAGATTAAAGAGAAAATAAAACTTTTTAAAATGTAAAGAAATGACTTTTAAATAATTTTTTTTTCAGGTATATTCATTACACAAGAAAATTCATAAAAATATGTCTAAAATCTAAACACAATTACTGATAACTACATAATGCTGATATCTAACATAAGTACTGATACATAATACTAATACGAAAATGCGCTAACACGTCCTGAGTTCCAAAAGGGACCAGGCTTAACATGATTTTTTAACTTGTGCTTTTTTAATGCAATGAAAACGAAATGAATTTAATTTTTAATAATTCCCTTAAAATACTTTTATGAAAACTGAAACAGTAACATAAATTACTACTTACAAGTTAAACACAATATTTGAACCACCATACCACGTAGGTACTTGTTCGCGAATCATTCTGCGCATGTGGAAATTCCACGCAAAAACTGCCGTGGCGATATAAATAACATATATTTTTTGACAGAGCTGTGACGTGTTTTTACGTGTAGTTTCTTATAGGAGCGTCATCTGTGACGTATACCGATTGATTTTCCCAACAAATCGATACCTTATTTGAGCAATCTTAAATTTTTTAACGAGTTTGCTTTAGTTATAACAACCAATATGTAATCAAAACAAATGTGCGACCCAATAAATAAGATTAGAAATTACGAATATTTTTGTTTCACTTTGGTTTTACCCCTTAAAAACTTAAAGGGCGGTCGTTGCAAATGGCTGTACTTTTCAACTGCCCACAAATGCCGCCCTAAAAAATGTTTGCCGCCCGGGGCGGACCACCCCCACCGCCCCCTCTAGCTACGCCACTGGGCAGACCAAGGAAGAGTTGGGAGGACAATATCAAAGATTGGACCGCCATGTCATTTAGCGACTCACAGAAAGCAGCTCAGAACCGTGACACATGCCATGAGATAGTGTGCAGCTCAGGACCGTGACACATGGCATGAGATAGTGCGCAACTCAAAATGGTGCCCCAACTACCCAGCGTCGGGTTAAGGGACAGTTCAGTTCAGTTCAGTTCAGTACCGCTCAAAATAAAGTCTAGGAGAAAAATACTGCACCAAAAATAACTCGCTTTGAACGTCCGCGTGAACTTGTTCAATATGTAAATGAGATTTAATTTTTCTGATTGGCTGTGGGAGTCTGTAGGAGTTTGAGAGACCAATCGCTATAGATGACCAGATGGAAAATTGTTTTTTTTATTATATATGTATGTATAAATATATACTAGATTGTGCCAGGCGCCGTGGCGCCTGCGGCGCCCCCGTTTTTTGGGCGCCTACGGCGCCAACCTTTTTTTTAAAGACCAACTAACTTGTCCTTTTTTGATA
>MUZC01001544.1:47098-60488 GCA_002072015.1 Radix auricularia
ATAATGTAATGTGTCCCGTGTCTATAATACTATAATGTAATGTGTCCCGTGTCTACAATACTATAATGTAATGTGTCCCGTGTTCATAATACTATAATGTAATGTGTCCCGTGTCTACAATACTATAATGTAATGTGTCCCGTGTTCATAATACTACAATGTAATGCAGGGATGTCCAAACTTTTTGCATGGCGGGCCATATTCCTTTATGCAAAGATATTCGCGGGCCGGGTTAAAATAATAATATTACTATGACATATTATAAAAATGACATAGTATGATGAGTTTTTATTGTAAAATTTTAATGTGAATGGTGAAACTGAGATCTTGAATGCAGTAAGTGGTGAGATCAGGCGCAATGCCATGGTTTTGATAGTATGATATGACGTAGTTGAGAGTCACTTATTCTCGTCCTCACACAGATCTTGTTAAAATTCATAACTGAAAATGTCTGCTTACACAAGTTTGTCGAGCCAAACAAACTAAGCATTTTGTTTTAAACAAATGTTCGAATTCCTTTTAATCTCTCTTTAACCATGAAGCTCACTGTAAAAGTCAAAGAGAAGAAATTGTCTGCTGCGACATTCAGCATCAGTTTGCAGCTCAATGATTTCCAGCTGCAGATTGTCGCAGTATTATCAAAATCTACAGAAAAATGTGAAGATTTAACAAAAACAACCATGTTTATCTTTTCAATAGTTATTAAGTCATGAAAGCGTCTTTGAAATTCATCAGCCAAGGATGTGATATCTGCATCATACCTATGCATTTGCCAATTGAAGCTTCTTTCTTGTAAACTTGTCATGATTTCCTGCAGTGAGGGGAAATGTGTGGTATTAGGCTACATTTGAAAAAGTTGCCTTTAAAAAAGTTGCAGCTTGTTCCCAAAGTCCTTGATACAAGTGAATATAATTGGCTTACCACTGCATTGTGCCCTTGGAGAATTGTGTTAAGAAGGTTTATATGTCTTTTCACATTAACCGAAAATGCAAACTATGCAAGACAAGCAGCATCAGATAGTTCTGGAAATGTTTTTTCCTTATCTTCCATGTATTTCCCAATTTCTTTTTTTAATGTGTAGACGCGCTGAAGTGCTGTCCCCCGACTAAACCATCTTATATCATTGTCATACATAACATCTTTGTATTCTCTCTGAATGTCAAGAAGACACTGCTAAAATTGGCTGTGAAACAGGGTTCTAGAGCGAATAGAGATCATATCCTTTATCACTTGCTTAAGGACACGATCACATGAAAGGTGTTTACCACAAAGAACTTCTTTATGAATGATACAGTAAAGTTTAAAAAACTTTGCCAGCCTGACTAAGCTGACTTTGTTACAGACAAGTTTTGCTAGTCAACTGTGCTCACGAGTCATGGCGATAGCCATCTGTAATAAATAAATATATCGTTTACTTGGTAATTTAACGTCACAGACAGCAGAACAAACAGAACCAAATACATTTGTTCCCCTTTTCAGTCTTTAAGACTGAAGTCTAGTAATTGAAAAACAATACTATGTTATCGACTTTTGCCATCCTTTGACGTTATCAAAACGGTAAAACTTGTCGACTTTTCTTATATTTAATGTTGTTAAAAATTAATACGTTAGTTAATTAATTATTTCATATGAGACCGCGGGCCAGTAAAAATTGCTTCGCGGGCCGGTTTTGGCCCGCGGGCCGGACTTTGGACATCCCTGATGTCATGTGTCCAGTGTCGACAATAGTACAATGTAATGTGTCCAATGTCGACAATAGTACAATGTAATGTGTCTCGTGTCCACATACTACAATTTGTGTCCCGTGCCCCACAACGTGATCTAAAAAAGGCGTATCCATATATGGTGCACTGGAGATGAAAAGTACTAGATATACAAGGATTATAGAGAAATGTTTCAAACATCTTGGCTGGCATTTGTTATCTAAATATTTTTTAACGCAAGCTTTTCGTTATACTTTATATTACAGACGCTTCTGCTATTCAGAAGGTTCTTTTCTGCTAATGAAAATGGCAAACCAATGAGCAGAGCATCTAAAAATAAAATAATTTTGTTAAAAATGGCATTATAAAGAATAAAATATATCGACTGTGATTATAACGACGTCTCTATTGAATGGCATCCAATTCTAACAGCCCCTTGGTGCTTCCACTCAGGAATGCTTAACAACGCTAGAGGATTTTTCTAGAGTTATCCAACCTTTTGACGATCGGGTGAAGTTCCTTGGCGTTAAACATTTAATTGAGATTCAGGTTTTTCCAGATATAAATTTTGGAGTCTGTCTGCCACGTCCTATTTGCTGGACATTGGCATTTCTTCGAGGATCCAAAAACTGCCCTTGATGGATTAACTCCCTGCTTCCACTTTCAAACAAGTGGTTGGGGTAGATGACACGGGGTAGAGTCGAATACAGAGTGATAAATGGCGGCTGTTTAAATCCCACCCTGAAGTAGGTCAGCGAGGTAGTTAAGTATAACAGATGGCTATGGTTGAAAGAAGTCATTTTAAAAACATAGCTAGGCTAAACGAAAATGAGGAAAGCTATTGCTAAGCTACACGAACATAAGGCAAACCAATGCTAGGCTACACGAACATAAGGCAAACCAATGCTAGGCTACACGAACATAAGGCTAACCAATGCTAGGCTACACGAACATAAGGCTAACCAATGCTAGGCTACACGAGTATAAGGCAAACCAATGATAGGCTACACGAGTATAAGGCAAACCAATGCTAGGCTACACGAACATAAGGCAAACCAATGATAGGCTACACGAGTATAAGGCAAACCAATGCTAGGCTACACAAACATAAGGCAAACCAATGCTAGGCCACACGAGTATAAGGCAAACCAATGCTAGGCTACACGAACATAAGGCAAACCAATGCTAGGCTACACGAACATAAGGCAAACCAATACTAGGCTACACAAAAATAAGGCAAACCAATGCTAGGCTACACGAAAATAAGGCAAACCAATGCTAGGCTACACAAAAATAAGGCCAACCAATGCTAGGCTACACGAACATAAGGCAAACGAATGCTAGGCTACACAAAAATAAGGCAAACCAGTAATTGACTAGATCAACATAAGCCAAATCCAGACTAGAAGAATATTAGCCAAACCGTCGCTACACTAGACGATCATAACCCTAATCATTGCTAGACTATAAAAAAAGTTAATCCATTACTAGACTAGGAGATCTTCGTTTGCTTCCATAGATCTTATAGATCTCTTCCTGTGCAATTCCCGCACTGTCCCCCCCCTCTCACCTTAATATTCTCTTATAGCCTCTTAAAAAATGTCGTTTTCATTTCCTGTATTGAGACTCATCTCTTGTTATGTTAGCATCAAGAGACGGCAGAGGCAGCGGTAATTGCTGTGAGGATGATCTAACAGGCCCAGCGAAGACTCACGGAGCAATGGGGCTCCTTTCACGGAGCAATGGGGCTCCTTTCATTATGACGGACACTAGAGTGCACTTTTTTTTTTAAAGTTGTAGTTGTAGCCCGAAGAGAACTAGTGTATGTGGAGAATGATGTACGCTGCAGTGTCTCTGAGCGTATATTTTGATTTAACGGGTCCCCGGATATGACGTCACTGGTGAATCTCTAACAATGCTCCCGCGATAACAAGATTGTAAAAAATATAGCATTTTGAATCTTCATTAGCCGGAAGTTAGTTTCGTGTTTCGAGACGTGAGTGAAAGCTCTTGATTCAATGACGTACTGTGGCTTGGATGAATAGTTTAGTTTTATTTAAATAAAAATATAAAATCATAAACATTGTCTAGATACATTCTTTTGAATTTGAGATCTGAAAAATAATTTTTTTAAAACAAATAATTTCTTCTCATTAATATGATGGAGAAAAAGGCTTGTAAAATTTAAAAATTTAAAACATTAAATAAAAAAATATAAAGTTGTGTGCGTTTTTAGAGATAAAGTATGATAACAATCTTTAAAATTTATTGCAGATGTTTCACTTTCATTCTGATAATTAAAAATTCATGAGGTATTCCGTTAATATGTTAGTAATAAGTTCACCTCTACGAAGGAACACATTGACATAAGCTTACATGATATTGACATCAGCTTTCATCCCATTGACATCAGCTTTCATCCCATTGACATCAGCTTTCATCCCATTGACATCAGCTTTCATCCCATTGACATCAGCTTTCATGACATTGATACCATACTTGTGTAGCATAAAACCACAGAGGTACCTCGGTATACGTCCTTAGTTGCAGCCCTTCGGATGTTCACCCAACAGGAAATAAACCAAGCGTATTGTTACCATTACAAATAGAAGTGAAATGATTAATTCATTCCCATGGAAAATAGTTTAATTATTATTTACACACACGTTTACTAAATAGGTTGTATAAATTAATTTAAACTTTCGTTTGTGCTGAGCTCAAGTTGACGAAATTTGATTTGTCTGGAGAATTCCTCATCCACAGTAAGTTGACTTTGAATATAACATTGAAGTTGACATTGAAGTTAAGATTGAAATTGACACTAAATTTGACATTAAGGCTTCATTTAAAAACTCCACTGACCAATCCAGTAATACTTTGAGATCCTTACAAATCATTAAGATTTACTTAGCTACCTAAATCAAACATCGCTTCTTTCTCCACAAACAAGATTATATTTGTTTAAACCAACATAAGAAAACAACAACAACAGACAAACTAAAGGCAGACCTATTAAACCAATAACATGGACCAAATCGTCGCAATCACTATATTAATCAATTGTGTCCCCTTTTCTTTATCTTTTTCTGTCATTCTTTTTTTTTTTTACCTCGTCAGTAATAGTTATACGTTATATATTTATAAGTTGCATAGCTAGTTATAAGTTACATAGTCATAAGTTACATAGTTTATAAGTTAGATAATTATAAGTTACGAAATGTAGTTTTAGTTGCTTCAAATTTGAATAAACGGTCGACAAAATAAGAATAATATTGATGGTAAATTTAAAAGCAGAAACCAAATAAGAATTTAAAAAAACAAAAACTCAACAAAGCGTCACGCTTCAGTTATTATTTTGTTCATAGAAAATGATTCACCAAAGAAACTAGCAACAATCCTCAGCTTGCAAACACTGACAACACAAACACAGGATTTAATTCTTCAGAGATTCCAAATACTCGGCATCGTCCATTAAAGACCCACATGGCAATTCTGATTACTTCTATAGTATCGATATTTTCTGATAGCCAGCTCATCGCCGGCAACGGTTTCTATTACTGAAGTATCGTTAAAGTCCACTGACGCCCTTCTCTGAAGCAGCGTATCGATATTGACCACGAGTAATGACTCGTGCTGCATCTTAAGCGAGCCGCCAAGCTGATTGCTTGTTCACAGTTTGAAAGAGAGAGAACGTTTGCATCTGAGTGGTCAACAATGGCCCTTGGAAATCCTTGTGTCTGTCAGAAAGTCTTATTGTCCGTCAGAAAGTCTTGTGTCTGTCAGAAAGTCTTGTGTCTGTCAGAAAGTCTTGTTGTCTGTCAGAAAGTCTTGTGTCTGTCAGAAAGTCTTGTGTCTGTCAGAAAGTCTTGTTGTCTGTCAGAAAGTCTTGTTGTCTGTCAGAAAGTCTTGTGTCTGTCAGAAAGTCTTGTGTCTGTCAGAAAGTCTTGTGTCTGTCAGAAAGTCTTGTGTCTGTCAGAAAGTCTCGTTGTCTGTCAGAAAGTCTTGTTTCTGTCAGAAAGTCTTGTGTCAGTCAGAAAGTCTTGTGTCTGTCAGAAAGTCTTGTTGTCTGTCAGAAAGTCTTGTGTCTGTCAGAAAGTCTTGTGTCTGTCAGAAAGTCTTGTGTCTGTCAGAAAGTCTTGTTGTCGGTCAGAAAGTCTTGTTGTCTGTCAGAAAGTCTTGTGTCTGTCAGAAAGTCTTGTGTCTGTCAGAAAGTCTTGTGTCTGTCAGAAAGTCTTGTGTCTGTCATAAAGTCTTGTGTCTGTCAGAAAGTCTTGTGTCTGTCATAAAGTCTTGTGTTCGATAGAAAGTCTTGTGTCTGTCAGAAATTCTTGTGTCTGTCAGAAAGTCTTGTGTCTGTCAGAACTTCTTGTGTCTGTCAGAAAGTCTTGTGTCTGTCAGAAAGTCTTGTGTCTGTCAGAAAGTCTTGTGTTCGATAGAAAGTCTTCTGTTCGATAGAAAGTCTTGTGTCTGTCAGAAAGTCTTGTGTCTGTCAGAAAGTCTTGTGTCTGTCAGAAAGTCTAGTGTCTGTCAGAAAGTCTTGTGTCTGTCAGAAAGTCTTGTGTCTGTCAGAAAGTCTTGTGTCTGTCAGAACTTCTTGTGTCTGTCAGAACTTCTTGTGTCTGTCAGAAAGTCTTGTGTCTGTCAGAAAGTCTTGTGTCTGTCAGAAAGTCTTGTGTCTGTCAGAAAGTCTTGTGTTCGATAGAAAGTCTTGTGTCTGTCAGAAAGGCTTGTGTTTGTCAGAAAGTCATGAAGCTTTCAGAAAATTTCAAAGCCATTCAAAACTGCGTGTACCATTAAGAAGGTTGTTAATTTCAACAGTTTGGTTAAAACATGTTTACATTTTATTAAAAATGCAGACACACATAAACACAGGCATGTATGCACACATAGACACACACATGTATACAAACTTAGACACAGACATGTATACACACATAGACACACACATGTATTCACACATAGACACATACCTGTATACATACATAGACACACACATATAAACATACATAGACACACACATGTATGCACACATAGACACATACATGTTTGTCATGCTCCCCACCCCCTTCACCCACTGTAACCTTTCCCCTTCCATCATTGTCTTAAACTTAAACGATCTACACATAGTTTTTTGTGTGGATAGTTCTGACCTGTGAATGTGTAAACAATGTTGTATCTTTGAAAGCTCTATATATACACTATCCACTATCCACTATTCACAATCCACAATCCGCTATACCATTAAATGTCATCATGTTTGAGAGCTGATTTTACCCTGGTATATTAACAACTTTAAAAAAAAAAATGGCTGGTTCAAATTTACGGACGTTAAAATGTAAGGGAAAAATGAGTTTCCTTTTGTTAAATGCCACTCGGGACAAGGTTATTGAACTGTTTCGTAATGAAACAATTTGGGTTTAAGGATTTCAGATTTACTAGAACAGTTACACGTTGGAGGCTAAGGAGACACAGCGAGTGAGTCAAGGTTCACAAAGGTTTGTTATACACATTGTCTGTCGCTTCTACAGTCCTTAGCGCGGGTTACCAAGGTTATGACGTTAACCTTGAAGGAGGTAGGGGAGGGCTGGTTGGTCAAATAAAATCTGTGTCCTGTTAGAGCAACCTTGAAAGACGCATTTAACTTTTAAAAAGCATAAGTATATTGCCAAACGCGAAGAGAGTTTTGATACAAGGCTTATGTTGTTGTGTTTTACAATGAGTTATAGCTGAGTTCAGTAACCTGTGGTGTCATGTCTCGATGTCATTTACTTGACATTAGCTGTCAGGTTTATGTAACACATGTCTCATGACATTGTCATTTAATAGACATAAAATATCAGGTCAATGCACCACACTCATGACTTATGACATTGTCATTTACTAGACATCAACTATTGGGTCCTCACCTTATCTTATCTTATCTTATCTGCTACAGACGCTTCTTGTAAACAGAAGATTATTGCGTTCTACGTTTATCTATGGTTTGTGTTTAGTCCCGCATTCTCATTTGATGACAAAGTTTGGGCTTTCCTGGTTTCTTCAGGCAACCCATCCACGCCCGAATTCCGGACGGGAAGAAAGAAAGCGTGTATGTGTTTGTTCTTGCATATGGAATAAGACAGGTGTTTTTATCTTTATGTCTATCTCAGGGTTGTATTAAGTTATCTTTGTGTTGTATTTCTAAAGTAGAATTAATCGCTTTATGTATAATTACTAATTTATTCTTGGTTCTTCTATCCTCTAGTGTTTCAAGGTTTAATGATTTAATTAATGTTGTTACTTTTGTCAGTTTTGAATATTTTCCAATAATGAATCTGGCAGCTCTGTTTTGAATTTGTTCTAGTTTATCAATGTTTTATATGGTGGATGGGTCCCATACAGAAGATGCATATTCTAGTATAGGTCTCACCAGGGTGAGGTAGCATTTTAGTTTTATATCTTTATTACATTTGTAAAAATTCTTTTTACGAAACTTAGGTTTTGTTTGATTTTTTAATAATTTTATTGACATGGGGATGCCATGATAGTTTCTCATTTATTATGACTCCTAAGTATTTTGCATCTTTAGTTTGGGCTAGTTCTTTTCCATGATTGAAATATTTTGAATTTATTTGTTTCTTTTTCTTTGTTACTCTTAGCAGTTGACATTTTTCTGGATGGAAGGACATACTCCAGTTAGTTTCCCATTTTATTAATTCATCCGTGACTTGTTGTAAAATTTTGCTATGTTGTTCTGATTTAATTGTTCTATACATATACATTCATCAGCAAATAACCTAAATTGTTTTCCTGTTGAGATGTTGTTGGATAAATCATTTATATAAATTAAAAATTATAAGGGACCTAGGACAGTTCCTTGTGGAACTCCTGAGTTAACCTTTATTGGTGCAGATTTAGATTCATTAATTATTACAGTTAGCTCCCTATCCAAAAGAAAATCTTGGATCCAGTGATGTCAGGGACATGAGATTCGAAAGTATTTAAGTTTTTTAAGTAAACTAAGGTGGTGAACTTTGTCAAACGCCTTTGAGAAGTCTAGTAATATTGTATCTATTTGATCCTTATTGTCTAAGCCTCTTGATAGTTCATCTATTAGACCTATTAATTGTGTTTCACATGATCTGTTTTTTTCTAAAGCCATGTTGATGTGGGCATAGGGCATTATATTTGTCAAGGTGGTTAACTATTCTACTATATGTTATGTGTTCTAGTAATTTACAGGTGATACTAGTAAGTGATACAGGTCTGTAATTACCAGGGTCTGATTTATCACCTTTCTTAAAGAGTTGCATAACGTTTGCTGATTTCCAATCCTGGGGCACTTTGCCTTGGTTTAGAGAGGCTTGCTTGAAAAAGAACTACAAGATAGGGGACAGTTCATTGCGTAACTCTTTTAGTAACCTGGCAGGCAGTTCATCTGGGCCAGTAGCTTTGTTTATTTTAAATGTTTAGGAGTGAATGTATATATATCTCATCTACAGGTATGTGACCAATTTCTTCCATTTCATTTAAATTTATTAAAATTTCCTCGTCGCCTGAGGCAGATAACGATGATGCAAAATATATGTTAAGGATATTGGCTTTAATCTCATTATCATAATAGGTTTTATTATTCTAGTCTTTTAGTGTAGGCTCCATTTTTTAAAAAGATTTGTTAAAGGACCATACGTTGTTATTGTTATCTTTAGTAATTACATTGTTTATATATTCATTTTGGAGGTTTCCATCGTTGACTTCTGGTACCGTCAGCCTCTGGTATTTTGTAACCGTGGTATCGTGTAACTGTGGTATCGTGTAACTGTGGTATCGTGTAACATGTTGTATCGTGTAACTGTGGTATCGTGTAACTGTGGTATCGTGTAACTGTGGTATCGTGTCACTGTGTTATCGTGTAACATGTTGTATCGTGTAACTGTGGTATCGTGTAACTGTGGTATCGTGTAACTGCGGTATCGTGTAACTGTGGTATCGTGTAACTGTGGTATCGTGTAACTGTGGTATCGTGTAACTGTGTTATCGTGTAACATGTTGTATCGTGTAACTGTGGTATCGTGTAACTGTGTTATCGTGTAACATGTTGTATCGTGTAACTGTGGTATCGTGTAACTGGTATCGTGTAACTGTGTTATCGTGTAACATGTTGTATCGTGTAACTGTGGTATCGTGTAACTGTGGTATCGAGTAACTGTGGTATCGTGTAACTGTGTTATCGTGTAACATGTTGTATCGTGTAACTGTGGTATCGTGTAACTGTGGTATCGTGTAACTGTGGTATCGTGTAACTCTGATATCGTGAACCTCTGGTATCGTTAACTGCCACTGGTATCGTGAACCTTTGGTATCATTAACTTCTGGTATCGTGTATCTATGTTATCGAGTGCCCCTGAGTATCGCGTACCTCTGGTATCGTGAAAAACTGGTATTGAGTGCGTCTTGCATCATCTACCTCTGGCGACATCTGATATCAAGTAAATCTGCTAGCGTGTACAACTGGTATTGAGTATCTCTAGTATCGAGTATATCTGGTATCGAGTATCTCTGGTATCGAGAATCTCTGTTTTTATACAGTTGGTTGGGGCGTCAACAAATCGAAATAACAATTTTCTCTATTTATAGCACATATTTTTGTAGTAAAGAGAAGAGGATACTCAGGGTTAAAGGTCACTGTAATACATTTAGAACGGTGGGTGGGGGGGATGGGGGGCTGAGGGCTGGGGATGGGGCATCCAGCAGACGAAGCTACATTGAAAAGTCAAATTATGGAAATGTGGAACAGCTACAAAACGGGAAAAATAGTTTTTTTGGCATTGAATTTCTTGTCTGTAACAAGGTTCGAAATGTTTTCACAACCCAGGCTTTTGGGGATTATGCTGTTTATGAAATAGTTTGTAGAAAATGTAACATAAAACTGCTAATGGTATTATGTTGTTTATGAAATAGTTTGTATGAAATGTAAGATAAAGCTACCAATGGTATTATTTTTCATGTGCGTATGTTAAATATGAGAGCAAATAATTTTTTGGGGAAAAAAAATGTTAAAAAAAAAAAAAAAAGTAATCCCCCCTCCCCGTGTTGGCCACGCGGTACAAATAAACGTAGAAAATTGAATTACAGTTATGGGCCTTCAAGTTAAGTATTTGAAAGAGTTGTACTAGGGCCCACGGCGGTATATGTAAACAAATAGGGCACTTAATTCTATTTTGTTAAAATAATTCTAGGCCACGTGTCCTTAAAGGAACGCCCATGGCTAGTCAGTGAATACATCTTGCTCAGGATAACAGTTCTACAGGCTAGAATAGTGCCAACTGTTAATAGTGCCAACTGTTAATAGTGCCAACTGTTAAAAGTGCCAACTGTTAATAGTGCCAACTGTTATTAGTGCCAACTGTTATTAGTGCCAACTGTTATTAGTGCCAACTGTTAAAAGTGCCAACTGTTAATAGTGCCAAATGTTAATAGTGCCAACTGTTAATAGTGCCAACTGTTAAAAGTGCCAACTGTTAATAGTGCCAACTGTTATTAGTGCCAACTGTTAATAGTGCCAACTGTTAATAGTGCCAAATGTTAATAGTGCCAAGAGTTAATAGTGCCAACTGTTAAAAGTGCCAACTGTTAATAGTGCCAACTGTTAACAGTGCCAAGAGTTTATAGTGCCAAGAGTTAATAGTGCCAAGAGTTTATAGTGCCAAGAGTTTATAGTGCCACGAGTTTATAGTGCCAAGAATTTTAGTGCCAAGAGTTTATAGTGCCAAGAGTTTATAGTGCCAAGAGTTTATAGTGCCAAAAGTTTATAGTGCCAAGAGTTTATAGTGCCAAAAATTTATAGTGCCAAAATTTAATAGTGCCAAGAGTTAATAGTGCCAAAAGTTAATAGTGCCAAGATTTTATAGTGCCAAAAGTTTTTAGTGCCAAGAGTTAATAGTACCAAAAGTTAATAGTGCCAAGAGTTTATAGTGCCAACTGTCAATAGTGCCAAGAGTTTATAGTGTCAACTGTTTATAGTGCCAAGAGTTTATAGTGCCAAAAGTTAATAGTGCCAAAAGTTAATAGTGCCAAGAGTTTATAGTGCCAACTGTTAATAGTGCCAATAGTTTATAGTGCCAAAAGTTAATTGTGCCAAAGTTAATAGTGCCAAGAGTTTATAGTGCCAACTGTTAATAGTGCCAAGAGTTTATAGTGCCAAGAGTTTATAGTGCCCACTGTTAATAGTGCCAAGAGTTTATAGTGCCAACTGTTAATAGTGCCAAGAGTTTATAGTGCCAACTGTTAATAGCGCCAGGAGTTTATAGTGCCAACTGTTAATAGTGCCAAGAGATTATAGTGCCAACTGTTAATAGTGCCAAGAGTTTATAGTGCCAACTGTTAATAGTGCCAAGAGTTTATAGTGCCAAGAGTTTATAGTGCCAAGAGTTTATTATAGTGCCAACTGTTAATTGTGCCAAGAGTTTATAGTGCCACTTGTTAATAGTGCCAAGAGTTTATAGTGCCAACTGTTAATAGCGCCAAGAGTTTATAGTGCCAACTGTTAATAGTGCCAAGAGTTTATAGTGCCAACTGTTAATAGTGCCAAGAGTTTATAGTGCCAACTGTTAATAGTGCCAAGAGTTTATAGTGCCAAGAGTTTATAGTGCCAACTGTTAATAGTGCCACGAGTTTATAGTGCCAAGAGTTAATAGTGCCAAGAGTTAATAGTGCCAAGAGTTAATAGTGCCAAGAGTTTATAGTGCCAAGAGTTAATAGTGCCAAGAGTTTATAGTGCCAAGAGTTAATAGTGCCAAGAGTTAATAGTGCCAGGAGTTTATAGTGCCATGAGTTTATAGTGCCAAGAGTTGATAGTGCCAAAAGTTTATAGTGCCAAAAGTTTATAGTGCCAAGAGTTTATAGTGCCATGAGTTTATAGTGCCAAGAGTTGATAGTGCCAAAAGTTTATAGTGCCAACTTTACTTTCAATGACTCTTGTGATTTCACCGCAGCTTAGTTTTTGTTATTTAATTTTTACATTCGTTTTTATTTGTGTATTTTATGTCCGTTGAAAAGGGCGCTTTGCCGAAACTTTCGCTGTTTGTTACGTCCTGTCAGGCTAACCATTACCTGGTTTACGCCTTTTCTATTTACTTTTTTATAAGCCTGATTGCAGTCTCACCCCTCATTTTGTAAAATGAAAAGCAGTACCAACGTGATTAAAACCCCACCGAAAGAGTTTTTAGGTGCAGGAAATCAACAACAAAAAAATTTGAAAAATAAAATAAAATTAAAATTAAACTAAAAAATTTAAAACTACAGCACCATACTGATTTGAGGATGAAACAATTGATTGCCCCGCGTGATTATATTTGAGGCAGCTTATCAAGAAAACAAGATATTATTGACCACAGTAACTCCATGGCTACAAGCCACAAGAATTCTATAAATCCAGGCTTTATGAGCAGGCGATGGCCCCAGCGACATTAATCTTTGTTATGATTCATTTTGTCCTTGGAGTAGGGCTGTCAATATTGTGGAAAAAAGCTGCCCGGGTACCCGTCCAAAATTTCAACAAGTACCCGGGTACTTGGGTAGCGAAGTCAATAGTGCGCTAGCCTCACAAGCTGAGTGGGCGTGGGTTCAAGCCCACGAAAAGCCACTATAAAATGTTGTGCAATGACTAACGCTAAGAAAGTCCTCCGCTGACCTGGAGAGGGATGGGC